>OY282642.1:45634077-46234077 GCA_958299015.1 Tetanocera ferruginea | reverse complement strand
CAATAAAAATCATAATAATAATCTCAATTAAAATTTTGGTGTGCTCACGAAAACCTAACTGCACAACTGCACAAGTCCTCAACTACACTGGCAAGTGCACTGAATCGTGAATACCCCTATTGTTTTATATGAATCGAGCATCTTCAGGCGGTGGCTAATAGTTTGGGCTGTTTTTTGCTATGCCGAAAATAATGAGGGTTCCTCAAAAAATAACTCTTAAATTAACAAAAACACGTTGAGCTGATAGAGAAGACAAGTATTTATGTGGAATTAATGTTATTTTTGACAAAAATAATGCCACAATTTATCGCTTTAAAGAAGTTATGAATATTTGTCGGCAAAAAAGTATTCGGGTTCTATGCTGGCCGGCCCCGAAATAAACCTTATCGAGAAACTATGAGATATTTGATCTTGTGGCGTCTATGAGAAAGGTCACAAATTTAAATAAGCAAATAGTTAAAAAAATTAGTTAAACCCCACAAAAAAAAAAAAATTAAGTGAGTTTAAAATTATTGCCACCTTTAACTCGGGTTCTATGTTAAGAATAGAAACAATTTTCCATAGAATTTTAAATAAGTAAAGAGCGACATTTAACAACATTTGGACTTTAACCATATTTCGCATAAATTTCCCTTCATTACCATTATTATATAATATATGTATTAAACGTTGTTTTAAATAAATTGTACCGTTGATAGTCTTAGTCTTTAGCTAAAGATACAATTAAATTAGTAATGCTTTTAACTGTATATTTAAATTTTTAAACGCTCTTAATCACATTCACTTTCACTTTACATGTCCACTTTAAAATTAAATTGATTTATTAAATACCTTATAATTTGGTCTTAAACACACCCTAAGTCAACGAGTACAAAATATATAAATAACACTGGGCTACAAAATTTGCTGTTAATGACTCAGCAGAAATCGAGAACTAGGCACCAAAGTTTGAAAAAATCTACTATAAGTATGCAGCAAACCCTCATGCTAAAAAAACCAATTTAAGTTTTGATTTGCGTTTATTTTATTATAATAACATTTATAAGAAGTACGTCATTTGCAAATACTTATATCTTTACATTTAAATACGATACTCAGTTATTACATAGTCTATGTCCATTCCGGCATATTAAAGTTCCTGATGATGAAGTTTTCATCGAAATATGTTAAGTAGTTTTTGAGATTATCTCAAACATACCAACCCAATTTTACTTCTCTGTACATAGAAACTAACAATGTGTGTAAAGCAAAGACGTAAATTATTTTTCGGCAGTATGAAAAAATGTCAAACGCACACAAAATTTTTTTTTTATATATAAAGATAAGCAAAAACTAAAAAAAAATGTAAGGAAAACATGTGAAAACGCAATTTATTTTTATGAATAAATTAACTTTATATTTTTATCTTAAATATATATGAGATACTAGAGCTGACATAGTTTTTTCTGAAAAAGCATCATTAAGTTTGTTATTATAATTAACCGCTGGCTATTTTTAGGAAAGTAACAAAAACTTTAAAAACACGAATTTTTTCATTGAAAAAAATTTTCTGTTCGGTCACCACCTCTCTGCAGACAATGGAAAACCTCAGAGAGTAAATAATGCCATGTAAAGCTTCTTAAGAACATGAACTTTAGCCGTTCGGTGTCGACATAAAACATGTAGGTCCAGTTCTCGGTCAATTGTGTGCAAACATTTAATAACACACACAACACAATTGATCATAAGAAGCTCGGTCAAAATCCTTTCAAGCGCTGAAATGGCCAACTTGTTTTTTTTTCACTATAAAAATTAAGTCAAGTTTTTTTAAAAGTTAAGATTTTCTTAGTTTAAAAACTCTGTCAGTCAGTGTAAGTAAAAAAATATTAACTTGCAAACCTAATCACCAATTTGATTTTGATTTAAAATAAAATTATGAAGCTAATTAACTAACAATTAAATTTGCTAAAGTACCACAACAAAGTACTGTTATGTATGCAATTTAGTTAGTTGTATTAAAATTATTCACGACTTGTCTGATTAATCGAAATTTGAGAAACATATTGATTAAAATTTGCAAGTTTTGTTCGGTCAAAACAATACATGTGCTTCTAAAAGCAGCTGTGACTATATTTCTTTGCGTCAACTTATATATATATGTGTTCCTCAGTATGTTTTAGGTAAAGTGACGTTTGATTCAAGATAGAATGTTTTTATTAACTGTATAAGAGCGTGTTTTGCAAAGGGTGTTTGGTAAGTACCCATTAGCTGAAGGTGCATGCATATTGCATAAATTGCATAATATGTATTCTAATGCAATTACAAATTTCTTTCAGTGACCATTTTTAAAGTAAATGTTTTTGTAGATTTTTTTTTTGTTTAGTTTTTGTAGTATTTACTGGGCTTTTATTTGCTTTGTCGATTATATATCAATAAATTCTATCTATAATATTCTATTCTATCTGATAATTTCTTTCAAACTACAATTCATAGAAATAGGCCAATAGTAGTATTGCGGGTTGCTTTTATTCATAAAAATTACTTTAAAATATTTAAATTACTTTATATACAAAACAACATTATGTTGAAACCATGTTTTCAAGGATCTTCTTTTTCTACAACGAACCTCAAAACAAATTAAATTAAGGACGCAATGTTTGAACCTTCAATTTTCGTGTTTGTAAATTTATTTATTTAGATTTTTGCAACATCAACGCCTGGGTCAAAGATGAACTGACAACAACATCGACCACTTTGCCATCAATCATCGGCTTAGAAGAAGCGTTCTGAACGTTAGAAGCAGGTGGGACCTTTTAAGCAGGACGCTTGGGAATATAATAATCGCAAAATGTACTCTTTAAATATGTTTATATGTTATTTGAAAACAAAAATATACACATTGTCATTGCTTTCCTTAAATGCTGGTGACCCTTACGTAAATAAAATGCTTTGCCTGATTTATTTTAAATACGGTTTTGACACTGTTAAACTTTGAATCAACTGATATGAACAGGTATGATGATTTAATAAAATAGATAGCAGGAAAGGTATCTTCTGATGTAGCATAAAACAATAGGAGAGAATTTGTAAAAAACATGATTGTCCTTATCAAGTTTAACATTGGCAAACGGGGCTTCGTGTTGAAACCAGCCAGTTATTGGCGATATCACAATTATGCGTTTGGACTGAAAAATGAATAGTCTCACCAAAAAGCATAATTTTTGACCATATAATTGATGCAAAATTGGTTTGGAGTACCAAGTTATTACAGATTACTATAGCCCGTTTAAAAAGAGAAGAACATTGTTTGGTTTCATTTTTCGATGCGCAGTGAGAAATTATTTCTAAAGCTAGAAAATTTTTTAGAGCGTAATTTATTGCTCTTTTTGTACTGTTCGCTGAACTTTATGTTTTTTTTTTCAATTGTTTTTTTACAGTTTTTTTATAAATTTAAATACGTAAAAATTCAGAACAAATGATTGCACAAGTACGGTGTTGCACAGAGGTCCTGCAACAACCTGCATCTTGAGAGAGAAATCAAAAACAAATTATATAAAAAATAAATTATTTTCTCAAGAAAAAATTGTGAAGTGAAATTCCGCCTGACAAATTATTTTCTGACACACATTTTTTTTCAATTTTGATTGGTTGATTTTGAAAATTAAAGTTCAGTGCTTCCGCAGAGCAGTTGCGATGAACAACAAAATTCAGGAATTCATTCATATGTTTTTTTATTTATTTTTCTGCTCAGAGAATATTCAATTTAATTTTAAATTTCAACCAATCAGAATGAAGAACGCTCTCAAAATTATTTTCTTATTCTCAAACATACGCAAAAATGTTCTTCTCTTTTGAAACAGGCTGTATTATAGTTTTACAGTTTTTTAAAAATTTTTTAATCTTGTCATCAGATGTCAAGATATCATATGAAAAATTTTAATAAAACATCATGTATACCTACACGGTTAAAAATTTTGGACTAGTTCTTAATCCAAACTTTGGTTTAAAAGAATTTTTAATCCAAAAAGTACTATTTTCTATTCCATACATTAGTTTAATTGTTTTTAATCCGAAAAAGTTTAAGTTTAAGACTATTTTTGGACTACAAATTTACATTAAAGTAATATTTTCAGGAAATAGTGTTTATGTTACCTAAGATTGAAAACTTCTACTATTACGAAATTTACGCTTAAATTTATAAAATAAATGAAACAAAATTTTTAATAAAATCTGAACCATATAACATTAACATTATAACATTTTAACATGTTATAACATTAAACAGTGTTTTATATGCAAAGCAGCAATCTAATTTCTTGGGCAATTTGTTATTTTTATCAGGCAAATTGTGTGAACGTCCCCTAAAATTGATTGTGCATTTGCAGAGATATGTCAGAGATATATAAACAGCTAATTGCTGGTATAAGTTTGTCAGATCGATTGCTCACCTAAACGCTGATGCTCACTTACGACACGAAACGAAAAGAAACGAAACGGAAAACGTCAATGAGCATGCTTACATGAAAACCAGTGTTGTAATATTTTTTCCAACCTTAAATCGTAGAGCAAATATGTCTCGTTTGTGCAAACGGTTCTCCATGCAGTTAATTTATAAGGCTGATAAACTTATACGGCTTATACCATTTATAAGGCATTGCCTATTTGCATGAATACCCTTAACGTATAAATAGTGAAGTTCATGGCAATATAAGAACTTTATTGTATACCTCTATAAGGTTTTGTATAACATACTCGTTCCTTAAGAGTTGCATTATGCTCAATTCTTGGATTATTTATTTACATTTAGCTAAGTCAAAACGGAAAACCATTGATGATCAGTACATGTTGAGAGTGAAAAACCCTATTTATGTCAAATGAAATTAATGAATTAATGAATGAATTGAATGAATTTCAACTTAAAAATGTGTAAGCATTATGAATGTGGATTAAAAAATAATCCTTTTCGGATTACAATATTTTAAAGTTTTTTTTGGGCTAAAATCTAATCCTTTTTGGATTATAATATTTTAAAATTTCTGTGGATTAAAAATTATTCCTTTTTGGATTACAAAAATTTTAAACTTTTTGCGGATTAAAAATAAATCCTTTTTGGATTGGAAAATTTAAAACTTTTCATTGGATTAAAAAGTAATCCAAAAAAGGAATGAAATTGCTAACAAAGAAAAATACACCTTTAAAATGAAAAATTAAACCGATGCCAATCCGAGTACTTCTTCTTCAAATATGGGTCTTTCAAACGCAAGAAATTGTGGATTTTAATGTTTGATAGTTATATACTTGCACTATTTTTTTAAACTTCTTTCATCCATCTTTCATCCATCGATAGATGTATCTTTAAAACTATATCAAAAGCACATTGACGTATTGCATATCATTGCAAAATTTCAAACCAGATTCCGGAAGCCATTCCGAAATTTCGCCAAAAGTAGTTGGTCACATTATGTATACCAAGGTAACAGATATATTTTTTTAAAACTTGAATCAAGGATGTCTGGTGTCAAACCTCAAGTCCGCCTTGGTTCGAAAATGGTAAGATAGATAAGTAGAAGATAAAGGGATATCAAGAGAAATAAGTGTAGAATGTTTTATGTGTGGCGGAGCATTATATGAAATTTGCGATTTTGAATCTGAGGCAAGAATTATGCCTTTACCTCAGTCAATTCAAGTTATTAAGCAATCTCATTCTACAAACATCTCTAACGCCATCTACAACTGCCAAAGTCGTAAATATTGATGAATTTTTTTTTAATTTCAGTTAATTAGCATGGGGAAAGAATTAAAGTAAGGTAATAGCGTAGAACCATGGCCTTACCGGGATTTGAATCCGGAATCTCTGGCCTGGCAGTCAGGCACGCTTACCACTCACCTACTACTCTGATGATTTTCTGACCTCGCTCTACAATTACGCGTTTTTGATAGCACTAAAGATATTCAGATGGAAAAAAAAAATCCTTTGAATAGTTATGGCTGACGTGGTCATAAACATTCAAAAAGTACATCTGCATATTTTCTTATAGCATCACTTAAGAGTTAACAAAATTTTAAATTTATTTTATGAAATAATTTAATCAGTTGCTGTCTTGTTTTTTTTTGTAGTTATATTTTGAAAAATACAGAAATATTTCTTTAATACCGTTTCAAATAGCTGCTGTGACAAATGCTTTTACAGCCGTGACATTGAGTTATTAGGTATTTTAAATAAATTGTTTTTATAATTACTAAATATACAACAAACAAAATAGTTTAAATTTTTGTCTTTGTTAAGCTTGAACTTTTTTAGCTCAGGGCATGCACCCTATAAATGCGAAAACATTGTGTCGATTCAAAAGTTGGGTAATATATTAGTTGGAGGGTGGAAAAATGGAAAAAAGTGACCGTGTACATTCGTTTTAAATTTATACAGGTCAAAAATGACTGGAAACACATGCGCAGGGAGATTATAACAAAATTTTATTTTTCATCTGAAGGACGAATTATCTCGGTAATACGAGGCTCTGTTGGCAATCAAGGCTATACTATAAGGGTGGGCTAGGTGTGCTGCTCGAGTAGACATGGGAATACTCGATGCCGTGTGCTCCCTTGATTACTTATGGTACTTGTATAAAAGGCTTTAATACTCAACATTGCTTCCATGACCAAGAGAATTGAGAGAGGATGAAATGTTGTCATCCCACTACGTGTAATTTGGTCCAGAAACTCCAAATAATATCTTGAAGCTCCAGTCCAATTGTGCGAGTTTTAATCTATTTTCGGCCTAATATATGAGGCATAGATAGTGCGAAGATCAGTAAAAGTGAAGTATATTTTGCACCGTTTTAAGAAACCTAGCCACTTGGCCGCTACATTTGACACATTGAAAATATTCATCAATAATGTTTGTAAGATATTAAGTGTTTTTAAAAAACAATTTGAAACAATTATTTTAGCAATTTCAAAAGGTTTGAGCATTTGCTAACGTACTTTTTGCCAGCTACGATAAAATAAGCTTATTTTATAACATCGAGCATGATTTATGTAACTCGTAAATAATAATTTGTTTACCAATTTTTGTATAGAACCAAATATTTTGCCTGTCATTTCAAATAAATGAGTTTGTAAAAGCAAAAACAATTACAAAAAAAAAAACTAATTAACTTAACAGCGGCTGCGTAATGAATTTTTTAAATAATGTTTTTAATATACTAATTAATGGATTGATGAAATTGTCAAATTTTAACGAATAATATTTAGGTTATTCAATTAACCATATCAATGCGATTAATCGTTATGCTTCTCAGCTGGAATAATTGTGTTAAGTAATAACTCAAATATATGCAAAGTTATGCAGATATTATTTTTGCAAAATTTTCAATTAAACAACATATGAATGAGATTAATTTATGTATTAGAGTACTTTGTTGCTCAATACAAAAAAGCAAATTATTTTTTTGAATTTGTGAGTTTGTTTTGGAGAAAATCAAAATTGTGGAAAAGTAATGTACAACAAGAAAATAACATCAGACATTCAATAAATAATATTAAGAACATATAAAAATAATTTAAAATAAAAAACAAGCAACCAGCAGGGTATGTAGTTGATTTAATTTCAATAGTTTCTAAATGTTATCAAATTCGTCTGTGAATTAAAGCTAACAGTTTAATTAGTTTTTGAATTTACTTCAGTTTTTGACATACATGGAGTTCAAAATTTTGTCTTTCTTAAAGATTAAACAAATAGTTTAGCGTAAAACAAACTTTCTTATGCAGTAGCAACCTTTATTAGTAATAGTTTCTAGTTATAAGTAGTTTCTGGTATCTAGAAAAACCTTAACGTAACATATCTGTTGACAAAACAACTCAAATTGAGATATGAAAATTAATAATTTTATTTATTATGGTTGTTTATTTCTCAAGTGCTTATTTTTGTGGTATCATCGTGTTTCTTGACAGTTGGCTTAGGAGTTATGATGTATAACATCTCAACTTATTTCGAGTTTGTTTTAATTTAATTTTGACAAAACCACTTATTTCAAGTGTGATGAGCAAATTACTTTAAGAAAATAATTCAATTCTTTTGCAAGTTCGTGAATTTTTTCGTAAATTTCTTTCGACAAAAAAACTCATTTTGAAATAAGCTTTCAAGCATCCATTTGACATCGTATCTTGAGCTTATTTAACATTTTAGAAAAAAGAAAATAAATGCTTTAATACTTACAAAAAAAAAAATAAAACCAATTCTTACAAAATTTCTCTTTATTATAAAAAATCATTCTGCTTTAAAAATTTATAGAAAAAGTATTGTAAAGCATTAAAGCAGAGTTTTTTTGCTCTTCTAAAAAATTTGATATTTAGAGATAAATTGTTTTGCTTACTATCCACAGATAGTAATCCACAGATCCTGTACTTTTTTTTCTTCACGTTTTTCTTCGCGTTGGAATGAAAATATTACTTCATCTGAAGCAGCCTTATCAATAGACAAATGAAAAACCGACTTTTTCGACTATTACATAAAAGTCAACTCTTTCCCAATTTTATACCAATAAACAAAAAATGTTTAATACTTAAATAAGTCGCAATTTTCTAAGCAGCACGTAATTTTCTGTGTCAAAAAACGTAAAAAATTTAATTTTCTAAAGAAAATTATAACTTTAAAATCACCTTCAGGTCTTCAATGAAAGGATTCTAACTAGTAGGAACACTGAGGGAAATATGTGTTAAAACTAAATGAAATTGTGTTAATATCAAACGAATTTGTGTTTGAAATAGAGCTTGAAACAATTTCATTAAAGTTAAACGCAAATGTTTTTAAAGTTTAATTTAAAACAAAAGTTTTTGTTTTTAAAACATTGTTTTTAAATGTTAAAACAAATTTAAAACAAAAATTTTAATATTTAAAACAAAAGTTTTAAGCTTGATGTCTTCAATGCCATTTTTTCAGTTTTTCTGCGTTTTCGACATGAGATTCGTATTCAGCGACCTCTGGGACCCTCCGAATACCGAATTTCAACTCCATTCGATGTAATTTGACTTCTAAATATTGAAATAATTAATAAGTGATTATTTTATCATTTATGTTCGTTATTTGCAAAATAAAAATTTGAAAAACTGTCATATTTTTCAGATAGTTATTTTTTTGTTATTTCGAAGACATAAGAAAAATTATAAAAAAGGAATGAGTTGATAGTTGAAATTTAAATACGTTTGTTTTAAATTTTGTTTTGTAGAAACGCAATGCTTTAAATTTGTATTTTAAAATTTTTTGTTTAATTTTAAAGTATATTTTTTTTTCTCAGTGTAGGTATTTTCCAAAAAAAAAGGTACGTCCTTCTTCACATGATTCAAACCTTTTTGGAGACCTAAAAAAAGAATAGAGAAAAGATTCTTAAAAAGTGCGAATGTCGCTATGATCTTTACTACGGAAATTAAAACAAACATTTTACAAAATGACGGCAGTTTGAAAAAAGTGAGTTATTGCCATTTTTCAAAGTTTTTAATTTTTTTAAAATATCAAATAACAAAATATTTACATAATCATATTTACAACCCTAGAGGAATATATATATAAAGTAGGTTCATACCAAATTTAATTTTAATCGGTTCATAAGAACTTGTGAAATCATGCCAGAAGAATAGAAAATGTAGAAGGAAAATGCGTTTATTTAAATTTAAATTTATTTTATTTTTTTATTTGTATTGTCAAAACATCAATAAATATATTTTAAAAAAGTTACTACTAAAAATGTTCTTGGTTTTTTTACAGCATTTTAAAAAACACCCAAAATATGAACACCTACACTCAGAAAAATATCAATAGTAAACTTAACAATCCGCCGCTGTTAATTCAAAACACTTAAGATTAAATAATTTGCGTTTATGTTAACAATTTTCTTTGTTGAATTAGCGTTTCAAAGTATTTTTGTGCTGTTAAAATCATCTGTTGAAATGTTTTTAGTTAGAGTCAAAGCAAAACGAAACAAAAAGACTTCCTGCTTGTCTGTCTAAGTAATAGTTTTTAAATGTGTTTTGCTATATTTATCTTATCGTTGCCAATATCTCAGTGGAAGTGTGCTAGAGTGTCATGCGGAGAACGCACAGTGAAATGATCCCATAAAGCAAGCGGCCAAAAATAGAAGGAATAGTTGCGAAACATGTAACTTTGTTTAAATATAATCTTTGATAAGAGAAGAGTTCTCACAAAAGTGTAATCAAATCGTCCAACTAATACACCCACCTCTCATATAATCGAAATCGTTAAGCTGGTATATTTTCCCAAAAATTCATCCCAGTGTCAAGCAATTTTGAATATCTTCTTCTTTTATAGAGACTTTATCAATAATAAATAAAAAATAATTAAAGTATAATTAAAAAATAAAATAATTAAAATAATTAAAAAATAATTTTTCAAAACCCTTATTATTTTATTATTTCTTATTTTGTAGTTCCCCGAGCAATATTTTTCTAGCTATGGCTAGGTTATGGCTGTAATTCCTTGCCAAAACCTCATAAAATTTGCTAAAAAAGGTTTTACTACAAACATTTTTTTTTTTAAAGACTAGCAGTTACTTAAAATTAAATTTTTTTAATAAATATTTTTCATAATTGCACAAATAAAATATAAAAAAAATGGAATAGGTAATTTTTGTTTTGTTTTTAATTCATTTTGTAATGTGGTGAAAATTTTGCACTTTTTGTTTAAAAAAAGATGTTGACCCATTCCAGTAGTACCGGCATTTATTCTATATTTTCTTTAAGTATATCATTTATGTCTGTTTTCTAATGTTGTTCGTTAAACACAGCAGGACTTAAAGAAAAAGCTCAAAAGTCATATCTACTTAAATGCACTATTTGTAAGAATTAAGAGCTACACGGAGAAAATAACTTGCGTGTGATTCATGCATACTCGACTCATAAATGTATATGCTCTTCCTATTTTTCAATTCATACGACTAAACACTAAGATTGTTGCTTTAACTCACATGTGCTGCCATCCTTATGCATCATTCTTGCAAAGACATGCACATATAGTTATACTCAAAAATTCACATGTTAAGGTCTTCTTGCTCATGAATTTTGAGAACTATTTCATAAGCCATACTTTTTGTTAAAAATTATATCACATTTTTTTGAGCAACTATTGCATGCATCATGTTTTATATTCTTACAAATATTTTGTTTATGATTCTTTATTGAAATAGAAACATAGAAATTCATTGTCTTGTTTTTATTTTATTTAAAAAAATAATTATTAAAAAAAAAATGTTGCTGCTCTCATCCGGGTTTGAGCCCAGGCAGTCCAGCGTATAAAGCAAACACCAGCAAACCCGGCTAAACTCGAAGTTTGGAAATTGTGATTCAATTTCAATAAGAAGTTCGCAGGTCGTAGCAAAATAATATCATTTTAGAATTAAGTACAAGTAACCACGAATCATGCGATCATAAGTCATATACCATGAATCTATTTTAAAGCATAGAATCATGGCTAATTTTTGCATGAATTGTGTGCTAAATGCTTTATTCTTGCGCTCAATTCTCTCCGTGTATTTTGAGCTTATTTTCTTTACATAGCCTTATTTATACTTGTAAAAATTACATATCGATGGTGAAGCGCACTAAAGTGAAAAATTGTAATTGTTTAGAAACTTCGCTCTTGTTTTTAACTTTCAATACATTTCAGTGCAAAACACATATTTTAACTCTTAATTGACCAACATTCATTGGTTATGCATTTTCAATAAATTAACAGAAGGTAGATATTAAATTGATGCCTTGGAAATTGCAGTAAACATATTTTGGTCAAAAATTTTGCTGGAATGTGGCACGAAGGAGAGACGAATAGAGGCGGTAATGAGATGGCTTTTTGTCTTTTTAAGCACATTAACGAAGAGTTCCTGTTGTCGTCAAAAACTTAATTATGTTTATAGCGATTCCTGTCCTGGTCAAAATAAAAACTCACATGTGAGTAGCATGTTCATAACTGCTTTAAGGCAGTATTCTAGTCTAGGGGTAAAAATGTTGAGTTTTTTTTATAAAAATTTTATTGATATTTTAACAATACAAAAACAACATGAGAAACAACTTTTTCTACAATTGAAAAATTACGGGCTGATAAAGTGAGGGGGTGAAAAATAAAGGTGCGTCCTTCTTCACATGTTTCAAACCTTTCTGGAGATCTGAAAAAGAATAGAAAAAATATTCTTAAGAAGTATAAATGTTGCAAAAGCTCACTTATCACTTTAGAGAGCTCAACCATCGATATTGAAAAATTGCAGAGGTAATATTTTTTAAATATTAATTATTTATTAAATTAATATTTTTAAAATTACTTCCAAAGTTGGTGTAATTTTAATTCTTTTATTGTTTTATCAAAAACCACTTTATAAAGGTACCGGTATCACGAACACGGTATATAAAAAAAACAAAAAAATTTTTTCCAGACGGATCCAACTCCAAATTTTATTTTCCTCATACAATTTAAATATACATATGTATATAGTAAGCAGGATCGATTTTGTATGGAGAGAAAAAAAGTCAGCAGGCACCAACTCAAGAGTTAAAGGGACTCTTTAAAGCTATTCCTGCATCATATTTCTTTGGATCGGAGAAATTCCCATGGATCGGTTTTTTCTTCTTCTGTATCCATTTTTTGGCAAAAAAATCAAGTTTTTGTATATGACTGTTTTTTTTTTCTTCAGAATGAATACCCAAAGTAAATAAATAAAAAAGTTTGGCAATTTTTTGTTCTTAAAAACATTTTGAGACCCCAAATTTTCGATATATCTTCGTTTTCCAAAAAGTATTTTTTTTTTAAACACTTATAAATGATGTATTTTTCATGACATTCACATGTATACAAGCTTATTGGAACAGTGTGTGTACCATAAAAAATACGTATTTTTCAGGCGTTTAAAAATATACATATTCGAAAATTATGAATTTTGCACTAGAGCACCCTCCGGTTAATTAAAAACCGTTATCAGAATTCGATTTTTCTTATCCAAAACTCATTTATACCAAGATTTGTCAAAATCGAGTAGTAATTATTAGGGTGTCCCAAAAAGAATTTTTTTTTTCGAGTTTCATAGTTGCTCAACCTTTGTTTGAATGCTTATACTGTCAAGTATTTTTGAGAATTTTTTCAGATTTTTTGGAGGACGTTTAGAGGTCGCGCTAATCGGATATTCCGTAAAAATCAGGTTTTTCAGAGATTTTTCGAATTTCAATCATAAGTTGATCAATTACAAACATTTTGCTTGTATTCGAGTCATCATTTTGAAAAAAAATGTCCAAACTTTACTTTACCGTACATAAATTAGAAGTTTTGGCTTTTTGTTTTGTAATTTGGATGTGATAAATTAAATTTTTTCGTGAAATTTTCGTAATTTTTTTTAAAAATGCTTCATAACTTTTCAAAATTCCATTAAAATTAATAACAACTTCGGTCTTACAACTTCTGAAACGGACTTTCGAAATCTTTTACAGGACATAGAGCTACATCGTACGGAATCAAATAAATGATTTTGTACCATGTACAGATTCCTCTTAATTTTATTTGTGTTTTTGTGGGTTCAGTGGTAACCAAAATAAACCAATGCCTTATAAGAATTCGTAAAGTCTTTATATAAGGAAAGCATATGTTTGTAGAAATACGAAAAACTTATATATTATTTTATTTTCAACAATGGCAACACAGCATTAGTGGTAATAACTTTGAAACTGCACAAGTAAAATCAAGTATTGTTTTTTTTAAATTGCTTAGAATTTTACCATACTTCAAACTGCATCATTACTTTAATATATTTTGATAGAATTTTTAAAAATTATTTAGCGTTTCTAAAAAAAATTACGAAAATTTCACGAAAAAATTTAATGTACCACATCCAGATTACAAAAAAAAAAGTCAAAACTTTTAATTTATGTACGGTAAAGTAAAGTTTAGACATTTTTCTTTCAAAATGATGACTCGAACACTAACAAGATATCTGTATTGACCAACTTATGATTGAAATTCGAAAAATCTCTGAAAAACCTAATTTTTACGGAAAATCCGATTAGCGCGACCTCTAAACGTCCTCCAAAAAATCTGAAAAAATTCTCAAAAATATTTGACAGTATAAGCTTTTAAAAAAGTTTGAGCAAAAACATTTTTTATTTTTTGGGACACACTAGTAATTATCGCAATTAATATCAATTTCTACGTTTTATATAATTGTGTTTAGTTTTGGTTAAACTAATAGCATTTAGTATATCGATGAAAAGAATAGCTCAATAATTTTCCAGTAAACTTAAATGCACGTAAATATCATGAAAAATACATATATTATAGGTGTTTTAAAAAATCATCTTTTCGAATATATCTTATGCTAAAAACTTGATTTCTCCGATCCAAAAAAGAATTATGCAGAAATAGTTTTTAAGAGTCCCTCTAACTATTGATTTGGTATCTGGCGTAATGCTAATTTTGATCCGGCTTAATGTATACATACATTTAAAATATACAAATATAAATATAAATGTAAATAAACATGTATACATCTTATATATTAATACGTGAACATTAAAGTTTGTCGTTGGTATTAATTAAAACTCAAAATAAATGAAACTTATATCGATCTAAAAGTTATGTTGCCCATATGTGCAGAATGTATATATAAATGATATATCTGAGAGAGCGCGTTCCCAACCTTCTAAGAGAGACATTAAATTTTTGAGAAAAAACCCGCTCTTGGATTAATATGAAATTTCATTGGGGGAGAGTTTTTGAGATGGTCGAATTTAAATTTTGCTTAAAAGTAACAGTTTTTTAAAAAAATGTAGTTTTATTCATTCGTCAACCGTACAATTTGTAAAAATATGTGTTTTGAATTCAAAAATTTGACTTTCCATGTCAATATCTTAATCGAATTTTAACGGTTTTTCAATTTTTCTAATTTTTTCTAAAAGCTTGTTAAATTTTCTTTCAAATGAGTTAAAAATTACAGCAAAGTTCTAACCAAAAGTATTTTTAATGAATTTTCTTGATATTGTCGTTAGTTATTTAGCGTGTGTTTCAACCAAATGACAACAGAGAGAAAAAAACTGTCTCAAATTGAATGTTCTAAATTGGGAAGCCAATATCTCCGCCATCATGATATAATTACTCAAAGGTAGTATTGACGTTTCTTTGTATAGTATTGACAAACGGACTTTTGTCAAAAAATATAACAAGAAAGAGAGCGCTCACAATCCCTCATAGCATACAAGATACAATAAATGTATGCTATGATAGCATACAATTAATTTTCACTGGTCACATTCAACGTACCCAACAGTTGCCAACTGCTTAGTCAAAACTTGATGCACATAAATATGAAGTTGCGCATTAAAATGCATTTAAAAATAGAAAATTTTTAATTTGTCGGTAAAATTTCCATTCGTATTTGATACAAAGCTTGATATTTCATAAAATTGGCAATTTTTCTGAAACTTCAATACTGATAATAGCGCTCCCCGATGTGTTGCTGTCACAACAATTGACACAGTTGAATGTGGCCAACGAATATAAAAACGAACAGCTGTTTTTGACAAGAGTTCGTTCACTTGTACCTGAGAGAATCAATATTTGTCAAGACTAACTGGTAAAATTATTCTATCATGCTCTGCCATCTGTGAATAGATTTTATTCATTTCTTTTTTGTATTTAAGTTTCATCAGTTAACTTAAAAAAACTTTTGAAAATAATACCGTTTTTTGTTTGTTTATATTTAAATTATTCCTTTTAAAAAAATACCATAAAATTTGATCTATTCTTAAAATATGAGGTAAAAATGATTTTTGTTGTAAAAAAAACAAAAACTCAAAATTGCATTTTTGATTTTCTTTCAAAGTCTAAATTAATAAACTGTCCGTACCATCAAAAAATCAAGGCTACCCCCTATGCTGAGTCAACCGACTGTTGATTAGAAAGTTTCATTTGTTGGATGGTGTTTAAGAGTGAAATCTTTTATTTCGACCCATGATTTGTTTGATATAGCAGCAATTTTTCCCTGATTGTTAACTAGAATACCTCATAAAAAAAAGTGAACAACTTGAAGTTATTGAACATAAATTTATGAAACCAGGCCAAACTCCTCTGGAATGTGATGTCGTCTATTCAGTTATTGAAACAAAAAACAAGAAAACTTCGGCCAAGATACACCAGTGTAGAAACTGCCAGAACTTAATTTTTAGCATAAGAGATACAAATTCTTTTTAAGTAAGAGAAATGCAGCAGACAGATTTTCTAGATTTTGCAGCTGTTTGCAAAGGCAAATTCACGTGGCGAAAAGTTAACATCGATGGGAAGAAATATTTATTTTTTTTTTGTTTTTTTTTGGCGAGAATTTAGATAGCTTTGATATAAAAATATGAATTTTGTTCTTTATTTTATAAAAACAGCTTAGATGAGGAGAAGCCATTCAAAATAATAATTTTAAATTTTAAAAGACACATGACATGAACACTATTAAAAAATCTGACATTGAAAAGATTCAGCATGTCCCTCCTATTTTGAAGTAAAAAGCTCCTATTTCAAAGCTTAAAAGTAAAAAGATTTTGTAGATTCACAATTTAACGCATTTTATAGAAGCTAAGTTGTTAAAACCAAACAAACTGCGAAGATGTTCATCCAGTTGTGCTCGACAGCGATGAATACAATGCTTATGATTGAAATATAAAATTGTTTTTGTTGATTTTATGTGCAAACCATCCATTTATTTATGTGTAAGTTATTATATTTCAAATGTTCAAAAAGGGAAAAACAACATAAGTCTTATTTTTATCAAAATCATCTAGAAATAACTTTTAAAAAAAAATACCTTTCTGGGTTGACACTCTTTCCATAAGTGATGTTTTCGACTTGAAATTGAAAATCAAACATTCAAATTGCTCTCCTGAAAACTATATTATTTTTCCTTATTTCACCAGATATATGAGGTGAAAACAAAAACGAATTTAAAAGTATCTTACAACCTCAAGAATAGTAAAAATAAAAAAATCCATTTTATTGTTTTTTTTTTTAATGATTGTTTTTCTAAAAAAAAACTTTTCAAGTGTTGTTTCTTATTTTTTTTTTTTTTGCCTATATTCCATATATGGGCATTTCCATAGTTGCGAACGCGACATTCGTACGCATTTGAGGAATAAAATAATAAAGAAAACTCAGAAAAAATTTTCTTTGTTTTCAAGATTTCGATAGCATTTTATTAGCACTATATTTTGAAAAAAAAGTTAGGTTCTCTAGATTTTATGTTTCCAAAATATTAGCAATAAACATGGCATCGCGAACGCTACAAAAAATGGAACTCGTTTTCGACTTCATCTAGAAAAATGCAGATATCTGCGAAACGCAACATGATATTTTAAAGCGGTTAATTATAAATTAGAAAGGATAAATGAGGCTTTCAAGAAATAGTTGTCATTTTGACATATTTCCATTGGTTTTTTTTTTATTGAGCTTAAGCTGGATCGCGAATGCGACATCTAGCACGCGACATTTTTTCTCATCACGTTTGTAAAAAGAGTTAGTTAAAGTTATTTCAGCTAAATATTGTACTACCTACCAAAAACATCGTATATATATTAAGGCGCCTCAACTTGTATGGAGGAAAAAAAAGTTGTGCGGGTCACCTCCTGAAAACAAACTTTGGTTTATTTTATGACGATTCCCAAAATATTGCAACTCTAGCTTTAGCCGTTCGTGAGCTGGAATGGTTTGAAATAACCTCTAAAAATCGGGTTTTTGATTAATACTATTTATACCACACTACCTTCGGTCAAAAAAATTGTCACAAATAGTGTAAATCGATGAATTACATAGTTTTGTTTTTTTATTTTGTTTTAAATCTGCCCACACACTTAGTTATTGAGTTATTTGCAGTGATTTTTTCAATTTTTTTTAATGCAGTTTTTATAAAAATATATATAACTTCCCCATTTATAGCCTGATTTACCATTCCGTGGTATCATTGGAAAGGTACTGAATGCTGCTTTTCATTTCTGTCGTTAATTAACCCTTATAAGCACTTTTATAAAAATGCATTTTTTATCAACATGATAAAAAATTTGTGGTTATTTATTAAGTCGCTAATTAAAAGATAAAAAAAAAACAATTTAGAGTTTTATCAAAGAAATAATTTTTTTTTTATTCCAAATCTTTTCGTGATTCAATTTTACAGTAACGCTTGCAGGGTCTTGCAGGGAGTAACGTGTGCAGGTCTGTTCTTATCAATTACCGAAACGCAGGATTGGCTTACCACATGTACAAAACGTTCCGTATTTTGTGAATGACATGGAAATTCTGAAAATTGTTTGTTAAGAAAAGCATAACAATTATTATAAAAACTTTGCATTTCCAGGAATTTTTACAATTTCATTGGAGTCGTGTAGTTCTAATAAGTATTGTTGAGTATAGAACTGGATGCATGGCAGTTCTGTATTAGCTCTTAATTCATTCCAATCTATCATATTTTTATAGGAATCACAATTGAATTGTATCTTGGGGACATTTTTTTAAAGTATTTTCCTATACTTTATTCCAAAGTCCATTTAAAAAATGCATTCTTTATCTACATGATTTAATTTTATTTCTCTTATATTTGAACAAATTCAGGAATTGAGGCAAAGGCCATCACAAAAAAATAAAAATAAAATAAAATGCATTTTTATAAAAGTGCTTATAAGGGTTAATTAACGACAGAATTGAAAAGCAGCATTTAGTACCTTTCCAATGATACCACGGAATGGTAAATCAGGCTATAAATGGGGAAGTTATATATATTTTTATAAAAACTGCATTAAAAAAAATTGAAAAAATCACTGCAAATAACTCAATAACTAAGTGTGTGGGCAGATTTAAAACAAAATAAAAAAACAAAACTATGTAATTCATCGATTTACACTATTTGTGACAATTTTTTTGACCGAAGGTAGTATGGTATAAATAGTATTAATCAAAAACCCGATTTTTAGAGGTTATTTCAAACCATTCCAGCTCACGAACGGCTAAAGCTAGAGTTGCAATATTTTGGGAATCATCATAAAATAAACCAAAGTTTGTTTTCAGGAGGTGACCCGGACCACTTTTTTTTTTGAGGCGCCTTAATATATATATTATTTGAGAGTTTTATAGTAGTAATATAAAAAAAAAAAAACAAAAAATACTGATGAGGCTAATGAGAAAAATTATGATATTTTTTGTAACCCCAACCGTACTACGTATGTGGTTATTTACTTTATGACGACGTTTTTAACGCCCACAAGTAGGCGTGGCAGATATAGAAAAGTGCATATATTATACGGCAGTATCACCTTCTAAGTTGTTTTAACCATATCGTCCCTGTTTTTGTATGTCCAGCTATCTGTTGACATGATAACAGCCGTTATTATAATGTTATCGTAATGAAATTTAATATTTAAGCTAATATCGTAAAAATTAAGATCATGTTCGAAAATCATCCAAATAGGATGAAAACCACATATACCTCCCATACAAATTGACATACTCAAATTGGAAAATTTCTTAAAAATCTATTAAAACTCAATCCAATGACTTGAGAATGAGCTCATTTGCTTTAATCTATTAATCTATTAACATTTAGTAAAAAATTCAGCAAAATCGAATGAAACCTTTTCATACTTCCCATACAAAGTGTATTTTTAAAAACGGCGCATGATCGCGAACGCGACACTATTTGAAAATCAATATTAAATGTTTAGTATGATTTTTACCTGCAGTTACAAATGACATATGGAATGGTACAAGAACGCGACATTCGAATAGTAATTAAAGCAATATAAAAAATTGACTGTTAATCGTGCTTTGCTTGGTATTTTTTTATTTTTTATTTTTTATTTGTAGTTTATAGATGGATTTTATAAGAAGAGTGCAAACATAACGTTGATAAATAAATGAAAAATACTAAAGAGAAAAAGTCCTTAAAAGCAGCTAAAAGCAAGAAAAACATATTTCTCAGATATCAGGCCAATTTTCTCAGAATAAAAACTGAAATAAGTTGTAAATGCAGTAAATTCTAAAAATTCAAGCACTTTTTTTTTATATAATAACAAAAACATTATTTGTTTATTTAACATTTTTCGGTCCCGGTAGACCTTTCTGTAGAAATGCCCATATTGTATTTATTACTACTATTTAAATAGTATAGTACGTATGCTAAATTAATAAATTGAACAAAACATTTTATCGAAAAATTGGCGCTTATGATAATTGGGTGCATTGGGGAGACATATCAGTGTCGACAAGGAATAACCGCTAAAGTCGAGTTAGAACAAAATGAGGTTATTAATTTTTTGCCTTTTTTCGTAACGAAAAACAAAGTTTTGATGGTTGTATCTGAAAACTAAATGTTTGAGGCCATCAAATCTCAACAACAAAAGCCAGTGTATCTTGATATTAACGAGCAATTTTCATCTGAAAAATGCTCTTCTGAAATTTTTAAAATGAGTTTAGCTGTAATTCCTTGTCGACAGAGATATGTTCCTTAAAAAAATTGAATTGAATTTGTTAGGAATTCGTGCAAAATGTACTTTTCGAAAATTATAACAAAGCTTGAAATCAAAATTTTGTGCCTCACTCAATAAGGGTACAAAAGCCGTAGAAGAAATATTTTTTCAAAAGGACATTAAAAAGAATTCTCAAAAAAAAAAAAAATAAAACAAAATTGAAAAGTCAGAATTTGAAGTCATGATAAAATTTTTTTCATAAAGTAATTTTAACAAAACTGATTGGTTTTTGCTGAAATCAACCCTTAAGAGGCTTAAAAATATTTTCTCTTAAATCGCTTTTACACTTCCTCTTCCGTTTTCAGAAACCGAACAGCTGATTTTTCTACTACCTACAATTTATTTCCGCCTTTAAAAAATATAAATAAACAATATTTCTAACACTTAATAAAATACAGACTTTGTTTAGCAGCAGTTGTTTAAATAGCAAAAAAAAAAAAAACCAAAACTGATAGTAACTGTAATCAACAGTGTAATTATTAAGTTAGACTGATAAGCTTTAAGAAGGTCAGTAAAAATGCTCAAACTCTCGACTCGAACTCACCTGAAAAACAAATGAAAACATATGAAGAGTGGGAGGTATCTGGAATAAGCTCAATAATAGCGTCCATATAAATTGCCAACTGCCATAATGGCCGGTGAAATTGGATATAACATCGCTATCAACATCTTGACTCAATTCTTTTTTCATTTCACTTTGTTGAGGCATCTCAACTTTGATGGATTCTTTTTTCAAGTCCTGCGATAAACGCCGGAAGTCTAAAGCTAGAACGCTAATTTCCGGCGTACGCGGTTGTCCATCACGAAATCCACCATATAAATTGGAATCCACACTACCGCGCGAACCTCGATCATTAAGGTTACAATTAAAATTCAACGAACCTCGTCGTAAAACACCGCTCATTTTAATGCGTTCAGAATAGATAGAATAGATAGTAAAATAATTGAATTGTTTGAATAATATTTTTCAAAATTGTTGCACAATTTCAATATGTTTTGTTTATTGTTTATTGATTGTTTTTTTTTTTTTGTTTTTGTTTATTTCCGTTTCACAACAGTTCCTAACCATTAAACCGTTTGAGGCAATCTAAGTTTGGCCAGTGCTTGCGGCTCTGTTATAAACGTTGAAATCGGAGACTGTTAACGGTTTGAATACAACTGTTAACAGCATTGATCGCGAAAGCTTTTTGTTTTAACAAGCATGTTAGCTGAAGTTTTGAACATTGTTACCAGCAATACATTATTTTTTTAATTATTTTTTTACTCTCTGCACATTTCTGCCGACAAGTGTGCATAGCTTTTTGTTAAAGTGAATTGCTTAAGCGTTTTTTTTTTTTTTTGTTATTATTATTGTTTATATATTGCCGATAAGAAAACAGCAAAATGTTAATCAACTGTGATATCTTTTCAATAGCATTGTGACATGCGCTAATCAAACATTGAAATTAAAAAACAGAATTCGCGACATAAATGCTTATGGCATGATAGAATAACTGTGAATAATTGAAATCGTATGCAAATTTTTTTTGCACTTTATTTGAGTGTCGTTCTAGGCAAAAAATTATCTTTAGCACATCTGTTAGACCTTCGTAAAAGAACCATTTAGATAAGAAGAATTCCTTCTTTTTAAAAATAATAAATATAATTTGAAGACATTTTGAGTTATTCAAAAATAACTTTCTTTAAACTTCCCTACTTCCTTTTAAAATCGTTGAAAAAACCAGCTAACACTTTCAGTATCTTTTAAGAAATACTAATGAAAAAAAATTTAGAAAGGCTTAATTTATGATAAATATATTCTTAAAAAAGTAAATAATAAAAAATAAAAATAATAATATAACACGAAGTAGAAATGAATAAAAAACATGTTTTTTTTACCAAAAAGGACCTTCAGCAGAATCAAAATTGCTTCGGCGAATTTTCTTCGATTTGAAAAAAAAGTATTTAGAAATCATTTTAATGAGTTCTTCTAACTTTTGAGGCCCCAACCGGTTGACATTTTTTTCATCCATACAAGAATGATCTGGCCAAATGTACATCAACAAAAGAGGTTCCTCCTTACTACTTTTTTTTCCAAGTAAAACAACAAATGTATTGTTTTATCAAGTTCACTTCTATTTAGCATTTATGTTCTTGTTACATTACAAAAACAATAAAAACAAAAAACTCAATAAATTTAATTTATAAATATAATAAGAAACAAGTAAAGAAAGTCTAAAGTCGGTCTAGGCCGACTATGAAATACCCTAAACCTACTCTTCCAAAAAAAAAATAATATTATTGAAAAATTAATATTACTATTGAAAAAACACATACCTACCAAATTTTATTCCTGTAGCTCACAGTTAATGCCTTTCTTGTGCTTTCGCTATGGGAGGTATGCGTATGAATGGACGGACTACTCCCAATTTTTGAACACACCTAAGTTTTGGTATAAAATACATACATACCAAATTTAATTTCTCTATGACAAACATAACCTTATTTATTGAGTTTTAAACTTTTTGGGTTGTATGGGAGGTAGGCGTGTCTGTGGGCGGATGACGTCCATTTTGCAAACCCATCTTTGTTTTGTCAAAAAAAAACATGCGTGGCAAATTTTATTTCTGTAGATAAAACAGAGTCTTATTTATTGCGTTTTCAATTTTTGGGCGTGTCCGTGAGCGGATGACACCCATTTTTCGAAGACATCTTTTTGTTGATACAAAACACATACACACCAAATTTTACTATTGTAGGTTAATTATGTACTTATTTATGCAGTTTTCAATTTTTGTGTTGTATGGTAGGTAGGCGTGTCCGTGGGCGGATGACGTCCATTTTTCCAAATCATCTTTGTTTTGTCATAAAAAACATACGAACCGAATTTTATCTCTGTAGGTTAAACAGAGGCCTCTTTATTGCGTTTTCAATTTTTGGGTTATATGGGAGGTGGGAGGTGGGCGTGTCCATGGGCGGACGACACCCATTTTTCAAAGACATCTTTGTGTTGATACAAAACACATACACACCAAATTTTATTGTTGTAGGTTAATTTTGAGCTTATTTATGCAGTTTTAAATTTTTGCGTTGTATGGGAGGTAGGCGTGCCCGTGGGCGGATTCCAAAAATATTCAATAGTGCAGATTCTTGGGTTCATGTGACTATGTGCACCGAGTTTCATCCTTATCTTCCTCATCTTCTTATCCTGTGTTTACGGACAACACACAGACGGACGGACGGACGGACGGACGGACGGAGATGGATAGCTCGACTCACGAGGTGACCCCGATCAAGAATATATATACTTTTCTATACCGGACTCGCTTCGTTCTATGCGTTACAAACGGTTGCACAAGTTAATATACCCTGAACTTTCAAGATTAGGGTATCAACAAATACATACTATATGTAAATAATTTTATTTCTGTAACTTAAATACAGCCCTCTATATTTTCAAAAGCGGTAATAAAAGTAATAATATTGGTGCGAATCCCAATATTTTTCAAACAAATTGTTACATGGGAAACAACAACAAAACAATAAACAAAAATAAAATACAAAATTAGCGTTCAATACAAGAGTTGCCAATTCATTTCAAAAAAAGGAAACGTGGGTACCATTTAAAGTAACATTTTAAAATATTTGAATTCTTACCTACACTCAGAAAAAACCCACATATCGTTCTCCGATAAAAAATTTCTCTATTTTCGATAATAGTAATTTTCTCTTCTTCAAATGAAATTTTTTTCAATTAGAATAAATTTTCACATTTTCGAAGAAACATTTCTTCACTTGTGGGAAATGGAAATATTTCAATGTCTCTAATAATGATAAGTATTTTTCTCGCACAAAAAAAAATTCTCACTTACAGAGAAAAGTTTATTGAAAATGAAAAATGTTTCCTATATTTTAATGAAAAATTCACTATGAGAAGTATTTTCTTTAATAAAAACAAATCTTATCTTAAAGCTAAAAGGTCTATTTCTCTAAAAACGATATATTTTTATATATATCTCTTTTTCAAAGAAGCTTTTTATCATTTTTAGAGAATTTTTAGGATCACATTTAGAGAAAAGCATTCTCTGGAGCAA
Organism: Tetanocera ferruginea; assembly: GCA_958299015.1. Lineage (NCBI taxonomy): Eukaryota > Metazoa > Arthropoda > Insecta > Diptera > Sciomyzidae > Tetanocera > Tetanocera ferruginea. The sequence goes on along the minus strand of OY282642.1, from coordinate 46,209,490 downwards.
AGTCTATGCCATTTTTCTCTAAATATAATGCCTTTTTATCATATTCCGAGAAATTTGTTTCTGAGTGTATTCGCATTTGAAAGTATTAAGTATTGAATTTTCGGCAATCGAAATTTTTTTTGCTGAAGCTTGTATGTGAAAATAATTTTTATGGTGAATAAATTAAATGACTAAATAACAGTGATAGTAATAAGAATAAAATGTATGATTTAATAATGAATATTATCTGACATTCTTTCTAGATATCATTTCTCATACACTTATAAATTGTTTTGCAATATTTTGACAGATGGTGACTTATTTAAAGAACAATTAATAAGCTAGCACCACGTTCTAGAATCGCGACCATTTCCAAGGTCTGCAAAGTTGTAGCCAGCTGTTCTATGATTTTGATAGCTGCTGTTCAGTATTCTTTGCTAATGCAAATGTCACTTAAACTTGAAATAATAAACATTTTTTGCTTTACTCATTCTGTTCTAACTCCATAAACAATAGTTAAATAAATATTTTTTTATATTTCTTTTAACCAGTTTTTAAAATATTTACTTAAGTTTAATTTTGGTATTCTAAGAATTATTCTTCTTGTATATTTTAAAATTCTTAGAACGAACAGTTGCAATCAATTTTTCTTTCATTGTTTATGTCAAAAAGTTGGAAAGATTATTTAAAGCCTTATGTCGAAGCTTTGAATCAAATGTTAGCGTATATTTTAAAAAGCTTTTAGCAGTTTGTTGTGTTTTAAGAAAATAGCCTTAAACTATGCAACGCTTAAATGACCAAAAAGTATACTTATAAGTATAGCAAACTGTCAAGACAGCCTTTAATGCTGTTGAAGAAAAAAGGCAGAGATTTTAAATCGATAGTAATTTTATTCCAATTAAAGAAATTTTTAGAAATTATTAGAAATTAAATGAAATTAAAAGAAATTAAAAGAAATTAAAAGAACTTCAAATTTGTTCTTTTTCTCACAAAAGTTTTTCTTCAATGAACAGAAAATGAAAATTATTAATATATTTTGAATGAAAGAAAATTATAAACATCTTTTTTTTTTGAATAAAGTATGAACAAGTAGAAAGTGTATAAGTATTTAGTAGAGTATCCGTAACATTCTTCCCCCCGTTAAAACTCATCACGTTTTAACCGAAATCTAAGAAGTGGAGGATCTCACATCCAGTACTGCAATCTTCGCAACCGGTCTTGTTAAGACACCATTCTTTGTTTTAACCGCAGCACTTCTGACGTTACCATCTTTCGCTGTGTATACCAATTGCACAATACCTAATGGCCAATTGTTTCTCGGAAGATTAGGATCAACGATGACAACAACATCATTTACTGCTATCGGTTTTCTCTTAGTAAACCATTTTGTTCTCTTCGTAAGAGTTGGAAGGTACTCCTGTACCCATCTTTTCCAGAATAAATCAGCAAAATATTGAGCTTTTCTCCAGTTTTTTCTTAGGATGCAGTCATTTTGATTAAATCCACCTAGAGGCTTCTATCCGTTTGATGAGCCAAGCAAAAAATGATTCGGGGTCAATGCTTCTTCATCTGCTTTTTCTAATTCAACATACGTTAGTGGGCGAGAGTTCACAATACGTTCACATTCTAACAGTGCATTGTGGAGAGTATTATCCCTAAAAGAAAAATGAGGAGAAATTTTATGTAAAATTGTCTTGACTGATCTTATTAATCTCTCCCAGCTTCCCCCCATATGTGGTGAACCTGGCGGATTAAAGTTCCAAGACGTTGTTGAGGTTGAAAACTTAATCTCAAGCTTTTGCTGGTCAATTTCTTTAGCGGCTTTTCTTAATTCAGCGTTTGATCCTCGGAAATTAGTCCCATTATCAGTGTATATTGCTATTGGAGTCCCACGGCGAGCAATGAAATTCTGGATGGTCATAATACAAGTATCGGTGGACAGATCATGTGCAATTTCGATATGAATTGCGCGTATCGTCAAGCAAGTGAACAGTACACCCCAGCGTTTCTCATGATGTCTTGCCACTTTAACTAGAATTGGGCCAAAATAGTCAATACCTACATGTGAAAATGGACGTATGAATGCGGATAAACGAGCGTTGGGCAATTGAGCCATTTCTGGAACAGCGGGAGAGCAGTTAGCATTTTTGCAATGTTGGCAGCTACGGCGTACTTTCTTGTGTTCAACTCGAAGACGTGGTATATAGAACTTCTTGCGCAGCTCATTAAGACAAGTGTCATGATGCACATGATGAAATCGTTCGTGATAATCAGCAATCAAAAGATTTGTGCAGTAATGATTTCGTGGAAGTATTATTGGACGCTTTGTATCTGTAGACACGTCTGAGGAATCAATTCTACCACTCATTCTTACTACAAAATTTTCGTCCAAGTATGGCGAACATTTGTACAGCTGACTTGATTTCTCTATACTTTCGTTTTTACGTAGGCTGGCAACTTCATCTTTAAAACCCTCTTCTTGAATTAAACGATAGAGAAGATTATTTGCCTTTGCTAATAGAACGCAGCGTGAAGTTTTACGATGTTTCATGCGGTCGCGGATCAATTTGATCCATGAGAGCCATTTCTTGAAGATGTCCTTATTTACCATGTCGTTCCACCCTTCAGTCGTTCTCCAGACTTCTTGTAAAATTATTTTTAATGCTACAACATAAGGCGAAAGAAAACCGAGTGGATCGTAAATTGACATTAGTGTTCTAAGAACATCTGTTTTAGTTGGTATCTTTTCGCCATTTAATAGTTTTTTATCGATACGATTCAACTTCAGGAAAAATGTAAATTCATCTGTATCAGTGGCCCACCACATACCTAGGACCTTTTCAATTGGTAGTTCTTGATGTGAATTAGGAAGATCGGTATTACTTTTTTCCTCAAGATTCACAAGGGCTTTAAGAACTGAAATCGAGTTTGATCTCCAATTCCTTATATAGAATCCGCCTTGATTGTGGATGAATGAAACCTCTTGTGCCAATTTTATAGCTTCGCTTTCGGAGTCTGCACAGTCAAGTAGGTCATCTACATAGTGATGATTTAGAATTGAATCGACGGCTCGTGGAAACTGGTCTTGAAACTCAGAAGCATTCTTGTTTTTAACAAATTGTGCTGAGCAGGGTGAGCATGCTGCGCCAAAGGTCATTACCTCCATCGCGTACACATCAGGTTCTCTTTCCTTTTCATTGTTTTTCCAGATAAACCGTTGAGCGTTCTGATCTTGCTTTCGTATCCTGACTTGATGAAACATTTCCTTAATGTCAGCACAAAGAGCTATTTCTTTCATACGAAAGCCATAAAGAACTGACAGTAGAGGTGTTGTCAAATCTGGTCCCTTCAGGAGCATTGAGTTCAGTGAAAACCCTAGCACTTTAGCTGCTGCATCCCATACAAGCCTGACTTTTCCTGGTTTATTTGGATTAAGCACGGTGAATATTGGTAAACACCATTTAACGCCATCGCAATTTTGGATTTCGTCCAACAAAAGCTTCCGTGCATATCCTTTTTCAACTAAACTCTCAATTTGCTCTGTTACAATTGCTATTTGGTTTGGTTTAAGTTGTCTTTCTAAGCACTGTAGACGTTTTATTGCCATTGGATAGCTGTCGGGTATTTCTGCATTGGTTTCTTTCCAGAGCAAACCCGTTTCGAATCGGTTTCCGATACGCTTTGTTGTTGATTCGAGCAAATCACACGCTCGCTGATCGTCGGCTGATTTTATTTCATAAGCTTTGTTTGTGGTTTCTAGGGAAAGATAATTAGTCACAAGCGTATGGAGTTTTTCAAAATTATCGTTGCAATCGCATTTATGAAAGTTATGAACTGCCTCTTGTGAACCATTATATCCTCCATGTATAACCCAACCTAAACGAGTTTTAGATGCGCATGGCTGATTCAAATTACCTTCAACTGTTTTTAAGGTATTACATATATAAGCATTATTTAAGCCAATTAATATTTTTGGTGTAGCGTTGTTATAGAATTGAATAGGTAAGCTACGAAGATGTCGATAAGACAAAATATCTTTTGATTCAACACTTTGAGTTGGTAAAGAAAGATTCTTAACAGTGTGAACATTAAATAAATCATATTTCTTTGAATTTAAATTTTGAGATGAAATCATTAAATTTACTGTCATCGAGTTCTCTTCTTCTCTTGAAGAGTCAGATGTCCACTTCAAGCATAAGGTATTCAGTTCACCTTCTAAGCCCAAGTAGTCGCAGACGTCTTTTTGCAGCAAGGTAACATTAGAACCGTCATCAAGAAATGCAAATGCTTCCATCGAACGTCCTTTATGATGGAGTATGACAGGTAAAATTTTAAAGAAAATATTATTTGTGCAGTCTGAAGAAGAGTGTGCTGTAACAGTGGGCACTTGTTGTATAAATTTATGCAGAAGTTTATGATGTCTAGCTTCGCAACCCTGAACAGGACATTTTGCGTCAAAACACCGGAAATTGCCATGCTTTTTTAAACACAGACGACAAAATCTAAACTTCTTTATTGTGTCCCATCGTTCACTCAATTTCATGGCTGCGAACTTTTCGCAAGAATCCAAGAAATGTGTGGAGTGGCATATGATACATCTAACAGACACTTTTGGCGATCTTTCGAGTTCGTGTTCGTACAAATTAGCACAAGTCTTATTAGTAATAAACGGTGTACTCACTTTTGTAATAGCTTCAGCTAAATTGAAGAGCCATTTCGAGAAGAGTGAAATATCAGCATCTTTATCTCCGACGTATACCACCCAGTTCAGCTTCGTTTGTGCAGGCAGTTTGTCGATCAGTTCTTGAAGTAGCAGCGGGTTAGTCATGTGATTTTTTAAGCCGGAAGCTTCTAAAGTTGAGCATAAATTTCTCACCGAAATTGCATAAGAGACTAGTGTATCTAGCTTTTCAGATTTTGGAGGCGCCTGTGTGCGAATTTTTTCTAAAAGAGAACTTAAAATTATTTCAGGACGACCAAACAGCATCTTTAATGTTCGAATGACCTCTGAGGTGTTCTTTGGAAGAAGAAGTTGGCTGCTAACAGAGTCGAAGGCTCTTCCTTTGAGTGATTTCTGCAGTCGAAGCAAATTTTCTGCATCTGAAAAGTTACACAAACCTGTGCTTTCTAAAAAAGCACTGTAGAATACCGGCCATTCTTCCGGCTTGCCGGAAAAAATTGGAAGGTCCTTTGACAAGGCTTGGCGGGCTGCAATTTGTGATTTTGTAAGCGGCTCAAGACTCTGTGGATTCTCTACACCAGAGGGTTGCACATTCTCTAGCCTTCTGACAACTCCTGTCTCTTGGTTTTGAATAGTTGATACCCATTGCCTCGTTCGGAGACTGCGCTCGCTAACCTCACTTCCCATGCTTCGATTCTCTTGAGGGTCTTCCTCGGATGTCACGAGAACTGCAAACCTTTTTTTAATGTACCGCAATTCCAGGGCTTTTTCTTCCTCCAAACGTTTGAGCTCGAGTTCAGTCTGCCGCCTCTTCGATAAATTGCTGGATTTAACAGAAATAGTTTTGGCCGTTTGTTTTTTCTTGTCCGTATTTTTGACTCCTTCCTCAGCTATGTCGGTGCATTGGACACATTTCCATTCGTGATTCGCCACCGAATCTGTGACTCCAGCGCATTGATAATGATACCATGTATCACATGAGTCGCATTGGACCATCTCGGTGGTGTCTTCATTTTTGCATTTACTGCAGCTTACAGCTGCTGCTTTGCCAGGAGGAGAACGGAACATTACACAAAGAAAATTTGAAGAATGTTGAAGAAAAAAGGCAGAGATTTTAAATCGATAGTAATTTTATTCCAATTAAAGAAATTTTTAGAAATTAATAGAAATTAAATGAAATTAAAAGAAATTAAAAGAAATTAAAAGAACTTCAAATTTGTTCTTTTTCTCACAAAAGTTTTTCTTCAATGAACAGAAAATGAAAATTATTAATATATTTTGAATGAAAGAAAATTATAAACATCTTGTTTTTTTGAATAAAGTATGAACAAGTAGAAAGTGTATAAGTATTTAGTAGAGTATCCGTAACAAATGCACTGCATAAAATACACTGCAACAAATATAATGCTTACGTAAAATATTATAAAAAAATTTAAATAATATCATTTGTTTCATTTCGGTATTTTCACAAAAATCTTTTTAAAAAAGTAAATGTTGTACTTGGCTTTTGGTTTTATATAAATTGTTCAGAACAATTGAAAATTAAAAAAAAATTAAGTAATAAAACGTTAATTTAATGCATTAAAGGCGATTAAAAAAGTTGTTATCTTTTGTTTTAAAACGGAGTTACAAATTTTCGAAACAAAATTGGTCTAAATTTAACGATCTCTGATAACGCATTTCAAATGGATTTAAAACATAAAAAATATTATTAATGAAATGGCTTGCTTTTCTCTCGACTTTTATTAATTTTGTGAACTAAGGTAAAGTGAATTGTCATTAAAACATACCATAGAATTATTGGCCCCTAAAAGACAAACATTTTTGGTCTATTTAATAAATGTTGGCATAAAAAAGTGAAATAAATTTATGAAAAAAATTGAATCTGCGAAAAAACATTTATTTTCTCCACCACTCCATGCACCATTCCGGCCTAGTGAACATCGCAATAGCACCATCTTCTCCAAAAGTGTGCAGCTCCTTACGTACTATGATAATATCGATATTATTGGCCGAACCAAGAGGACGTGTGCAGTGTCTTCTACTATGCTACCAGGGCAATGAGCGCAATAGGGGTCACTTGCATGCTTGAATTTATACAGGTATGCTCAAAAGCAACCGTGCCCGCTCAGAATTCGGATGAGGTAGAAATTCACTGAACCATGACTTCTACCGCACCACACGGAAAAGTTAGTGATGGGTCCAGCGTCCCTTGCCTGATCTATCCCAACGTGCCTGCCACTGGGATATACTTCTCTCTCAAGCCAGTTTTTTACGAGGGGATGCACTCTCGCTATCAGCTCCTGGTTGGGCCTCTTCCACCAATAGGTCGATGGGGATCAAGCAAGCACCAGAGCACCAGAGCTGCATACTCAGACACTGTTCTGAAAACGCAGCACTCTCTAAGAGCGCCTAGTCTTTTACACCGACTATACTCATCGTTGGTAGGACTTAACCTTAATCGCTGCAGCCCAGACCGTTGATGCGTACATCAAAATCGAACGCACAACGTTGAGAAGAAGTGTCCTGCGAGCTTGCTTTGGTCCTCGTGTGTTTGGCAATATTCTTGCTACCACCAGGCATGAAGTGCTGTTTTCTATGGGCATTCTAGGTGCTGTTTGAAACAGAGTCGAGAGTCTATCAGCATGCCGAGGTACTTAATAAATGGTTTTGATTGTACCTCCGTCCTGCACACGTTTATAACTGCGACTTCGGACTTTTCTTCTAGGTGTTACCAGAAGAACTACTACATTACCAAGCAGGTGTGCGTCCGTAGGAGTGGGCTATCTAAACCCCTTCAGCTTTTTTGTTACTAGCTTGTAGGCAGTTTCCCATGATCTAGCTTCTCCCTCATCACATAGCTAGCTGCAGAATGGTTCGTGCTTGCTCCTTGCGCATTAAGAGCTTTTTTTCAAAGATTTTTTGGATACATGGTAGGATTCGCGAAGAAATTCGAATCTGTCGGTACCTCTTGAACGGTAGTTTCTTCTTCTAGCTTGAATGCATTCTATGCGTGCTTCTGCGAATTCTGAGGACCACCAGTAAACTTGACAGCGCTGTCGTTTGCTTTGTCTTCTAAAGATCATGGAAGCTTTCCTGACTTGGTCAGTAGTTCGTCTTGCCATATCGGTTGCTGTGCCGGCGAGGTGTATATCCGTATACAGCAACAAATTGTCAGCCTGGAGATTAAACGAAGATAAGGTCGCAAAGCCCTCACGATCGACAAAACTGGCACTCTACAAGAAGCTCATCATACCTGTGCATCTGTATGGCGCAGAGGCATGGGTGGTATGCAGCCGTTTTTGGGGTGTCCGAGAGAAAAGTTCTTCGAAATATCTTTGGTCGTTTTCAAATTGGCGGCGACTATCGCATTCAAATGGATGGATGGGTGAAGAAGCTCCAGAGAAAAAATTGCTTGAGACAAAGCCAAGGCTCAACGATGAAGAGAAGAACCATACCTTCGATGGATTGACCAGGCCGAGAAAGCCCCCAACCGCGCTTGGTGCAAAAAATTTAAGAAGGCTCTCACAAAGCAGAGACTTTTGGCGAAAGCTGATGAAAACGGCCGTAACCCGACCACAGGTAACCTAAATAAGTCTTATGAGCAATAATCGTTTAGTGTTATTATATTTGTATGCACACATGAAGGAGCACTGGACACATAGTCATAGTCAATTCGGCTAATAAAAATGTTCTCAAAAATCTCATGAACGTTTCACTCTCCTCTTTTAATGAGCAGGATTCATAGTATTAAATTAATTTCAAACTCTTAATTGCTAATTAAACAAATTCGACCAATGGCAATAACTTTTTATTCTATTTTTTTTACATTGTTGAAGCACAATAGATATATGTTGTTAACCCTGCGCCGCACAGTGGTGTGTTTGGCCTATTTAGACGGAAATAAATCTATAACTCGGGTTTGAGAGCACGGAATGATATAAATTTAAGATTTAGGCTATTGAGTGGCTTATCTTCCTTACGTGTAAATTTCATACAGATATACCATATGGTTCCAAAGCTAGAAAATTTTGTATGGAAAAATTTACTTTTTTGCTTGCCTGCATCACGATCTCTCATTTTTTTTTAAATGACATAACTTCTGAATAAAGAGCAGCACAGAAACCGTGGTTCTTTTGTTAACGCGGTAATAAATATTAATAAGTAAGTGGAACAAACGAGTTTTTCATTATAAACATGATTTTGAGAAGAAGCCAGATTTGTCAAAAACGGTAATTTTTGCAATATTCCAGGTGAAATTTGACAAATTTTCATTTTGAGATTTTCTTAAAGCTTATTGTATAAAGTTAATATATTGCAATTTATAGATTCTTTAGTTTTTTCAAGGGATTTTTTGTCCCTTACTCATTGATATTAACCCAAAACATTCTTCAGTATTTAAATGTTATATAATAAAATTAAAAGCAAATATGAATGTTTCTAAGTCTCTGCTCCTCTCTTTCCCCTTCCTTTCACCCAACCCACCTTTCAGACAAAATTGGCGGTCAAATATTTGTAAATCTATTGCTACTATAAATTGCTACAAATTATTCCTAACAAAAATATGATTTAACTAATAATCACAGAGCCAAAAAATAAGCACAATAACAACCATGATAGAATAATAAGGTAGGCTCATATTAATATGGCTGCTCAAATGTCTAGTTTTACACAAAAAATGCTGTGAGGTGCTATAAAAGTCAAACGAATAGGCAACAACAACAATTAGAACAACTCAAATTCCAACGGCTGATTTTGACATCTAGCTCACTTCCTCTCCAATATGCGCCTACCTTGTTATTCTATCATGAATAACAACAATAGTAGGTTAATATACTACTAGCAACTTAGGGGCTAGGAGAGGCGTTTGCATTGCCTCCCCATGCGTTTTTGTAATATATGAAATGGATACAAGGAACAGACAGGAACAAAATTATAGGACAATCGAAAACAACGCAATAAGGAAAACTATTTGTACTATTTGTAAACTTTATACTACGTTATTTTTTTTTTAGTTGTTAAACATGAAATAATTTTTTTAAATAATTGCACTTTGCGAGTTTTTCGTTCATTAAATCAAAAGAGTACCGTTTCTAGGTTAAAAAAATCAAGTCGCTTTTGTCCGAATGCCAGAAGCGATAAATTATTCAACCAATCAGTCGCCATGCGAATACGTTGAGGCCTCATGATTCGTTTCAAGAACTAGACATCAGAACTTCAAACTAGATCAGGGTTGCATCGGAGAAAAATAAAAGCGTATTCATACTTTTACACATTCTGCGATTTTTTAACGTTTATTTGACAATCAATAGTATCATAAATTTACTTAAAATAAAAACAAATGCATAATAATTCCAACATTGGAAATTATATTAAAATAAGTATTTCAATACTTTTGGTATATAAAGAGTGAATGTAATACTGTTTAAGAAGAATTATTTTGAATAATATGAAAATTATTTGCTAAAAACTAATTGACTGCAGAACTTGAATTACATTTTTTTGTAATGATAAAAAATCTACCACCAATTTTTTAAAATCTACCGTTTTTTTTAGACTCAATCTATTTAGTTATAGTTAAGTTTTTCAAGTGACAACACTGTTACTGACTAAGCTGCCAAATTATTAATTTTGTATAAATAGCGGTTGCATTTAGTAAAATTTCTTTGCCTCCCACGCAAAACAGAGTAGCTACGGCGCTGGTTTCAATGATTTGTTGTTGCTTTTTCTTAAAGAAATGCATGCATTATTCTGTTTACTATTTTCGCAAATTAACTGTTCACTTAATTGTTGTAATTTTTTAAACAAATGTTTTCGCTTATTAACATATTTCAATCTATGATTATTTCTTCTGTTGAGGTGAAAGAGTTAACTTTAAATTTGAAGTTAAAAAAAAAAAATTTTTAAAGTGCGTTTTGATAAAATTTCAAGTGGAATGGAAAGTAAATTGTGGTTTTATCTCGAAATAAATGTACACCTCAAAAATCCGTTAAGAAAACAGAAGCCTATCACTCCAGATATGAAAAAATTTCCTAAAAAGAGCAGGAAGATACTCTTTCGATTTCGACTCAGAATCGTTGGATTCATAAAACGAAGAAATAAAATAATTAAGATTTGATGAAGAAATTCAATTGTTTTTTGTAGCTTGGATCTAAGGATTTCAGGTGTCAGACCTATTCAGTCAAGTCTGCCTTAGTTTGGAAATGGGGAGATAGATAAGTAGGGGAGAAAGTGAAACCAGGAGAAACAAGTGTGGAATGTTGTATGCGTGGCGGAGTGCTATATCAACATGCGAATTTGAATCTGAGGCAAGTGTTATGCTTTTATACCAGCCAATTCAAGTTATTAAACAATCTCATTCCATAAACATCTCTACCTCCAATAACAACTTCCAAAGCCGTATATATTGATCAGTTTTTAATTTCCGTTGAATAGAAATAAGGAAAGAATTAAAGAAAGGTTAAAGCGTAGGACCATGGCTAGACCGGGATTCAAACCCGGAACCTCTGGGTTGGCAAACAAGCACGCTAACCATTCGACTACCGAGGCCCCCCTCGTATTTTGTATAAAGTACAAAAAAAGTTGAAATGTATGCATGTTTTTTTTTTTTTTTAATAAAAAATTATAGTATTTTATTATTATATTTTAACAAGAAATATGAGTTCACAAAGATTTGTTGACGTTAAAACCCACTTTAAACTTAACAATAGTGTATTTTTCCAAAATTTTCTGATTTGACCGCCAAAAACTGCTATTTGTAAGACAAATCTCTGCTAGTGTTGCATATCGTTGGAAAGGCCGTGATGTGCAACGTTATCTTTCTAAAGAGCACGTGTGTCTTAAATATCCATAGCAAATAGCTTTGCTGCAAGAGCGTTTTAAGTAAAAAAGCTCCAGGAAATCACAACTTAACCCATATCTCGCCAGAGGGTCAAAAAAGACCCCGACTTCCAGTATTATTTCTTTGTTTTTTGCATCCCCAATCGTTTAAAAAGATAAAATAATTTGTCCGTTTAACTTGTATGGGACGCCCCACTGTGCGCCGTCTTCGACCTTTTTCGACACTACTTAACAGTCTTCGTTGGACGATATCGTCTTTGGCTTTTTTTAAACCTTAAAAACTATCCGACCAGTCAAAATTTTGGAATTTGGAATTTTTGGCATTCAGTGAAACTATTCAACAACAAATTCCTGAAGGTTTTGTTCAAACATATTTAAACAGCGACTCGCTAGTAATATTAGAACAATGAGCATTTTGGGACTTAAACTTCAAAAATTCATATCTCGGGACCACGAATGACTGAAAAAAAGATGCATACAACCTTTGGAAAATGATTCTTGCATCAGAACTCTACTAAAACTTACCTTTATTTGTGACAATTGGCTGTTTATAAGTAACACAACTTTTAAATTTCGTCGAACAATTCATAATTTTGGAAATAAAACACTTTCTTGATATTATTTTATTTTTTTTTTCAATATATTCTGTTGACATGATAAATTGACTTAATTTACATATTATAATGATCTGTAATTATTTTTTCTTGGAAGATGCTTATTTAATAACTTATTGACTGACTGACTAACTGACTGACTGACAATAATTGTACTCATTATTAGCTTTATTTATTAATTTACTTATTTATTTTTTTTTTTCTACTTTAAAGTAACAAAATTTGTAAGTACAAAATATGTGTGTGTGTGTGTGATTTTATTTGTTTTTGAGTAAGTATTGTTAAACTTAAAAAATAATAACGGCATTTTAATATACAATTTCCTATAATTTAAGTGGTAATTGTAACAAATAAGTACTTATGTGCTTAAAACTTAGGCTTAGATTTGTTTTTGTTGTTTTTATTAGGAAATTAATTTATAACTATTCTTTCTCAAACACTCAAGATACACAACAAACAACAAATATTTAAGCTATGGGCAAGAGTTTGTTCAACTAGAATAACCGAATAATTCTTATAGAAACTTCGAATAATTTATTTTCAATATTTTATATAAATTTCTTATCTTACTTCATTATAAAAACTAATTAAGATAAAAAAAAGTGAAAGAAAAATTCAAAAAGTTTTTTTTAAAAGTTATAGCCTAGACACATTGACTGCGGCTGCAACATTGCGTAAAACGTCAAACTTTTTTTACATGCTCTTCTTATGGAGGTGAATGTGGTGAAAATGTTGCAACGACAATGCGTCATTGCAACAATGTTGCTGTCGTCGATTTAGAATTTTTTCTAATTTGACGTGCGACAAGAGTGAGAACATCGGCATTTGACATGCTACACAAAGTTATTGTTTTGATTGACAGAATTTAAATTTTTTTTTTCTGCATATTATTTCTGTTCAGTGTTTATTCATCAATAAATAATGTTTTTTTTTTTTCATTTAAGAAGTTTTGTTTGCTTTTTGTTGTACTAAAAACTATTCAGAGACTGTTCAAGTGCCCATAATTATTTCTACGCCAGCCAAAGATAGCGACGGCTTTGAAGGATATGTTTGGACCCTACTTTTTTGTTTATAGGGCTTACTAGACAAATTTAAAGAAGTACTCGAGTGCGTTTTAGTAAAGACTTGTTTTCTTGGGAATGAAACTATGTTTTAAACAATTTATTTCGTGGCTTTATGAACTGGCCAATTTGTTTTTTATTTCGTGGCCAAGACCAAATTAAGATAAGAAAGTTTTCTTCAATACTTTCATATATTATTTTTTTACTACATCTGATAAGAATGAACTCAATGGCTGTTGTTGTTGTTCTTGTTGGTGCTGCTGAATTTAATTTTTTTGCAACTGTTGATGTTGCAATCTTGATTTCTGCTGCAAGTGTTGCTGTTGTTGCAACTGTTTGAATTTTGAACAGTTGATGTGTTGTTGTTCTTGTTTTTGATGTTGTTTTTGCAACAGCGGCTGTTGTTGTATTTTTTGTTCCTGCAAAAGATGCTGCTGTTGTATTGTTTGTTGCTGTAGTTACTGCATTTGTTGTTGTTGGTGTCGTTGAATTTTCTGTTGCTGCTGCTGCTGAATTTGTTGTGCCTTTATAGACCGTTACAAAATTTACTGCTGCTGTTGCTGCGTTGGTGCATGCTGCTGTTGTTGTTCAACTGGCTTTAGAGACTTTGAGACTTGGAGACTTTTATTGTCTCCAAATAAAGATGCGGCTTTGAAATAGCATTAAAATCAAATTCCTTTGGAGCTGGAATTGCATCCAACTGCAAAAGATCAGCGCTGGAATCATATAAAGCCGCACTAATTAGTCAATGATATTGATAGTTGTAGTGGTGGCGGAAGCTCAGCATAGAGAGAAGGCACAGCAACTGGTTTCTGTGGTGGTAGAATGTGATGTTGTGGTACTGAAGCAAAAAGAAAGGAGGTCCTGACGGGCCCGATTTCGGTGGTGGTGCTGACGCAACACTGAACATCGGTGGAAAAGCTTGGTGGTGGCTGTTGCAAAGACGTTGATTGAAGCAGCTGCTGCTGCATGTGCGCCGGACGCACTAAGCTATCCTGCAACATATCAAATGTGATATGCGGTGAAATTTTTGGTGGTGCCGCTAATGCTAGTGAATTTTACGTAGATAAAAATTTTTTGTTTGAAAAAAATGTTTTTACAATAAAATAGAATTTAATATTATTGTCAAAAACAGCTGTTTGTTTCGTCGTGTTCAAATTCACCAATTCACCTTCGGCGTGTTCAAATTCACCAATTCACCATGTTGCTGTTGTTATGTTGCAGCCGTCGTCAATATGTCTAGGCTATTAAGATAAAAAGAAAAAAACAAAAAAAAATTTTTGACATTTTACTTGCAAATTTTCAAAGCATGATATGTAGGTATGAAGCAAACAATTTTTATACTTAAAAAACAAAAATTAAACATGTACATAAAAATATTAGTATGCAAAATGCCAGCTTTTTTTAAGGTAAAGCCAATAAAACGATTATTCGACATTTTTGTTGGTTCTTAAAGGGAATTTAAAATAATTTTTTTTTTAAAGAATTAACGATATGTTTTTTTTTAATTTGAATTGACAATAATTACAAATGATATCATTGCATATAATTAAAATTTTTTTCGCATCTTTTGCTTAAACAAATTTTTTCTAAAAGTTTTTTTTTATATAATTTTTCTTAGTAATTTTTATGGTGCTCTTATTTTTCGTTGGATCCATTAACTATTCTTATTTTTTTTTTTTTCTTTGGTTGTATCTATCAATCTTTTAAGCAATTTTTTCTAATGATTTCAAATATGAGTTTTTAATTAAGTTGAGCTTATTTTAATTTCAATACGTTAGTTATTGATTTATTAAATTTTTTTATATACAAATATTTATATGTAATAAATGCATATGTTCAAGTTTGGTAGGTCGTTTTACTAACCTCCATATGAATGTATGTATATATGTAGATTTGTAGTTGTTTTGAAGATATAATTTTTGCTAGTTTACTGATTTTGATATATTTGAATTTTTTTACATAATTGACCCATTTTGTAAACGTTTTTTCAGGAATTATTTACAATTTCCATATATAAATGACTATCAGCTACATATTATTTGAATATATTTTTTACCACAACTTATTGTTAATCTAAATAGCTATAAATACACAAAGAGTTAAAGTTGGATTTGAATTAAGTTCGCATAACACTGTAGAATAAATATTTTATTGCTCAATATTGCTAAAAATTTTATGAATAATTTTTGTTTAATCTTAAAGAATTTTAAATAATTTCCATTACATGAAATTTCTAGATTTTGTTCCAAAGTGTTCTGCTTTTACAAATATGCTCAGTTATGCAAACAACTTATTTATTGTTGAATTTCTGTGTTATTTTACGTTGATCTTATATAGGTTTTTATTATAATTGCATTAGTAAAGCAGTTATATTCTTATATATTAGCGTTAAACAATGCTTTTTCTTTTGAGATTTATATATTTCACTTAATTAGGCTTAATATTTTGGTCCAGCCAAAATTTATTAGTTTACAAACAACATTTAATAAAGTTCCCCCGAATGCACATCTAGTACGAGCGAGAAAATTTTATGCACCAAAGTTCTAGATTTGTTAAATTCGTCAATAATTGCGATCAACACTCATGGCAATCGAATACTCTACACTTAACACAAAAAGCAAGCAATCTACTAATATACCAACCTTTCTAATTCAGAGCAAGTCTAGCCCATTCAATGCCCGTTTTGCAAAATTATTGCTCAACGTATTATCGTTGTTCTCTCTTTAAGTGTGTGACGCCTATTTTTCTACTTCTTGTGTGTCTTGAGCCGTCTTTGAATGTGACGCCATAGTTTCGGGCAGAAAGAGCACCACAAAACCACCAAAAAGACTGACAGCTGTTAGTAGTGTCATTAGGAGATGGCTCTCAATTTTGGTCTAAAAAACAAGAAAATGATTTTAGAATTTAGAATTGTTTAAACTTAAATATAATCTGAACTCTAAAATTTTGAAAATTACAAAATTTTTAAAAAATTTTAAACTATTTGTTTTTAATTTGAAATAAATTTTAAATCTTTAATTTTTAGATTGAGCTTTTCTACTCACCAATAGTGACAAATATGGTGTCAGTATAAGTGCCAATCCAGCGGCCATATTGCAAGCGCCCACACCCACATTACGTATACCTGTAGGATACAGTTCAGCCGTATAAACGGGCATTATAGTGTTAGCTGCACTGATGGTGAATTTTCCTAAAGGTATTGATTATTTTGATAATTTAATTAATCCACATTTTTTATTGCTACATTTAAAAATATTGAAATTTTGTTTAGCCTGACCAGGCTATTAGCAATATAAAATAAAAGCCTTGTCAGGCTTAGCAATATAAAATAAAAAAAATAAAATAATAATTATTTGGATTATTTTGATTTGGAAGACTTCGAATAATTTATTTTTACATATTTTCTTTTAAATTTATATTAAGAGAGTATTATTTGTTTATAAAAAAGCAAGAGTTATAATTCTTACCAATCATTAGGAATGTGATTTTTAACCAAAGTATATCATCGTTTCCTTCAGAAATTGCAGCACACAAGCATGATGCACCAGCCGCTACCAAAGTACCACAAAATAGCCACTTCTTGCCAACCTTAGAGATAACTGCAATAGCTATAGCAATTGCAGGAATTTCGACTAGCCCAGCTAAAGCCTAATGGGAAAAAATTAAAGAATATGAAAATAAAAAGAAATTAAAAATAATAATATGTATAAATGTTAAATTGCTCGTTGAAGATACCCAAATTTAGTCCTAACGTAAGCCGAAGGCAAATTAATTTATTCTTGAATACACTTAGAAAAAGATCAATTGTTATA
This sequence comes from Tetanocera ferruginea, assembly GCA_958299015.1. Classification (NCBI taxonomy): domain Eukaryota; kingdom Metazoa; phylum Arthropoda; class Insecta; order Diptera; family Sciomyzidae; genus Tetanocera; species Tetanocera ferruginea. The sequence goes on along the minus strand of OY282642.1, from coordinate 46,192,500 downwards.
TTAATAGTTGACCGCTGTTATTTCAAAATACTGTCAGGTTGAATGATTTTCCTTTAAGTTAACAGTATTCTTTGTTGAATGAAAGTAGGAAAGTATTTTTGTTTTGTAAGTAAGAAAGTATACTTATTGTAAGTATTGTAAGTATTGTGTTTTTGTTAAAATGTCTCTCTTCTCTAAGCAATAGTTTTTAATTGATTTGTTTTGATGCAGTTATCTTATCGTTATCAATAGCTCAGTGGAAGTGTGCTTGACTGTGAAATTCTAATTCTGTATCATCCACTGTTTGGTCAAAAATAACCTTTAAAATAACTTTGCTTACAGTCTTGAAAAGGATTGTACATTTAATTTTTTATTTACAAAAAAAAAAAAATTTTGAATAAAAAAATCTTTTTTGTCATGCCGGTATTTGAACCTAGGACAGTGGAGTACTTGACGCACACATTAGAACCCTCGGTTAAACATGAACTCAAAAACAATGATTAAATTTCAATAAGTATGTTTTTAAACGGGTTTCAAATGTTCAGTCGACCAACTTTTGATTTGAAAGTTTCATTTGTTGGACCAAAGTAGACGATTCATGATACGATTCACCTTCGAATATAATGTATTTTTGCAAGGCAATTTCGCAAAAAAACTTTTTTTTTTAATCGACCGTACAGGTCGCTCATTTACATTTTTCTTCATATCTTTGGCACTTGCAGTTGGATTTGTCTTCTGTCAAGACAAATTTTTCTGCTTCAAGTTCATTGACCTCAAATTCCCAATTCTGATTTTAAGCGTCATATCTCATTTCCTACCACCCAATATGATACCTTAATTTCAGAAAATTAAAGCTCGTAAAAAATCATTAAACTCTCTTGCTAAAACAATTTTAAAATATAAAAACAAATTTTTTTTTGTGTGTCGTAGGGGAAATTTCGCCCTATGAAATTTTTCAACATTATTTATTATAAGTCGGATCTTAAAGTCGATGTTTTAATAAAAGACAAAATCAAAGAGACAAATTTTGATTGCTTCAAAAGTCGTTAACCTCAAATTTTTATTTTCTAGTCTTACCCTCGAGATTACAATTTCTCCAACATGATTTACAAAAGTAGAACCAAATAAATGTGATTTCATAACGAAAATTCTAACAGATAAGATAAATTAATGGATACGTCAGTTGTCAGAAGATTTTCAACAGGCCGTCCGTCCATTCATCAAAACTAACGCGTACTTCTTATACCCCGAGAACGTTTTGTTATCGATGATAACAGACCCGACCAGCTTATACGCTAACACGTTCAGATGGCTATACTAAGATTTAAGATTTTAGCAGCCTAAAAAGAGCGACGGCATGCATTTGGCAAATATTCGACCCACAGGTAGACAATTTTTTTTAACTACGGAATTCGAGTTGACTGACCCGCCATGCTTGTAGTTCTTTACGTAAGATCATACGTAAGACCAAAGCTTAACAATATTCAGAAAAATAATCGAGTTACCCGGTTAGTATAAGAAAAATAACTCCAATTGATAGTTTTCTTTGCTAACCCATGCCATTCTGAAAACACCGAGCGCTTTGTTCATGTAGTATATGTGTCTGACATGGCGGTCCCCGTTGATCAATGCATGGGCCGCTTTTATCGATAGATTCGTTATGAAATCACATTTATTTATTTTACTCTTAAATCATTGTAAAAGTTGTGATAGCGAGGGTAAGACTTGATAAGGAAATTTGAGGTCAATGACATTTGAAGTAAGAAAATTTATTTTCTTGATATGGTCTTTTGACAAAAACATCGATACATTATTCTGTGAGATCCGACTTTGAATACCTTATGTCGAAAAATTTCATAAGGCGACCCCACGACCGGCATATGAATCCCTGCTACGTTCACAACCAATGTAAATGAGAAATGGACAATGATTTATGGATATGCACATGGAATGTCTTAAAAGGGAAGCTGCTTCTGTACAATTGACGGAAGCCCTCGTTAACATAAAAACTGGCATCACCACTATTCAGAAAATACGCTTGAAAGGTCAATGCTACTCTAAGAGAGGAGACTGCTATATGTACTACAGTTGGCACGGGGAGAAGCTCAAATTTGGATGCACACTTGTGAACGAACGACTGGTCACGATTCAAATGAAGACGAAATTCTTCAACGTAAGCCTGATTTTCGCGCACATTTCCGGTGAAGGCCAATGCTGAAGGATAATGCTGTCAAGGGTGCTAGAGGACACTAAAGAAAGCGTATGATCACTAGATGAGTATTTTAGGTACTGAAATGCAAAAGTTCTTATGATCCGTGCACTAGGGGGTAAATATGAAACGGGTATAAGTAGAAAAGAAATATGAAATTTTGAGTTCAATATCTATTAAACCGAGTGCGCTCAAGCAAAAACCATTTTTAATGTATATTTTTTAGAATTTTTGAAATTTATTTCTTAGATATAACGATTCCAAAAGCCAATTGATTGCATAAAAATTTAATATTTTCATATTGCGAATCAGTATTCGAAAAAAATTTAATATTTTAATTTTTTGCACTCTGTCAGAGTTTAGAATTTTAATTTTTGGTTTTAACCGATGCAACGAACTCGACGAGTAAATATCAAATCATGATCACTGCCCGAACCATAGCGTGAAAATAGTTCTCGGCAATTTTAACGCGAAGGTTGGAAGAGGAAGCATATTTGGCTTCTCTGTCGGTCAATTCAGTTTTCAAGAGACCAATGTGAACAACGGTCTAAGCCAGCGATGGGCACACACATACTATCACATTCTTTGATTGTGTGTAAAGCAGAGAAAAACCTAGATCAATTTTACGTATTTTCTTGCTATATTTTAGAAAATTGCGCAAAGAGATGTTATGTCAACAAATGCTGAAAAGCAACTAAATTGATTTGCTACCAAAATAAAATCAAAGTAACAGCCGAATGCACACGATCGTAAGCCACACCAAGTAGTTTACACTGTTCATGTGTCGACGTCGCGAAAGCAGCACTTTGCTTCCAATCCCATGGTATAGGAAATTTAATTTGTGCCCTTCTCTGGTCTAAGCTGATTGACTGCGCCACGGTGCAAAGCCTCATATTTAGTAGTACCAGATTTAAATAGCTTGATATCCACAGGGCCACTTGAGAGTCCCCAGATTAAACTAGTAAGATATATCTTCGACTTGGCCGAAGTTGAAATACCCCCACGACAGATTCGTAATGGTACTAAATCTTTAATTATAGCTGTTTTTGTATGAGATTTCAAAAAATGTTACCATTTTGATGACGTCTAAAATATATTCATATCAAATTGTTTTCCTGCAAAGTATATACAAGCTTCTTTACATACAGTGGCTCACAGCTTATTTCGTGCAGACGATGTGTTAAACTTTGAAATGCTATAACTTGGTAACTAGTACTGGTAATGAAAAAATTTAAACGACATTTGTTTGCTAGTAATTATACATTTAAATATAAACTTTCATTTCTTTATATAAAAGTCTACTAAAAAGATAATAAACAAAAAACTGAAAAAGCAGCAGAATTCAACGCCACAGCTTATTTCGTGCACACTGTTTTTACATGTAAGCTTTTGAACGTGATGCCGTTATCTTCTTTTTCTCGTTCGCTGTTTTTATCTTGACTGATGTCGTGATTCTTCTGATCGGAGTTAACAGTTATTTTTAGTCTGGACTTAAAACCTTAAGTGCACAAATTGATTTGTTTTAAAAATGGGCCGTCGCACAACAATATAACAGCACGAATTAGTTTTATTTCACTTTAAAAAAGAAAAAAATCCAACCGCAAATAGCTGAAATAGTTAAATTGAGACCCTCTACAGTGCAGTACATCATCCAGCGCTTTTTGCAAGAAAATCGTGTGGCTGATAAGGCCAGAAATGCTCCTAATAAAATATGTACATAAGCGGACGAGCGACTTATTCTGCGAAAAATCGAAGAATATCTGAGGCTTTAGGGTCCCAAATTGGCCACGGAGGTTGAGAAGGAGTTGGGCAAGAAATGCTGTGCCGAAACAATTCGTCATCTGCTGCGGGCCAACGAGTTTAATGGTCGAGTAACACGCAACAAATCTTATATTAATAAAAAAAATCAGTTATGTCGACTGAACTTCGTCAAATAACACGTTTTATATTCTAGGACACTCTGGAATGACGTCATTTTCTCGGACGAGTTTAAGTTCAATATTTTTGGCTCCGAAGGAATGCAATATATATGGCGTAAGGCTTATACCGAGCTGAACAATAACCATCTCAAGCCTACAGTAAAACATGGTGGCGGCAGCGTAATTGTTTGGGCCTGTATGGCTGCATCGTGCGTTGGAAAATTAGTTTTTATTGGAGGCATTATGGACAAGACAATGTACCTAGATATTATAAAAGAAAATTTGCTTCAAAGTATCGACACCTTGGGCGTACGAGAGACATTTCGGTTCTACCAGGACAACGACCCAAAACAAAAATCGAGAATCGTCCAGTCATGGTTGATTTGGAATTGCCCGCATCTTATGAATCTGCCTGCACAGTCACCCGACTTAAATGTAATAGAAATTTTGTGGGCAATTTTGGAGAGTGGCGTTCGCAAGCAGAATATTTCCAATAAAAATTAATTAAAAAATGCATTAATGGAGGAATGGCAACAAATACCCCCAGATATTACAAAAAATTAGTAGAGTAAATGGATAGCCAGTAAATGGATTAAAGATGTAATTTAACAAAATGGCGGCCACACAAAATATTAAAAAAGACTAACATATTACATTTTCTTAAGATTCAGTGGAGTGCACGAAATAAGCTGTGGCGTTGAATTTTGCTGCTTTTTCAGTTTTTTGTTTATTATTTTTTTAGTAGACCATTATATAAAGAAATGCAAGTTTATATATAAATATATAATTACTAGCAAACAAATGTCGTTTAAATTTTTTCATTACCAGTACTAGTTACCAAGTTATAGCATTTCAAAGTTTAACACATCGTCTGCACGAAATAAGCTGTGAGCCACTGTATATAGTTTTCAATTTTGGGTTTGTATGGGAGGTGGGCGTCTTCGTGAATGGATAACGCCCATTTTTCTATCGCGTCTTAATTTTTATATAAAATTAATAAATATCTAATTTTACTTTTGTAGCTTCGACAGAAGCCTATTTATATAGTTTTCTATTTTGGAGTTGCATGGGAGGTGGGCGTATTCGTGGGTGGATAACACACCAGAGTTTTGTCATAGACTACACAAATACCGAATTTAAGTTTTGTAGCTTAAATATTTGCTTTTTTATGGAGTTTTCATTATTGTGGTTGCATGGTAGGTAGACGTGTTTTTCATCGACTACTAGTTTTTTAAAAAAAAAGCTTTAATATCAAATTTTAGCACGATAGCTTCAAAATTACGGCTGTAATCGTGTCCACAGACAGACAGACAGACGGACATGGCTAAATCAACTCAGGTGGTGATGCTGAGCAAGAATATATATACTTTTCTATACCTATCACGCCTCCTTATGGGCGTTACACACGTCGTGACAAAATTAATATACCCCTTACGCAGTACGTGTTGAGGTATAAAAGTAGTACTGGTCGCTCATTTCTAGGGGTGAATATTGACTCCGACCACTATCTTGTTGCAGCCAAGATCCTAATGCGATTGTGCAATGCGAAGTTTATACGCACAGGTATGCAACGAAAGCTAGATGTCGATCACAACGAACCTTATCAATGTGGCTTTCGACCTGGCAAGTCCACCGCAGACTTGATTTGTACATGCCGAATCCTGGAAAAAACTCCACAAAATCAAATTGACATCCATCATCTCTTTGTTGATTATAAAGCTGCGTTCGATACCCCGATTCGGTTATACCTGCAAAATTGATAAGACTCTGCACGATACATATAGCTCCACCAAGGCAAGAAACCTACTTTTCTGAAACCTTCAATGCTGAACGAGATTTCAGGCGATAACAATTCTCTACAATTTCGCTCTACAAGATGCTCATTATAAATACATGTGCTTCTCTATGGCGTTGAGGCATTCGTGTTATCGAAGTCAGGTGTAGCCGCTCTTGGGGTGTTCGAGAGGAAATTAATTCGCACAATGTTTGTTCCTGTTCGATTTCACGATGGCTATCGCATTCGAATCAACCACGCGCTGTATGAACTCTACAACGATATTGACGTAGTTTTACGTATATAAATGGCTGGCTGGGTCATGTTTAAAAAATAGAGCAATAAGCTCTAGCGTGCTGAAGTTGGCCGACTACGGATTTTAATGTTCTTCTAATTAGGAATGTAAGGAGCTAAAATTTATGTTATATTGATTACTTAATTACTGAAGGTTGAGTGGATCCTTTGCAGACCTAAATCATAAATGTATATATTTGTGAGCGTCATCTAGTGAGTTAATTGAGTCCTGTCCGTCCGTCCGTCCGTCCGTCTGTGTGTTTTCCGTAAACACAGGATGAAATAATGAAGTTGAGATAATTGCATGTAACTTGGTACACATGTTCAGATAGAACCAAGTATCTGTACTATTGAATATTATTGGAATCCACTAACACGCCTACCTACCAAACAACCATAAAATTTAAATCACTTAATAGATTGTTGTATTTAAGCTACAGTTATAAAATTTGATATGTACGTATTTTATATCAAAGCTAAGAATTAAACCAAAACTGGGCATGGTCTGCCCATGAACACTTCCACCTCCCACAAAATCAAAAAATTTAAAACTCTTTAAAAAGGCTTCTACTTAAGTAGCATAGATAAAATTTGCCATTTATGCATTTTATATCAAAACTCAGATGTATACAAAAAATGGGTGTCATCCGCAAATAAACACGGCCACCTCCCATACAATGCACCATAGCGAAAACCCTAGAAAAGGTTTATATTTGACCTACAGTGATAAAGTTAGGTGTGGGAGCATACAATGTCACAGTAAAAGTGTGTGCGGAAAATGAGCGTCATTTACTCATGAACACGCTCACCTCCCATACAATCCCAAAATGTAAAACTCCATAATGAGGCTTATATATATGCTACAGGGATGACATTTGTTACGGATACATATTTGGTACTAAACCTAAGTTGTTGACAGAAGATGGGCGTCATATACTAACAAGCACGCCCACTTTCCATTAAACCCCCAATATTGAAAACACTTTAAAATTGTTTATAAATAACGTAAGCAGAGACAACTTGGTATGGGAGTATGTTACATAAAAACTAAGGTATGTAGGGGAAGAGTGGCATGAAAGAGCCAAGTTTTGAAAGAGCCATCTTGATTTACGCGGTAGTTTTCATGCGAATGCTTCTTAAATTATAATTTTTAAGAAGCAATACTCGCCATATGGCACCCTCAAACATTTGACAGTTCACTGATAATAAACGACGATGGTGTATCGTATTTAGGATTTCTTCATCATTAAGGCCCGTTAACTGATCTCAATTTTAAACAAAGGTTAGCTTAAACAAAGTTTAAAATGCCTTAACCTCAGTTTAAATTTTAACGCCGATACCTCATCTCAAAAAATCTAAGTTTAACTTGGTGAGGCAAGTTTAAATTTAAACACAGAAATTCTAGGTTTAAAAACTTAAACTTAGATTTTGTCAAAAATTCTCTGAGAACATTGGAAATATTCTCAATCATAAACAAAAAATAAAAAATAAAAAAATCATACTTCAAAAAAATCAAAACAATAAACAAAAAACAAACATATTTTAAGTTTTGAAAAAAAAATATTTCAATGAAACTGACAATTTGCATTATTTTATCAAAAATTTTTGAAATATTTTGATGTTCTACGTCAAAGTTGTAGAATTTTTACTACAGTGCCGATCAAATATGTTTTTTAATCTCAGTTTAAATTTTTAAACAGAGTTTAAGAAAACTGCCGATAAAAATGAGATAAGTTACGAAAATAATTTTAGCTGAGTTTAAAATTTAAACTCTGTTTACGAAATCTGAGATTAAGGAATTTAAACTTCGGAGATCAGTTAACGGGCCTAAGTAAGTTTTTCAGAACATTTTATTTGTTTTGTGACGTCTTCACCTTTAAAACTAACAGTAATATTATTATACTATAATTTTATGGATATATTAGGCCTACCAATTATTTTGCCGGAAAAAATTTGATTTCATACTAATTTTTGAGGATATGTTTCTTTGGACAATATGTTTTGAAAGAGCTGGGTTGCGGTGGTAGGAAGAAGCGTAAAGGAAGTTTAAATTATTTTTGTCAAAAATGTTTTTAAGTGTTTTAAACCTCTTATTTTGTTTTTGGAATAGGTCTTATTATTATAGATTTTCTTCAAAGCGATTTAATTTTTTTGCTAAAAATATTTTTAAGTTTTTTAACTATTTTTTGTTTTTAGTTTTGAATTTTTTTATTTATTTAATTTGTTTTTGTAAAAACAATACTTTTTATAATAACAATTAATATTTTTAATAAAATATTCGTTATTTTTCGTGTTAAATCTTGTAATAAGAAGATGGCTCTTTCAAAACTTTGGTTGGCTCTTTCAATGCCCATGTGTTATGAAAGAGCCGAACTTCATGTTTTTTATAAATGGCTACAATTCCAAGAATATTGTTGATTTTGGAAAATATTTCATGGTATTACGTTCATAAAGGAATGAGAAAATACTTTTGATACTAAAATTATAATTTTATTAACTATTTGTATATATTTTGTAACTTTTTTTGTATTTTTTTTTTGTAACTATTTGTATATATTTTGTAACTTTTTTAAAACTGGCTCTTTCATGCCACTCTTCCCCTACGAAAATTAGGCGTCATCAACCCACGAATAGGTCCACCTTCCATACCATCCACTACAGTAGGTTAATTGTCGTCATTTTTTGTTAAATTTTACATTTTATTAAAGTTGTAAATCATTTTGAAATGAAGATTGGTTTTACAATTTTTGATCTGCGTTCTGGGCTGAGTAAGAAGATGCTTGAACGAGTTTTTGCTGAATTACTTATGCATAGTAATTTTTTTAGCAAATAATATTGTTTGTTGGTCTTCAGAATATTGCTGGATTATAAATTTCATTTATAAATGTACAGAAATAAATAAAGATACACAAATATAAAGTGTATCTTCTGCAATTTTATGGAGTAAAAATTTCTTAATGATTGAATTAATAACATTTATAACAGAATTTAATTTTGACAGGCTAGATAAAAGCAGTAAACATGAATTAAGTGTATACGAAGGTTCAAAATCTCCACTACACAGGATACGAAACAATTATAAGATAATCCTATTAGCACCAATACAAAATAGACAGAAACAGTAATTAAAAGCATTTATGTGCAAATCAAGAGTGTCAGTGAGTTCAGGCAATGCAGAATGGATGATGATGAAAAGATGTTGAGTAATAAAATCAGCTTCAATTTAATCTTCAAAGGAAGTAGTAATTGCATTTAAGCTCAATATAATAACATGGAAAATTTATAATTTTTTTTCAGGATTAAAATTTGTATCATATTTAAAATCTGTACGTATTTAAAATTTCTAACGACATAATATAAGCTTAATAGATTTGAGATATAAAATATATTGTAACATTGAATCACATACATGTTAAATCAAAAATGCACGTCAAACTGAATTATGGAATTAAGCGGCGGAGTACCTTCAAGAAAAATTTATGAATATCTAATAAAACAATACTTACCGAATTGAGGTAAACATTTCCGCCAAAAGAACTCATATTTAATATGAGCCCATAGTAGACCAGATTAATGGTGAACCATATGCAGAGAAAACAAATAGTTATGCGTCGCAAATATCTTGATCGAAAAATGCACATAATGTTCTGTGAAGAATCCTCCTGTTCGGGCAGTTTAAGCGAAGTCTCAAAATTTTCCGGCAATTGTATTCCATTGAAATTTGCAGCTGATTGAACAATCTTCTTAACCTCAGCAATGCGCCCCTTTACCAGCAGCCAACGCGGTGATTCTGGTATAACAAAACTGAAACACATAAGATAGAAAAAAAAATCAAACAGGTATTTTTCAGATATTATAAAAACAATAAACAATTTTAAAAACACACACAATAATTAGAAATGCATAAGTTGCGTATTTAAAAAGATATAAACTTTATACTCGTATAGTTGCTTATAAATTGGGTTGTTAAATGTTTACGAGAGAGTTTATGTTAAAGCAAAATTTCTACACGCTATTCTAAGTTAAGCACCTAGTGGTAGTTCAGCTTTTTTTTTTTTTATTTGTTCCAGATAGTTTTTGTAAACATGTGTGGTTTGAAATAAAATTTAAATTGCTTCCATAGCAAATAACGTAGCGAAAATAAATGGCGTAAAAAGAGTTGATGTTTTGGTTTAATGATTTAAATAAATTGCTGCATAGAAGTGAGAACATATAAAATGAACAAGCAGAATATAGCGTTTATTGAGAGATAAAAATTAATCGTAAAAATCAATCTTAATTTGGCAAAAGTAAAAAAAAAAAAACACGACACAAATTGATCTTTAAATTTTCTTTTCCTGGGCTAAGTATTGGATGATACTATACGTATATTTTAAGGTGTATTGAAATGTATGTATCTAAAGTAACACTCAATTTCACGCATTGATATTGAAAAAGGAAAGAAAGATAGCGCAGAAAATATTTTTGAATTACATAAATTCCTTTTTTCCCAAATAGCAGTTTACTATTTACATAAATCGTGTGTTTTTGTACTAAAGGCCATCTTACGGTAAACTTTTTTACAAAAAATGCCATAGATATCGATTCGCCGTTTAAAAAAAATTTTTGCAAGCAGATTTTCCGTATCGATTTTGTATGGAGAAAAAAAAGTCAGCCGGACACCGATCGGAAAAATCTACATGGAGCGGTTTTGGGTCTCTTTTTTAATATTGATTCTAAGGCAATATTTACTCTCTGAGGTTTGCCATTGTCTGCAGACCGATCTGATGGTGACCGATCAGAAAATTTTTCTTTGAAAAAAACTCTTTGCTGCGAATCCACATGCATAACCTGCATGTCACGGTCATATTTCACATGTTTATTTTATTAAATTGTATTCAATGAAAAAGCAAAAACAAAAAGTGAAAGTAATATTTTATGCCACTGCTGTTAACGCTGATGTTGCTCGTCTTATCAAAGCAAACAAGCTAAAAATGATCAAAATTTATAACACTGCTTTACAGCTGGGAAATACCAAGAACGCCACATGTACGGGTGAGTTAGTCTGGAACTTCAGAAGACAAAAATCTTAAAAATTTTTTTTTCATTTGTAGGGTTTTTAAGATAGCGGTACTTTTGTAATTCTCGAAAGATGATTTCATTCAAAATTACTTACAGCTGAAACTACTTATGTGATAGAAATAACTGAATAGTATTTTACCGTTTTGATAGTCACTTTGTATGGGAGGTAGGCGTGGTTTTCATCCGATTTGACTCATTTACGAACTTGACCTTTATTTTGGGGATAAAAGCTGAAATATCGAATTTCGTTTAGATAGCTTTAAAATTGTGGCTGGAATCGTGATCACAGACGAACAGACGGACATGGCTAATCGACTCGGGAGGTGATGCTGATCAAGAATATGTATACTTTTCTATACCTTCCACGCCACTTTATGGGCGTTGCAAGCGGAGTGACAATATTAATATGCCCCGTTTACGTTTTTTAAACGTAGGGGTATAAATATAGTGCAAGCACTGAAATTGAAATTAAACTTTTTCTACAAAATTATTTTTAAAAAATGTATTTTTCATCCGGTTTTGGCCAAATTAGTCTTAAAATGTTTGTAAAGAAATACACTATACTTCAAAAATATAAAATGTTCCTCATTTTAACTTTTTCTCAAAAAACAAGTTACTTAAAAATGGAATTTTTAAAAAAAAAACATGAAAATTGCAAGAAATTTTAACTTTGACGAGCTAAAGACCTGTCCATCTAAAATCTGTACACACAAATCGTAAAAAATCTTATAAGCAAAATATTGGCACAAAAATATTTGAACTATTTTCAGATGGGGTACTAATAAAGCTTTCAAAAAAGGAATACAAAATTTTAAATATCGTTACTATGCATAAAATTTCGAGCGTGTCTCTTAATCGGCAACATTAATCGTTGAACATCTGCTCTAGTGACCTGGGCAGCAAATTTATTCCACTTGAGTAACATCGATTCCGGATTTTGTACTACTGAATTTAACAATTGCCCAATATTTTTCGATTGAGCGCAACTGGGGACAGTTTGAAGTCCTTTGGCACGAAATCTACATTATTAGTTCGATACCAATTTTCGAATAATGTATCGACGCCAAATCTAGACATTCCTTCCTGTATATGTCAGAGTTGATTATTGCGGATGTAACATACGCCCTACTCTTCAAACCAGATCATTATCTTCTTTGCGAATTTATGAACCTTTGTATGTTTAAATTTGGAGGAGACACAAAAAAGCTTCTTTGCAGCATAAAACTTTTGTGTTGGAAGCTTTTTCAGATCAAGTTTGACGTATGTTTCGTCGTTCATAATTAAACAACCTTTGAATTTCTTCAGACTTTATCGTAGAGTAATCGAGTGCGCTTTTTCTAAGACAAATTTTGTTTATCGGGCCGGTTCGGGAATTTAATAGCTCGATACGACTGATAGCCTGCTCCCACTCGTATTCGCCGAGTTGTGCTCCAGCTGGTTTTGAATTTTTTCGCGCGATCATTGTCGGAGAGCCCTGGGTTATTTTTAATTGAGGCAAGGATGCTTGCCTTTTATTTATTGTCAGATGTTTTTCGATGCTCCAATTTTCTTTATACCGGTTTAAGACACTACAAAATGTTGTCTTTGGAATTTTTAATACTTTCTCTATATTATTTCTGTACCAAGTCGGATATTCAACGAATTTGTTCACAATTAATTTTCGAGCGGCTAACTTTATCGTTAAAAAAATAAGTAACCAGCATTCAAATCATGGCAAACTGAAAACATATAACGGGAATATTATTTTTAACAAAAGGGTACCAATTTCACCGGAGTATGTACCGATTTTGTATGGACATGTCTCTATCACTTGAACATATTTTATCCGATTGATACGATCAGTATATCAATAGAAAGGCAATTTCATTTCCTTTTCACCTATATACTACGTATTTCTATCAGATAAGTTTGACCTTTCAGGTTTAGGGTATAATTATAAAAATTAGTTAGACCTTATTTTTTATCCTGTACAACTTTCTTGTTTATGAAGAGGTGCAGATAAATTCTTGAAAGTCAAAAGTTAATACATACTTAAAAAAAAATTTTAAAAAGTTTCGCTAAAATCGAAGAATGCTTTTCTTTTTTTAACCGACTTCAAAAAGGAGGAGGTTCTCAAGTTGGTTGGTTTCTCTGTTTTATTTTTTGTGAATGTATGTACATTATGGTGCCTTGAAAAAAAAGTTTCATGATTAATGGAGGTTTTTTCAAAATGGTTTAGCTCACTGACGGATTTTGGTATAGCCAAAATATTTTGGGAATGATCATAGAATACATCAAAGTTCATTTTGAAATGGGTACAAATTTTTTTTCTGCATACAAGTCGAGGCACCTTAATGTACATCGATTACTCCTAAAGTACTTGCCCGATTGCCGTATTTTTTTGTCAACATATAGAGATTATCAACGCGGAGGTGCCCGTCTAGGAAAAGGGGTGGTATTCGGAAACGAGGCGTGTCTCTATAAGAAAAACACTGTATCTCAGTAAATATTGACACTACGGTAATAAAATTCACAGTAAAATTACAAGGGCAAGCACAAATATTTAAAATCACGAACACTTAAGTGGGCGTAATTGTAAAAAAAGGTGTGGCAATATTGTAAAAACTATGTATCTCAAAGAAAATTGACACTAGAGTACTGAAATAAAGTACAGAGGTAGGCACAATTATTGAAAATTACTATAAAAAAAGTGGGCGTAATTTGAGAACGGGGTGTGGCAATATAAGAGAATTACTGTTTCTCGATTAATATTGTAGGAAAAATTACTACAAATTTTTGTAAAAAAAAAATGGGCGTAATTCGAGAAGGGGAGTGGCAATATTAAAAAAACCCTGTATCTCAATTACTATTGATACTATGATACTAAAATTTAGTACAAAGGTAGGTACAAATATAACAAATAACTGCCAGTAATGTGGGTGATATTCGATAAAGGGGCGTGTCACTATAAGAAAAACACTGTATATCTGTAAATATTGTCACTAGAGTACTAGAGTCAATAAAATTCACAGCAAAAATGCAAGGGTAGGTACAATTATAAAAAATAACGATCAGTTAAGTGGGCGTTAGTCGTCAAAGAGGTGTGGCAATATTAGAAAAACTCTGTACCTCGAATAATATTGACACTAGCGAATAACAATTAATTTCAATAAAGTGGGTGTTGTTTGAGAAAGGGGTGTGGCAATATATGAAACGCACTGTATCTCGAATAATATTGACACTAGAGTTCTAAAGTTTACTACAGAGGTAGGCACAATTATAAACAATGAATTTCAATAAAGTGGGCGTTGTTTGATAAAGGGGTGTGGCAATATTTAAAACACATTGTATCTGGAATAATATTGACACTAGAGTACTGATATTTAGTACAGAGGTAGGCACACTTATAACAAGTAATTGTCAATAAAGTGGGCTTCATTCGACAAAGGGGTGTGGCAATATATGAAAACACTAAATCGAATACTGACGCTACTTACTGAAAAAGTACAGACGTAGGCACAATTATTACGAAATACTACCGAGGAATTGGGCGTTATTCGACTAAGGGGTGTGGCAGTGTGTAAAAAAACTGTAAAATATTGACTTAAGAGTGATAAAATTCATTGTTAGAATGGGTAGAACTATTGAAAACACTATGACAAAGAGTGTGATATTCTTGACAAAGAGGCGTGTCAATATTATAAACACACTATATTTCAGTCAATATTGACATTGGGGTAGTGATAAAAATACAAGAGTAGGTACTGATAAAGATACTGACAAAGACCAGAATAAGAAACGACAGAAAAACATTTTCCATATTATGAGCATAAATAATTGGTGTTTAATTAATTTATACACTTTTTTAATATAAATCATTTTCTCTAAAAAGAAAGAAATAAAAATTTTTTAACAAAAAAAAAACCTACTTCAAAATCACTACAAAGTAAAAAATAATTTTAAATTACTTTTACTATTTATTTCTTGGTCAAACTTGATAATTTATTTATATTCATTATTATATTGGAAATCTTATGATATCAACTATTGTGAATTTTTTTTATTTTTATCAAAAATATATTAATTTTTTTATGATAATAAAAGCTTCGAAGTCGGCGCTAATATAATCAGATTTTTTGTGCAGTTGCAACACACATATGGCATTTTAATTAAGATTTAAGAAAAATTAAGATTACAAATTAATACAGCGTCACCTAAGCAGGATATTCACAAATAAAAAAAGTCTTAAATAGAGTAGGGATGGCAAAAATATCATGATTTTATGTCAATGACTAGCGCTGACTAGAAGCTTTTATAATCATAAAAAATTAATATATTTATGATAAAAATAAAAAAAAATTCATAATAATTGATATCATAAGATTTCCAATATAATAATGAATATAAATAAATTATCAAGTTTGACCAAGAAATAAATAGTAAAAGTAATTTAAAATTATTTTTTACTTTGTAGTGATTTTTAAGTAGGTTTTTTTTTTTGTTAAAAAGTTTTTTTTGTTAAATGTTTTAAAGATATGTTAACCAAATCTCTTCATATAACTTAATATCTAAATCTAGATCTTAATATCTAGATCCATATTCTAAAACTAATAAAAAAAAACAAATTTTGTTACTATTTTCCTACCATTTCGATGAATTGTGCGCTGTCTTAAATACTGACATTTCTTACTGTAAGAGTTGCAATATTTGAAATAACCTCATCGAAATCAGTAATATTGATTTCAAGCTCGTTTTCAATGGATGAAATAGCCAGATCCGAAACTCTTGCCTGTCCCATGGAACCCTTTAGTAAGTTTTAATTAATTTAAACTTTGAAAAACTCTTTTCGCTTGAAGATACTGATACACAAATTAGGAATAATTTTAATGCTAATGAGACGAAGTTTCCAAAAAGTACCACTCGACAATGAAAGTGAAATTTCATGGTAAGCAGTTGTCAAATTTTAAGCACTTAACATGAACTCATTTGCGTTGTGTTATAATAAGTTTTCGGATTTTACAGCGCGAAACGTTTCCGCAATGTTTCCTCATCATTGTTTAAACTTGCAAGCAGAATTTTAAATTTTGGAACAGCAATTACATTTTTTACCGTAAAGTATTTTATCACTTTTTCTGTCTGTTTGAGAAATAAAAAAAAAAAAATTGAAATGGTGCCACCCCTAAAATGGTGGTACCCGGGCGGACCGCCCCCGGTAAATGAAAATTTACCCCAATTTTTTTTCATATTTCGGAATAACTTGGTTATTTGAAATTTTTTTGTAAGTTTAAGTGTTTTAAAGTACTAGTTGTTTTTTCATTTACCGTTGTTTACAGTTGTTTTTATATTAAAAAAAAACAAAGGTGTGTTTGGGTATGCTCAACCTCGAGAAGTCTTTACTTATGTGCTAAATTTTCGTCCAGTAAGAAGACTTGTTTCCCAATTCCTCGGAACATCATGTAAAATCTAATTATAACCTCTTCAAAACTATTTCTCAGTTTGAATTTTGACCTTTTTCCAAAGTTTGCTTGGTACATTCGAATTTATTTTGGAAACAATTAAAAAGTTTCAAAATCAATTGTTTGGGGGAGAAAGTGTTTAAAAATGGTGCATCTTTTCGTGGCGCTCTCCATGTCTCATTAACTCTCTTGCTGGTTAAGTTCAGCTGAATTATAAATTTTTTTTTATAAATAAATTTTAAGTCTTACACAAGAAGGCACAAGAATATTCCCGGAACTCCAATACACAGCTGCAGCCTTTGATAATCCTGCGTTAAATATGCGATACCAGATATCATCATATACGACAAAGGCAGTGGAAATAAGTTGTACATGCCGGCAATAGTGCGCCATTTGCCATCCACACATTCGATGGCCAAGATGAGGCCTGCATAAGTCACCGAGACTGAGACGAGACCAAGCAAAGCTCTCAATATCAAATACAGCTCAAATGAATTGGCAAAGTACAGAGCAAAACCTATAAAGAAAAAAAAAATAACAAACAAAACATAGAACAGTATTTATTATCAGTATCAATTATTCAAAACTGCTTAAATTGCTATATATAAAACGAAAAAATAAATTTTTACCAAAATTAAATGATTAAAATAATAACATAAGTTCAATCTTGAGTCAAAAACAAAAACAAAACCATGCAGAGGTTAACGATAGTAATGAATTTATAATTATTATTGCCAACCATGCGATAAGCTAGAAAGCATAACTTCCCTGATAACAAGACTGCACAAAAACAAAACTACACCAACACATAATTAAGCGACACTTCATGTTAGATTATGTAGTTTAAAATTAAAAATAATTTAAAAGTCATTAATTCAACTTGAAATAATCATGTTTGCTCTTTCGCTTTAAAACTGATAATTCAAAAGTAAAACTTACCGAATATCGTCTGCAACGCACATGAAATGAACAACATCTTCTTACGTCCGAATTTATCCGACAGATAACCCGATATAATGCCACCTGATGCTACACCTAGCAGAAAAAACATTTCGGCCACATTTTTCAAATACTCCTTATCACACACCAGATTCCATTCTGACGTCCAGGTGTTCCCCACATTATCGCTTGTATCGTATTCCCAAACAGAGCATGAGATGCGCGTGGAATTAGGTACAAGAATTTCGCCCGAATGCTATAAGTTGAAGTAAGAAAACAAACATGTTTGTTTTATGACACACACACACACACTTACACACATCAACTGATGTCTTATTCAACTCAATGTCTTACTTGTAATGTATTGTTGGATATGCTGTTCCAGTCTGTAAAAGACTGAAAACAGTTATCATGGGAATTGCTTACATTTCGCCAAGCATCCACTGGCATGTGTCGTAAATGGCTGGGTCGTGCACACCAAAATATTTTATTCGCTGCCTGTTATTTTATAAGAATATTAATATTTGATTAGTTTGTAACAGAAGATTGGGATAATAAGTTCGCAGAACTGTCTGTGTCTGCTGTGTTTGAAATTATTAACCTACCTGATACACTGAAGATGATATATGAAATGTGTTGGGTACTTGGAAGAGTGACAATAGAACTGTCATCATGAGTTGCCATTTGCCAAAATGACCCACTAAATCACCAATGACATCAGTCTCTTCTCCATTAGAGCCTTTGGAGTGACACGATGCTCTGTCTACGGATGTTGTCGACGCTGTGGTCGAAACACGTGTTGCGTTTGTCTCTCCTATGTTGGGACTTTTGGGTATATTTGAATTCGATTCAATTGAAATTTGCATTGTGTTCGGTTTAAGTGTGGAATCGTTCTCTTGGGACGGTTTGTTTGTGCTCATTTTGTATGTAGGAACTGAAAATAATAAAAAACCATAATATTTTTATAGATCCATAATAAATACATGAAATATTACAAAATGATAATATTTATAAGAAAAGCTGTTGCATATATTTTGGAGGAACACTTAAATAAGAGTGGAAAGAATCAGCTTGAAGCCAATTCCTCTTAACATAATTTTGAGAATATTAGAATCAATATAGAAAAAAAACACTGAAAAAAAACACATTTTTATTTTGACTTAAAAAAGTGCAGAAGTCTTAAAAAGAAGAAAGATTTTTCCAAGTTTTCTATAGTTTTTTAAAGTTTTGAATATTAAATTGCAATAAATTCCTAAAATGTCTGAAGCAAGATCGTAATAAAGTAATAGTTTAATCTAGACTTCGATCCACGAAAGAGATAAAAAAAGAAAAATAATAAGTGTATTATAGATTTAAGTTAATTTTTAAAAAAATAAAAGAAAACTTTTTAATTATTCTTCATATTTGTGTATTTGGCAAACTATTTTTATTCATAGACCTACTTTAAAATTAAAGAGAAACATTTTATTTTAACATTTTAAAATGTTCTTAAAAAATATTCCTTATAAAATTTTACTGCAAGTATCTTTGGACAAAATTCATCTACATTTTACTTTGTTGTAGAAAAATCGTTAATTTTAATTACTTAGGCTGTAGCGATCCAAGCGATACTTGAAGCTTTGCTAGTACTACCCCGACAACAATCAGTTCGTATGCCTGCATTTTTTATAATATTAACAATTTCAGCTTTAATTTATAATAAAAAAACAATATTTCTGATACAAAGTTTGTAGTATCCTAAAAGCTTGAAATGTAATGTTTTAGAATTAATAGCAAAAGTTAAAACAATTACAAAACCAACAACGTTAATAGCGAGATTAACCAACACAGTCATAAAATGTAATCCAAAAACTGACAGCATTCAATTCGTACACTCAAAAAAATACTGTAGTAAAATTTACTGCATAGCGTGTATTTATATCACGAATATGTAGTTTTATTTATTTTTAAATACAAATGTAGTTGTTCAATATCTTTTCACTGCATTTACACTTGAATAATTAATACTACACGATGTAGTTATATGTAGTAAGTATTTGTTCGGATGTATTTCTTGTGAATACAAACTTAAATTAAAAAAAAAAGTAGCAATCTTTGCCTTTGATTTTATATTTTTATTTTTGAAAATTAAAAATCAAAACAAAACAAAATTGAAAAGATTTCGACCTGCTGGTAAGTAATCAGTGTTAAATTTACTTATTGCTTTCTAATGTACTTCTTCTTACAGTGGATATTGTTGCATTGAGCACTGTTGCGCCTACTATTCTACAGGCCGTGTTCATAGTGGTAGCGAAGACTTCAGACTCAAGCTGTTTTGCACTGTTCTGAATGTTTTGCAAGCGCTATCATTAAGCTTTTTCGAACTGTTGCGTGATTGTGGTCGCAGGGAGCTGATCATGTTTTTGTTTTTTAATAATCTTACATGAAATATAAAATATAATATATAAATCAATATTTTAAATATTTTAAATAAAATATATATTAAAATATAAATCACTTATTTTTAATCTTATTTCAATGTAGAAATATTACTGCACATGTAGTGCAAATTCCTACATATGTAGTAAAAATTAGTTTTGAATACTGCAAAAAATAAATTTGACTTTTAAATTTTCTTTAAATACTTATGTAGTAAAATATACTACATTTGTAGTAAAATTAATTGCAATTAAAAATTTTTATTTTCTCCCAGAATTCGAGGTGAATCCGAGATCTCGGATAATTATTTCGAAAACAAAGTTCGAAAATGTTTTGCTAATGAACCCAATGGCGGGAGAAATGCACATTTCATTCCCGAAATGAGATTTTTAATCATAATCGAATCACTACCGAAGCGAGAATTTCAACATTAGCAAATCGTTTTCGAATAATTTTAGCAATTTTTTTTTTTAAATTAAATTTTTTTTATATATTCGTGTCTTACGCGTGTCTTATAAAAGATTATAAGATTATTATTGTTAAAAAAAAAAAAAAAATATTCATGTTCAGTATTCGTACCCGCATTTGTTGTTTAGAAGCGGCGTAATTTGCTTCATTATGAAAACAAACGTTTGAGGAAGTGGGTTCGACTCCCAGCTCAGGCAAAAAATGTATCATTGTTTTTTTTTTTGCTTTTGGTGTTTTTTCTCTATTTTTTAAAAAATTTAAAAACAAAAAAATCAATCTTGCGATGATTAATTGCAGATATATAAAAATTTATTTATTTTACGAGATTGCGGACTCGTTTCGAACTCGAATCGGATACGAGATATCTAATCCGAGTTCTCGGTTTCATTACTAATTCGAAACTAAACCGAGTCCTAATTCAAACCTAACCTTAAACCTTAATTCAGTAAAAATAAATACATTTTTATTTGGACGGTGAGCTACTACTTAACATTTGTTTTAAATACATTTTTATTCATTTTTACTACAGTATTTTTTTGGGTGTTCCCAAAACTTTCGCCCCAGCCGCGGCGAAAAGTTTTTTCAATAAAAAGTTTTTCTGATCGGTCACCACCTCTCTGCAGACAATGGCAAACCTCAGAGAGTAAATAATGCCATGTAAAGCTTCTTGAGAACATGAACTTTAGCCGTTCGGAGTCGGCATAAAACATGTAGGTCCAGTTCTCGGTCAATTGTGTGCAAACATTTAATAACACACACAACACAATTGATCATAAGAAGCTCGGTCAAAGTCCTTTCAAGGGCTGAAATGGCCAATTTGTTTTTGTTTTTTTTTTTTATTTTTTTGGGTGTACGATAGAAAGAATGCGAGTGTGCACAAAGATAACGGGACAAATAATTGTTTTTTGCTGATTCTGTATATCAATTGAGAATGTATTGGGAATGTTTTGAGAAAATTTCAGTCACACTTTGATTTTATACCAGTAGTATTTTGTATGATTTTCTACTATGGCACGTGCCAAAGCGGTTTGTGAAGAAATAAGAAAGTGAATTGTTAAAAACTTTCCTTTACACAAAAGTTGTGGCTTTTATTGCAAAGCCCCTAGGATAAGCAAAATCAACTGTTCAAAACGTCATCAAAAATTGTTTGAATATCGCCTAAATTGAGCCACAGCAGCATGGACGAGGTAATAAATCAAAAGTAAATGATCGTGATATACGAGCATTGGAGGCCATAATCATAGAAAAAAGACAGACTTCAGTTAGAAACTTAGCGAAAATGTTGTGTGTGTTATTAAATGTTTGCACACAATTGACCGAGAACTGGACCAACATGTTTTATGCCGACTCCGAACGGCTAAAGTTCATGTTCTCAAGAAGCTTTACATGGCATTATTTACTCTCTGAGGCTTGCCATTGTCTGCAGAGAGGTGGTGACATTCATATCAAATTGTTTTCCAGCAATGTAAAAACAGGCTCTTTATATAGTTTTCAATTTTGGGGTTATATTGGAGGTGGGCGTGTCCGTTGGTGTATGACGCCCATTTTTCGAACAGCATGCCTTAGTTTTGATATAAAATAATAATTTCCTAATTTTATTTATGTAGCTTCGACACAAGCCTCTTTATAAAGTTTTCAATGTTGGGGTTATATGGGAGGTAGGCGTGGTTTTCATCCAATTTAGCCCATTCTCGAAGTTGATCTTTATATTTTATAAAAAAGCTTAAACATCGAATATCAGAACGATAGCTTCAAAATTACGGCTGTAATCGTGTCGACAGACGGACAGACAGACGGACATGGCTAAATCAACTCAGGTGGTGATGCTGAGCTAGAATGTATACACATTTCAATACCTACCACGCCTCCTTTTGGGCGTTACACATGTCGTGACTAAATTAATATACCCCTTACGCAGTACGCGTGGGGGTATAAATATATAAAAAAACTTATAAATAATCAATTTTTTCTGACCTTGCGCAAGAAGGGGTTAAGTGAAAAGTGTATCGGCATTCCATTTTGGTTGTGCGGTAGTTGCACTTATTAGCTTCTCAAAGTTAGTGAACTGCATGAACCACCAGAGACTACTGATGAGTCGGAGTAGCGTCCGACGAAACCATGGTCTAGACCAGTGATGCCCAGAAAAATTATTTGAAGAGTGCTACAACAATTACAACAAAAAGACAATAACAACAAATCTTTGGATTCGTGGCACAATAATTTTTCTAACAACAAAAGCACATAAAAACAACAACGCGCATAAAACATATATCTGCGCCAGCGCAAAAGTTCATGAATATTGAACACACAAAACAACAACACGAATCCTTCAATGTGCACAAATACAACAATAAAGTAATAAGAAGTAAGGGTGAAGCTGAAAACTTAATTCGGCGAATTACAACAATCATTGCAATATTGAAGTTGTTGTAAAGACTGGAGCATGTTAAAAACAACAACACGAATGCTGGCAGTGCCCAAGCAAAATAACAAAAGGACATACAAACAACAACACGAATGCTGACCGAGCCCAAGCGCACAAGTTAAATTGTTGAACACACAAAAACAACAACATGCAAATGCAAGATATCGTCATTTGATGGCTCTTAAAAACACAACAAAGCAATAAGAAGCAATGATTTTACTTCAAACTGAATTCGCCGAATTACAACAATCATGAAAATATCGAAGTTGTTGTAAAGAGTGCAAAGAGTGGAAAGAGTTAGGCGCTGGGCATCCCTGGTCTAGACTGCTACGTTGTTCTGTATAGAATTTTGTTGTTGTAGCAAGCTGTTACTTCATGAATTATTTGGCATAAAGCTCAAAATATAATTCTTAAAGAATATGTTTTTTATATAAGAATTATAAATTAAAATTAATAAAAAATTTTATGTTGTCCATGATATCTCTCTTAAATGAGTCATAATATGAGAACAAGACCTCTCACGGTAAAAGAGTTGTTTGGGTTTTTTTGAAAATGATACAGTTCATATATGATATAGAACAGCACTTTGATAGGTTTCTGCCTCTTTGGTTAAAAATGAGGTGCTTATTTCAGTTGACCCAATTTTAACTGTCTTATACTAGTTCTCAGACATCAGTTGCATATATGCTCTCAATAAGTTTTCAAACATAATAGTTTCCTCTCCCATTATGTTTGTGGTAAATATATTTTTTCTACGTGTGGGAACAAGCGTTTTCTTGCAATTTTCTGCCGAAATTGTAGTCATCAATTGGGTTCTTCAGTCGCCATAACTTTTAACCCGGGCCAATTAGCCAAATGAAAATTTATTACATTTTTGTCTAAAAAATTTTCCTTTTGGTCTTGCAACAAAACAGTTTTACCAGTTAATACCAAAAATAAAAGAATAATTTTAAAAACCTGTAGTTTTAAGAAATTTTATAAATAATTTAAGGACTTTGTTGTTGTTTTTATGTTAAAAGAACAGTAATTACTTTTTAGGCTAGAAGGTAGTAAATTTTTAAGGTTAGTTAATTGAAGTAATAAGGTTTACCAGTTGAATATAATTTCATCAGTCTAAAACCTCTTAAAGCAAAACGCAATACTAATTGAGCCTTTTTTAACGGTATATCATAACCTAAGATCGGACATAAAAGAAATAAGTTATGAAAAAAGAAAAGTTATGAAATGGGGAGTTTTGAATCAAAGTGTCATTCAAAACTCCCCATTTTACCTAACATCAAAAAAGTTTATTACTCATGGAGAAAAAAATAGTACAATTTGATGCCAAAAAGTACAATTTTTATTTCTATTTTGTACAATTTCGGGAAAGTCATTTCCCATCCCTGCTTCATACTCTAACTCGCCTCCATACGTAGCCGTTATGATCATGACTTTCCACCAATAAGTTGCATACAACTGATGAGAGTATAAATGTATATACCAGAACTTCAAACGAACGAGCTGTTTCAGGACTGCCACCTTCTGCGTAGCTTAAAAATTATTATTTGATTTATTATGATTTAATTTCTTTGTTAGTTATTGATTGAGTGTTAATACTACTCATAACAGTACAAAATGAAGGGCAACGATTCTGTTTAAGTAATAAAATATTTTAAATATTTTCAAGTGAAGTACAACAATGTGTTCCTTATATTTATTGATAAGCATTTGTTTGCGTCACTTTTTCGGAGAAGTTAATTTTAATTCAGGGAGTGTTATTTTATATTTAGCAATTTATTTAAAGTGCACTACGAAATTCGATAAAAAAATTCTTGCCACATCAATAAAAAATAATTTTTCATTTAATTTAAAACAATTAGGTGGTAACCCTTCAACTGTTCTTACAGCAACAAGAACAGAATGTAAATTCAAAACCTATGACAAAAAAAAACTACGCAAGTAGTCCCAATGAGTTGTGGGACATTTGCCCGAGCTATGCGTATTTGGTATGATTCATAACAACTGGTTCGATGTTGAAGAGTATTTGCTACCAGTGTTGCCGCTCGAGAATTTTAAAACGAAGTAAAATAGGCTACAAGAAGGAAGTATTTTCAGAGATTTCGAAGTGTTAAAATAAATTAATTTTGTTTTTAACATGAATGTTTATTAAGCATAGTTAGGTAGATTTCAAAATGAATAACGAAAAAATCAATAAAAATATTTTTATAAAAAATCAATAAATAAAGTTTAATAAGAAAATAGGCGTTCAATAAGAAAATACTGAAATACATTTCAATTATTTATATGTATAAATTAAAAATGTGAAAAACTTTATCTATTTTTAATTTCTATTTCTATTTTCTATGGAGCTATTTCTTCGGTTCTGAAGTAAATATCACTGTTATAACAAACATTCGATAAAGTATTCGTTTAGGGATTCCAATTTAAAAAATTATCTTATGGAAAGTGATCCTTTATTAGCATTATCGAATTTACGGTGCTAACTTTTAATTTATTTCTTGTTGGTTTTTTAAAAAGTTTTAATTTTGAAAATACTATTTCTGTTGTTGCACCCCCATGCGGTAAGCTTAGCAACGCTCTTACGAAAGTTTTTATTTTTTGGTACATCAGGTCACCTAAGGCACTTTTTTATTTAAAAACGTAGAACTAAAACTCTTCAAATCCTTTTTCAGCTGAAAAATCATTTAATACTAAAAGACGCCATTCCCTTTCTAGACACCGAGAAAAAAAACTCGTAAATTCAACAATTTCAGACCTAATTCTAAATAGGTTTTGTATTTGTTTTGTGCTCAACAAAACATCTTTTTATAGTTACAATGATGGATTTGTTAAAGATTGCAACAATTTTTTTGTTGGATAAACCATTAATGTATTTAAAAAATCTAAGAACAAAAAATTGTAAATTCAACAAGGTTGGTATTTGAATGATATAAGTATGGGATTTGTTCCTTTAACAAGGTAATTATTTAAAAAATGTAAGAAGAAAAATTGTTGTTTTTACTAAATTGTTGTTGTTTTTATGTATAAATTAATGAAGCAATAAAATTCACATTTTTAAGCATATTATATGATTTTATTAAAAATATCTGGTTTTTACATATGTGTTTACAATGTTTGTTTGTTTACATGTTTACATTTGTGTTTACAAAATTATGTTTTTTTTTTTAAAGAAATAAATAAAAAGTTGAATTAATTTATAATAACACAGGTTTACAAATAAGGGTCAACTTTTGAACCAGAGATGACAAAAGTGGTTTCGTATGTATTTGTACGCGCTGAATTCAAATCCGCAGTCTGTTTTGTCTATCAGGTCAAGTTTTGAAGATATTTGCCAAAATGAAAGTAACGGTGCATTTTATTATATATAAAATTGCTTATTCAATCCCTACAAAAGTAAATTTAATTTGGCCGATGCATTAAAAAGATATGGTTCAATTAATTGAAAAATAACCGTTTCTAACATTTTTGTCTGTGTCTCCAAAACTTAACCGGATAGAAAAAATAGACTGCGGATTTGAAATTAGCTCGCAAAAATACATATGGGACCACTTTCGTCTTCTCTGGTCCAAAATCATGTAAACGTGCAATTTAAAAATAAGTATTTCGAATATAATTCAGTTAAAACAACATAAGAATTTTCCTTACATTATAAGAAATCACTTATAAAGAAATCAAAGTTCCAACTTTTTTAAGAGCTGTTGACCTGACTATAAAAATATGCTTCGTATTCCACCTTGAATACTCGGCGAAGAGCAAATATGTTTGGATATTTCTGAGGACTGCAAATTACTTAACATTTTTTAATATATTTATTACTTTTTCTATATTTTCAAAGAAGATATTTAAAACATATACTTCTGCAGAAACATCCAAACAAATTTGCTCTTTGCCGAGTATTCAAGGTGGAATACGAAGCATATTTTTATAGTCAGGTCAATAGCTCTTAAAAGAGTTGGAACTTTATACAAAACTTCATTTAAGTATACGTAAAATTCACAGAGTTTGTCCGGGGATTCTCCTACAACTAGTACCTTCGGCTGCATTTTTAAGTTATCATTCATTGAAGTGGCATTCGTATCGTGTTCCGTTTTTTTCAGATCATTTATGCAAACTAAGTGTACTATCATGTCATTTTGTCCGTCTGCTATTGTAGGTTTTAAATTTCTGCTTATTCGAGGAGGAGGAATGACATTGTGTAGCAGCTTCAAGAAATAAAAATGCTGAGAGTCTAAAAAAATAAGATTTGAGTTAGTTTCAAATACATTTTTTAATTAAAATGTTTACCTTGACAGGATTCTATTGACAGCATTTTTTGAAAAAACTGCATATTGAAGGCATCTTTTATGGAATTCGGAAATAGGGCATCAGAAAGTGCTTTCATATAAGTCGCAAAATTTTCAAATAACTCTTGAAAAATTCCAGTTAAAGAATTTTTGATATCTCCCATGCGAAAAGCAGATTTCTGTTTCCAATGCGTTGCCAAATCTCGTGGATTATTGTGAGCAAACCATACTTTTTTTGTTGATATTCACGATCAGATGTGGATATGAAATACTATTTGATTGCCAGATTTTTAAAGAACTTGCTTCCGTTCCCGTTGTTGGTTTCGTAAGTTTGTTGTTGTTATGAAGAAGTGAAGAAGTTTGCGTTTTTTTCATAGTAATTACTGCTTTAACAACATAAAAGTGGGCTACACTGAAACATTAAGCAAACATTAAATTTAATTTAAATTTATTTTGAACTTACATTACTTTTGCGCCATTCCATCAAATTATGGCGAAATTTTATTTTTTCAGCAATTAAACTTCTTTCATTAAAAATGTCGTCTATGTCATGACAATGCATCATTCCCAAAATCTGTGTCGTTCTTACGTTACACTCTACCAATGTTGAAATTGCTGCGTCTGAAAGACTCCATTGAATGAATAAATTTGATATATTTTCATCGAGGTTAATAATGTCAAAACTGCAGTAGTCCACAACATCCTCCGACTCAGTTTCATCCATAAAGATCTAGAACGTACATGTTTCAATTAAATACAGCCAGTGCCAAAAGAAAGTGAACACGACTGTGTGTTGTTTTCAATTTCATTTCAGGCGTTTGCTGTACGGTTTGATCAACAGTTTTAAGTTTTTGTAAAATGGTCTTTTATTGTTCATCAATTTAAAAACAATCAACAACAAAAATTTAACAAAAATACAAAATATCCAACGATTATAACAAATACTTATTTTTTCAATACTGAATTCATATTTTTTTTTTACGTAATGCTGCACTGTTGACTATCTTTTGACGCGTAAAATCATAAGTAGGTTTAGTTTTTGCAGAGTATATTTTGTTGTTGCAACATTGTTGTTTTTGTTTGTTTATAAATTGAGAAACAATGAAAGACTATCTTACCGAAACTTAAAAAGTTGGATCAAACCATATTGCAAAAGCCTGAAATGAAATTGAAGTCCTGAAAGCCAGTCGTGTACACTTTCTTTTGATTGTATTTGAAAGTATTTTATATATAAAATTGGAAAACTACCGAGTGCTCTCGCATAGTAGAGTAGGCTGATATCAGAGTGAACGCTATGAGGCGAAGCAAGACAATACTCGAAGCGGAGTAATTTTGCTTTAGAGCCCAGTAATCAACATTTGAACTGAATTTTCGAACTTTAGCGAATTTTATCTCCTAAACCAATAGAGACCGAGACTTTTTTATACACCATTGGGCTAAGAGGGTCCAAATACATTAAATAAAAATAAGAAAAAAATGTTGGGGACTGGGCCCTAAAGTAAAATAGTGCCCTCGAAGCTCAGGACTTTGTCTGTGTTTTAGCAGAAAAGGCTCTGATATAGCATCTACAAGCAAAGCTTCAATTAACGCTTCGCTTATGGCGCTCGCTTTGTTATTAGCCTCTATGAATAACACTATGAATTGAATACTTACTTTTAATTTTATTAATTCCAAGCAAAAGAAACAAAATTAAATATTAACACAAACGCTGCGCACTTGACTACAACTCAATTTGATATACACACATACTTTGTTTTATTACAGTGTTGCAGAACACATGGATGATAGGGCTGCAGTACAACATTTCAATTTGTTGTACAAACAGTAGTAAACTAAGTTCGTTCGCTTAAAACAATCATGTAATCACATAATCTCAAATATTTAATATTAAAAAATATGAATATATCGACATAATTTATTTTAAAAATATAAATATTCGCACAGCTCTGCTTGGAATCTTTTTATTCACCTAGAAATTGGCGAACAAATTATGTCGTTCAACATAGTTTGAACGCTCAAAAAAGTTGATAAACCTAATGGTTTTTACAATTAACAATTTTCAACAATTTTGCACTTATAGCAACAAGTTTCTCATTTAAATGGATCAACAGAAATTCCACTTTATAAGTGACAAATAATTTGTTGCTTTTACTAAGCTAAAATTTAAAAGTCAACAATATATTATTCATTCTAACAAGTTTTTTGTTGTAACAACAAAAATTCTCATAATTTCGAATAAGTGCGAAATATTGTTGTTTTTACTATATTTTTTTTTCTCGGTGGACAGTCGATATCTTTTTCTTCGATGAGATTAGGAAAAAGTTTTATGAGGGGAACCTAATTAGCCTATTAGCTAAAGATCTTGTATTCAACATTTGTAATGTTCTCAAAACTGGATATTTGAAATTGACTCTTTTCATAATTTGAGTACGAACGTAATAGAACTGTACACAAATTTTTAAAATTTCGTCCTTAACTGTTACAGATATATCACAGGAATCAAATTTATATATATCAGACAAAGGCTTAATTGTAAAAGTATTGAGATCATTTTCAAAAATTATATCAAACTCTACGGCAGAGATATCAACAAAATTAATTACAATACTTCTGAAATACAATTTTAATGATTTAATCAACTCATGAAAACTAGGCGATTCTGTTTGAAATTCTAAATTAAGTGAATTAACAGCTCTCAGTGTATAAGACAAGAATTGTAAATATATCATATTTTAATCAGTCGTTCGTGCTGCAATACGACTTGCAATATCAGAGTCTTCCTCGAAGTAATTAATTCTTACAAACTTACATTTCAACAACCTTCACAACGCGCGCTTTTGCAAGAAGTATTTAATCGAACATAGTGTTGCCACTATCGTTAAAATTCTCTCATCCAATACAAAACTCTGTTAGAGAATGTACAAGTTATGAATTCGTTTACACCAACAGTTATGCCAAGTTATTGATTATTGATGTGAAATGAAGTTATCAAAATTAAGATATTACTTAATGACTAAAAAAGCTTTAATCACTCAAAAAAGAAGTGTTTTCACAAAAGAGGAAGTGTGGAAGTGTTTGACAGTAAAGTGAAGTAAAAAACTTCGATCGAAGTGAAAACGGCAACGCTGTTTGCTACTACTTTGACGTTCGATGAGCTTCATTTGACAAACTCAGACTCAGCAAGAGTGCTTCAAGTAGAAGTGGTGGTTGTTGTTTGATGTGTACTCACTTCTACTTGGTTTTGCATGAATGACTATAAATCGCAAAAATGTGACTCGTTGCAGGTCTCCGATTCCCATACAGGAATGGCTAATGGTAGTGGCGATAAATCTGGTAAGTAAGCCCCTAGTGGATAGGATGATGCATATCGTAGGATGGATATATAATAATGAGTAGTATTACGACTAAGTAAGTAAGTAAGTAAGTATCCTTTTTTTTAACCTTTGCTCCAAGCAATTCAGGTGTCAAAGCTATTAAGGCCACCTTTTACCTTGGCCACACAAAATGTAATGCCTCACTAAAAAAAGTAAAAAATGGTGTGAATACACTAAGGGAAAAAGTTATGTAGTCAGTACATAAAAATCTATGTAAAATCTATGCACTGCAACTTGTATGAGAACGCAACAAGAGCAGTATTTACTGAGTAAAGGCAGCGTGTACTGACTATATATCAATTTATTCACTTTTTAAAATGAATAAAAAATGTATTCAATACATCATGTTATGTGTTGAATACATAGCAGACTTCAATAGATACAAGCAACGTGTACTCAATCAACGTGTTATGTAATTTTTTACAAAATCTTTACTCAATACATAAAATATAGACTCAGTACACATCCCCCTTATACGATTGAAGTGACATATTTATTCAGTACATAACATATGGACTCAGTACACGTATCTGTTGCACATCGGCACACGATTTTACTGTTTTATGTCATTCGTTTCTTGATTTTCAAATAAGCAACACCTCTAAAGCCTGTAGAAAATCAGAGCGGGAATGATTTTATCCACTGTACTCCAGAACAAAAGCGATGATTGGATAAGAAATAAATGGCTGGGTTTCTATAAGTAATTGACAATTATTTTGTGAAATTTAGTCATTTCTTTATTAAGTTATTTATTGCATTTGTTAAGAGGGTGATTTAGGCACAGACATGGATTGTGTATATATTCAATACATGAAATTATGAACAAAAAATATATAATGAATACATTATGCATGTACTCATTATATAAAATTATGCATTTAAAATATGTAATGAGTAAATAATGTATGTACTCATTGCATAAAATTATGTACTCCAAATATGTAATGAGTAAATTATGTATGTACTGAGTCAATAATCTATGTAATACGTACATTAGATTTTTACTTATTACATAAAATTATTTGTAACAGTTTGCGATGAGTACAGTGTGCATATACTCACCACATACATCCATGAATTCACGACACATATTTATGCGTTGAGTACATAAAATTCTTTATTGACTACATAACCGTTTAAAAGCATTATGTAGTCAATAGTGATTTCAACATGTACTCAATACATGAAAAATGTAAAATTTTTGTGTGCAGAAAACTATGCGATGAGTACATAAATTTATGTATTGAGTCCATAGGTTTTTCCCTCTGTGTACATTAAACGGCATAAAATAAGAAACCATTTGCTTTAAAAAGATAATGTCATAATGTATTAGTTTCACTTCTACCGCCCCATAGGCAATTAAACCAACGCTCTTCATACGAAGGCCTGCATTGACTGCTACTTTTGAAGACAAAACACATCCGTTCCTCGCTGCTCTTATGAGCACTTCTTGAAGGCCTTCCTTTTCTGCACAAAAGGAAGCACAACAAATTTATTTTCCCTACAAAGACTGACTTTTCATATACTTCAGGGCAACTTTTTCGTTAAAAGTTAGCATATATATATATCAGTTTAAAAATATGACGCAATAATGGCCCTTCTTACTGCTATATCAAAGATTATAGATTGAAATTAATCTAACTTAAAAAAACATAGGAGAGAAGATGAAATCATAGAATATATAAATAAATAGAAAAAGGTGTAAAAGAAAAAAAATATTTTTTCAACATTTTTTGTTTACCCCTACTTTTAGCCATTCTAAAAAAGTGCTTCTATCAGGCATCTTTTGAGCTATCGGAGCGGAAGGCCTGCGAAATTTTCCCACTTCATATAAAAAAGAAAGTGTAATTGTATATGAGTGCGGCAGTTCTACAAAATTCACAGAAAGGCCTGCTAGCAGCGATGTCATTGTCTACTGGGCGTATTGTTTTTAACAATAAACTATACAATAGTATAGATCAACTGTATTTTACTAACAAGTAATTATTAACAGTCTGGCTACTGCATTTGTGTAGAATTATCTGCGCTGTAGTTAAACTTTTTTGCACGGTTTTTAATTTGTAAAAAATTCAACACCATAAAATTCAATTATTGAATTTATTATGTTAATTTTTTCCCCTACAAACTTTAAAGCTGCTTTATCTGCACGGATTATTTTAATAGATGCACTTAAGGGGGTCTTCTCATTGAGCAACTTTTTTTGCATTTATTTGAGTTTTGAATATGCCCCTAAAAGGATTTTTAGAAATTCGAAATACTTTAGAAGATACAGCCTTTTTTGTGAAGCAAGGTCTTCGTCAAAATGAGCTATTTTTTTTTCGCCTCATTTTCGAACGAAGCGGCATAAAGTAACCACCGAATTCTGTTGAAAATGTTTATTGTTAGGTAAAAACGTGTTTGCACACACATTCATACAAACATACGAATACATATTTCTGCTTATTTTAGGGGTTGAAGCATTTTTTGAGTCCAGGTGTTCAACTGAAAGCATCATTTAGTTCAGTTTGTATCGAGTTGAGCAACAGACGCGTGCGCTTCAGTGAACGGAAAAGTAAATTTTTCATAAATTTATTGTGATTTTTGTAAAATGGATCGGAAAAGTAATAAAGAAAAAAAAAACGCCCAAGTGAGCGTCAGAATCGTGCTAAAAAACGCGGGTTTAGTGGAAATCAGCATCTTAGACCAGAGGATTCTGAATATACCAGTACATCGGCCAAGAAATTCAACAATAACGAAGACGACGAAGTATCAATCAAAAACAATTTGAAGTATTCCATTCTCGAGTTCTGTTCTGTGTTTACCACGTTGTCAGCGTTGGTAATTTGTGCCTCATGCAAGCAAAAATTGAGTTCTCAGAAGCCTCACCAAATGGAGTTGGATTTAAAATCGCTTTGAACTGCGCCTGCCCACGCACAACATATATTCCTTCGTCACCTATGATCAGAAAATCATATGAAATTAATTGACGCTTGGTTGTTGCCATGCGGCTTTTAGGGATTGGGCCAAAAGGTATAACCATGTTTTGTGGCCTCATGGACCTCGCACAAAGTTTCTCCAACAATCTGTACTATACTTCCCTAGAAAATTTGTACGTTGCTGGAAAAGCCATGTACGAACATGTCATTTCAAAAGCTATTGGAGAAGAAAAAGAGGCTATGATCGAAGCGAATCCAGAGTGCGATCCCACTTTATTTACTGTGTCGGGGGATGGGACTTGGAAGAAGCGTGGCTTTGCTTCCCTTTATGGTGTCACAACTTTCCAAAAAAATTACTTCAAACTTCAAACGCGTTTATCTCGAAACCACGTTTTTCGAACTGGCGGCCATGATATCTCCAGTTCAACTGAACCGATTTTCATGAAACGAAGTGGAATCGACGCAGAATTGTCACCATTCTCGGGTGAACTTCGACCATAATTTTAAAAAATTGACACTAAACTACAAAAAAAAAGCCCGAAATTGAATTTTTTTTTTGAATGGCCGCCATTTTGTCAAAAAAAAATCACAAAATTAAGCTTGAGATTCACCCGAGAATTACATCTATACTGATTATAACCCCGTTTTTTTTTTCATTTCAGACGCTCCGGAGACCCGGAATCGTGGCCGCCGTGACGACACCTTTTTTTTCACCACCAACTTTGAAGTCTCATTACTTTTTGAACAGCCCACGTATCGAGGCAAAACAATTTTTTTATTTACTTTGAAACTTTTGTAATACAATAAATAAAAAAAGTTTTCAATTATTCTTTGCGTTTTCAAATAAGAATTTTTTTAAAAAGGGTCCAAAAAACGGGTTTTGAATGAGAAGACCGCCTTAAGTCATAAAATTATAATATTGATTATTTCCCGCCATTTATTTGTGCATTTTGTAAATAGGTACAGCATCTATAAGTAATTAATTTTTATTGTCCAACCCTGTGTAAACAATGTAACAATTTTTTTATTCTATCATTCACTCTCTATCATTCTTTCATTAACTAATAAATAAGCATTCATGATTTGTTTTTAATAAAATGTGCATCTTCAGTGCGCTTGAATGCTGCTAAAAATAAATCACTATCTAGTGACATTTGTAATTGAGTCACTTAATCTCGGCGTGTAAACAACATTATCCATTAATATTTGTATCACGACGACGACATTGCATTTTTTACATTTCAACATGATCTGTTAATAGTTGTTAATAACATTCATTAAGCCATGTTACTGTGTCTCGTAAATCGTAATAATTTTGCTTAAATTCTGTTTTAATGAGTTTCGTGTGAGGCGACGGGTTCACACCTAGTGCAGCAAGTTTTGCATCAATAGTACTTAACATTCGCATGGCTGAGTTTTTATTTTTGTAGATACTGTTTTTTTTTATTTTAATTTTTATATTGTTAACCTATGGCAATAAATCTTACTGTGATTGTCATTTATATCTTTTGTTGAAATTAAAATAATAAAGGTTGTTAGATAAAATAACGAAGTATCTTGTTAGTTTTTCTTTTTTATTATTTGCTTAACGCTAAAGCTCACACTAGTCTCAAGTCGCTTAGTTGCTATCAGCTGCTGTTATGCAAATATTTGAACTTTTTAATGGACTTGGCCTTAATGCTTTTAAAGTGTCTGTGTTTGTTTATGCAAACATGGCTGTTGCACTTGTTGATGCGCTATTATTTCTTTTCATTAAAAAAATAATCCTTTTCATGGGCAATAATGTTAAAATGTGCAGTTAGTGGAAAATTAAATGAGCGCCATTTGATTGTCGAGTTCTTTTGTGGTTATTTATTTCATTTATGGCGAATGTGAAGCTATAAATAAGCATGATTTATATTTCACTCTGGCAAATAAATTTTATACATATTGCTTGTTTATGAAGATAGGGCAACAGAGATGTTGCGTACATGCACATTTACAACCATACGCACACACACACACACACACACACTCACACAATCATGGACACCCAACAGCTTGCTTGTGTGTGGTATTTATATGCGTGTTTATGCGATGGACGTAAAATGTTGCATTGAAACAGCAACCTTCGGCAAAGGTCATTTGTGCATCATCCATGACGACGTAGACTTCAACCTGGAGCGTCATGACACTGATACATTGGAAAAAATCGTCATCACCATTTTTACACTCACAAAATGTAATCAGCAAATGTTCTACTCTATAAGTTTTTTAGTACATTAACTTGAACCTCATTTTTGGGATTTTTTTTATACAATTCTTGAATGTGTTGTTTATAATTTTTGTTATTTTGAGGTAAAAGCATTACCTTTATTTAAAAATTTATGTATTTTAATCATAAATTTAATTTTTTATTTGTAAAGAATTTTCGTTTTTAATTTAAATTATTTTTCTTTAAGTGTGCTTATCTACAGCTATGTTGGGATTAATATTATGGCTTGGTTGGTTCAAGGAAATTAATTTTGCACCGTATGTTATCCTTGAACTTATTTGACTTT
This sequence comes from Tetanocera ferruginea, assembly GCA_958299015.1. Taxonomy (NCBI): domain Eukaryota; kingdom Metazoa; phylum Arthropoda; class Insecta; order Diptera; family Sciomyzidae; genus Tetanocera; species Tetanocera ferruginea. The sequence continues at coordinate 46,156,467 of OY282642.1, read as the reverse complement.
ATGGTTTTACTACATAATTTTTTTAGTAATGAAATAAAAGCTATTCTTACTCAAAATAATTTACCAAGCTAATAAATTTGTTGACTGAATTCATATCGCTTTACAATGTGATATATATAGTGCCGTTACAAAACTTCCAAAACCATATTGGGAATTATGTCAGATAAAATGTTGGACATAACAACCAATTATAATTTTTGCATTATTCTCAAGAGAAAATTACTCTTGCGCGATATACGTCGTTGACAACTAATTAGAAACGATATCATACTTGCTGCACTTTCCCGCACTGGACGGGCCTTTTGGCAATGTAACTGTCTACTTTATTTTGTATTTCTTAAGTTTCTTTTATCTTTTTACAAGAACAATTAAACTGACTTTTCCACAAGTAATTTATTGCGGCAAAATCAGTTTTAGTAGGAGAACATAATTTATTCCATTGACAACAAATTCGAAACGATTTGTTAACATTAAAGTTTTCAAACTTTTTATGCATCATTTCTGTTTATTTCGATAAGATTTTATTATTTTGAACTGTTTACACATAATTTCAACAGAAAACTATAAAAGTAAAATTTCATAAAATGGAAAAAACCAACAGATTCACGCTAGGTACCCGCAAGACAATTATTGAATTTAACAGTGGTGGGCTATCATACGAATCAATTCAAATGCTTAAAAACGATGGTTTTCGATTTGCTATTGCTCATCTTCGACAATATAAAACCACGGAAAATATACCACTCCAAAAATACCTCGCAAAACTTCAGTACATATTGATCAAAAGATTGTGCGACTATAAAAACTTGATCCATAGAAGAGCACAGCAGTCATCCAGCGTGAAATAGTGGATGAAATTGGCGTCAGTGTATCAAAAAGAACCTTTGCAGGACTTTTAGTGGAAGCTGGCCTTCATGGAAGACTTGCACGCAAGAATCCTATGGTGATATGGCTCACAAAGACAACACCATATTGAATTTTCCAAACATCATGTATCTTGTCTGGTAAACCAGTGCTAATAATTGCTGTGCGGATTGTTAAAACAAAGATCAATCGCATTAATACTGATGGTAGAAAGAGTGTCCGACGCCAAAAAGGCAATGAACTTGATCTAAAATACACTTTTTCGGTTATTAAGCATGGCGGTGGTTCGATCTTAGTTTGTAGGAAATTTTTTTGGAATGACATTGGTCTAATTCACTGTGTTTCTGACACAATGAACAAAGAAGAATACGTTTATATTTTAAGAATTGTTATGCTGCTTTGAGATGAAGACAATATCTCAGTGATTTGGTCATTCCAGCAGGATAATGACCCCAAGCATACGGCAAAACTGACCAACAAATTTTTGATTAAATTGCTATGAATGTTCTTGACTGGCCATCGTCAAGTCCTGATGTAAATCCCATCGAGCATTCATTGAACGATTTGAAAAATGCTGTAAGCACACTTAACATAACAAATTTGGATGATTTTTTAACAAGAGTCCAGGAAGCTTGGTGCGCTATTTGGTAAAATGATGCCAAGACCTTATCCTTCATGTAAAGACGATGTGTTGTAGTTTTAAAGCAAAACGTTTTTCCAACAAAATATTATACCTTAAGCATCACTTTTGTTAAGTTTTCACATATTTTACTACTTTTTTTTACCTGAATTTAATGTATTTTGCAAGCGTTTCTAATTAGTTGTCACAGATATATTTTAGGTTTTAGAATAAAAGTTTCTTTTAAACCAACTGTACCATTAAAAACTTTTCAACTAGTTTTTTTTTTGTTTTTAAGATATATTCGTGTTGTTGTAGAAATTAACAAGTCAATATGGATAATTGAAAAGTCAAAGAAGAAATCGGAAGATGTCTTACAATAAAAATATCGTTTCTTATTTGTTGTCAACGGCTGTAACTGACTTCTCAAGGCTACTTTTTCCCATTTTTTAGGTCTATTTTTATGCAAAGAATCAAGCTTTAAAATGTATAAAAACATTTTGTACAATGGAAGAAATACTAATCAAAATCAAAACAAAAAGTCTGTTTGGTAAGCAAAGCATTTCAAAGAGATATAATGTCGGCAAAGGATTAGGGGTGTGTCTTGGATAACTCGCCTGCTCCTAACCGAATTGGGAATTGTGTCAAATATTTTTTTAGAGGATTGACTTATTCCATGAGTGGGCATATATTCTGATTTCGACCCTAGACAAATGGTATGTTAAGCCCAAAATTTACCCAACTCAATATTGGGGATTATGTTCGTGGGGCTTTTTCCGGGTCACGCTATTTATGATGAAAGAAAATAAATATTAAAATATATTTAATTTTACAACAAAAAAAATAATTTATACCCCAAAAATGTTTAAGTTTTTTCTATCTCGTGGCAAATAACTAAGGATAATAGTAAAATATTATGACATCCATTAAAAATGCTTGTACAAATGCCTTCACAGAGATATTTGAAAGAAACATGAACAAAATTTTTCCGCTAAAATTCGGACAAAAAATTTGCTTGGAAAGGCAGAATTCAATAAGAATTTTATAGAAAGAAGCTTAATTATATGACAGCCTACAGCTGTAAAATTGATATTATGGCATCTTGAAATGACCAGCAACATTACAAGCATTAACTGACATTTATTATTAAAATATTAAAATTAAAAACAAAAAAAATACGAAAAATGTGAAAAACATTTACAACTAACAACAAAAAAAAATAAAAATCCTTAAAGCCACCTTATCATCAATTGATCACATTCTTAATCCGTCTTATTTAAAAACACTTTTCAAAATAGATTGTAATAGTGTTTAATAATTTATCAGGTCACAAGCGCAGCTATCATACAAAAATCCATAAAAAGAAAATTTTTTAAAAATTAAATACTTTTTTGGTGAAACTATTAAAAAAAGGAAAAGCTTTGAAAGAAAACGACTTCTTAGGTGTTCCCACCACAACAATAATCCATTCAAGCTGTAGAAAAACTAAAATGGTGAACATTTCATTTTGTGTTTCAACCAAAAACACAAAAACCGAACCTAGCTGAGCGCTTATAGTTTTTTACAAAACTATAGTTTTAAAAAAAAAAAACTAATAGCTAAGTTTGAACTAATCGTTATCACAAATAATACAATTCTATAATTCGACTGCAAATGTTCGAAGGTCGATTAAAAAAAATCCGAACTAACATAAACAAACCCCACGATACGGGTCTTCTTATTTAGCCTATATTTTCACCCCTCACTCTCAGAATCGACCTAACTTTTGCTAACCAGAATTTGTTTCATAGTGTTATGAAATCCACTTTATTAGAATGCACTTTTCCGTTATTTTTTTCGGCATCTCGATATTGACTTCGAGACAATGGCTTTAACAGCGAATTTATGCTGAAATTTAGTAACCATGTTCTATATTTCGTTCCGGTTACACTTTTTCAAACTTAAAATCGGTACGAAGTACCCTGTTCTAAAAATCGATTTCGTCTGTTTTATTCCAATTTAATATCGCTCCACAGCATGTTCGTGGAATTCAAATCGCGCAATTAAGTAAGCAACAGTTTGGCTGCTATTAAATTTATGTTCTTATTTAAATATAATCGGAATTTAATATTCAACTAAAAAATGTTAGGATTTCATTAAAGCTTCTCTTTAAAAACCTATAATTTTAGAGGAAAACACAAGAATTCTGACCAAGAAAAATTTTTTTTGGAGTTCATGAAGCTGGTTCTGGAAAGCACAAAAGAAAGTGTACAAATATTGGGAGAAAACAGGAGCATTATTAAAAGAGTGTATAGGTCCTTAGAAAAACTTGTGGACCAGGCTTCCCAACAGAATTCTGTAAGGGCCGAACAAAATGAGCTTCGCAGATCTCACTATATGAAAATTGAGAAACTTTCCTACACCAAAAATTATATAAAAAGAGAACTGTTGGAAGTAGAAAAAGAAAAACTTAAATTAAAAATGAGGAACTAAATTTAAACAATATTTTTTTGTATATGAAGTACCTGCCTGAATTAATTTTTTTAAGATTTTATTTAATTGTTGAAGAATATGTGACTTATAATATTTTTATGTTGCTTTTTTTCTATGTTAATGTTTATTTTAGGTTTTATTTTTTTTAAAAAATGTTGAATTTTGGTTTTTCTAATATTTTTAAAATAAAAATATAATTTTCATATTATTCTTATTAAGCTATTAGCTATTTCATTTCTTATATTTTGACCAGCCTCTATAAGAATACTACATTCTTCAACGATTTCCTTTCGCCATGTCTCACTTTCTACTTCAAATTCTTCTTAACGGTAGTGGCTGCAAATGCTTTGTAGTGCACAGCATTTGGATTCCTTTATGGAGTTAACAAGAAGGATTCAATACCATACCCCAATCACCTAGCATCCAAGAACCACGTACACCACTTTAATTTTTAGGAGAAAAAATTGCCGAGCGCTGCTTTATTTTAAAATGAAGGCGTCGTGACTTGCACCAGTATAACACGCATCCATAGCCCTCACAAGCATATTGTAGTCACATATCTGTAAAATATTATATCTGTGTCGACAAGAAATAACCGCTAAAGTGGATTTAGGACAAATTGAGGTTATTACTTTCATAGCGGTTTTTCGCAAAGAAATACACTAGTAAGCAAATTTGTATGGTTGTACCTTAAAAACTAAATGTTTGAGGACATCAAATTTAATCAGTAAAAGTCTGGGTACCCTGATATAAGGTAGCAATTTCAATTTTAAAAATGCTCCTGAAATTTTGAAAATGAGTTAAGCTGTTATTCCTTGTCGACACAGATATTTAGTTATTTTCTTTACATTAATACTAAAATAGCATTTTCTATTAAAATACAAATGCTCATTCTAATGAGGTTTCACAATTTTAATGTGAGAACCATCGATGCATCCAATCACACCGGGAATTCGAAATTTTTCAGTGAAGTATAGTTTTGACATTCGCACCTCCTTTTGGCACATATGTACGTAGTTTTATCCATTGTGCACGGTTAAAAATTTTGGACTAGTTTTTAATCCAAACTTTGGTTTAAAGGAATTTTTAATCCAAAAAGTACTATTTTCTATTCCATACATTAGTTTAATTTTTTTTAATGCGAAAAAGTTTAAGTTTAAGACTATTTTTGGACTACAAATTTAGATTAAGGTTATATTTTCAGGAAATAGTGTTTTTGTTACCTTAGCTTGAAAAGTACTACTACTACGAAATTTACGCTCAATATAATTGTTAAAGGATCCGAAGTTTATTAAATTAAGTTTATTAAAAGTAATAAATTAAATGAAACAAAATTTTTAATAAAATCTGAACCAAATAACATTAACATTATAACATTATAACATGTTATAACATTAAACAGTGTTTTATAATACATAATAAGGGTATTCATGCAAAGCAGCAATCTAATATTTTGGGCAATTAGTTATTTTTATCAGGCAGGTTGTGTGAACGTCCCCTAAAATCGATTGTGCGTTTGCAGAGATATGTCAGCTGTTAACTTTTTAACAGTCAACTTTCAGCATGCCTATAAACAGCTGATTGCTGGTATAAGTTTGCCAGATCGATTGCTCACCTAAAGGCTGATTCGCACTTTCGACACGAAACGAAAAGGAACGAAACGGAAAAATGTTACGTCAATGAGCAAAAAAAAAAAAAAAACAAATTGGCCATTTCAGCCCTTGAAAGGACTTTGACCGAGCTTCTTATGATCAATTGTGTTGTGTGTGTTACTTAAGGTTTGCTCACAATTGACCGAGAACTGGACCTACATGTTTTATGCCGACTCCGAACGGCTAAAGTTCATGTTCTCAAGAAGCTTTACATGGCATTATTTACTCTCTGAGGTTTGCCATTGTCTGCAGAGAGGTGGTGACCGATCAGAAAAATTTTTTATTGAAAAAAACTTTTCGCCGCGGCTGGGGATCGAACCCGGGCTCCGAACATGCTAAGCCACACACTTAACCTGCATGCCACGGTCACCACACGTCAATGAGCATGCTTACATGAAAACCAGTGTTGTTATATTTTTTCCAACCTTAAATCGTAGAGCAAATATGTCTCGTTTGTGCAAACTGTTCTCCATACAGTTCATTTATAAGGCTGATAAACTTATACGGCTTATACCATTTATAAGGCATTGCCTATTTGCATGAATACCCTTAATGTATAAATAGTGAAGTTCATGGCAATATAAGAACATTATTATATACGTCTGTAAGGTTTTGTATAACATACCCGTTCCTTAAGATTTGCATTATTGCTCAATGCTTGGATTATTTATTTACATTTAGCTAAGTCAAAACGGAAAACCATTGATCATCAGTACATGTTGAGAGTGAAAAACCCTATTTACGTCAAATGAATTTAATGAATTAGTGAATAAATTTGATGAGTTTTTCAACTTAACATAATGTATAAGCATTATGTATATGCATTGTACGAATAATTTAATGCTGATATTGAATCTAAAATCTGTTACACTCAGGGAAAAAATGCTGTTATTTCAAACAAATCATGGGTTGAAATAACAGATTTCACTGTTAAATACCATCCAACATATGAAACTTTAAAATCAACAGCCGGTTGACTGTTGGTCTATAGAACACGAAACCCGTATAAAAACTTATTTATTGAAATTTTATCACTGTTTTGAAAGTTCATGTATGGCCGAGTGTGCTGACGTGTGCGCCTAGTACTCGAGTGTCAACGGTTCAAATACCGGCAAGGCCAACAACAATTTTTTTTTATTTAAAACATTTTCTTTTTAATAAAAAATTAAATTTGCAATTTTTTTTTTTTTGCAAGATTGTAAGCAACTTTTTTTGAAGGTTATTTATGACAGTCAAGTGCACATCCACTGAGCTATTGGCAACGATAATATAAATATAGCAAAACACACTTAAAAACTATTGCTTGGAAAAAATTGACACTTCCACATAAGCACAAAAATATTTCCACAGATGATTTTAACAGAACAAAAATACTTTGAAATGTTCATTCAACAAAGAAAATTGGTTACTTAAACGCAAATCATTCAATCGAACAGTGTTTTGAAATAACAGTGGCCGACTGTTAATATTACAGTTGATATTTTTCTGAGTGTATGACAAGCAATGTTTTTCTCCAAAATTATAGGAGTTTTAGTATTCCAGCGCAGACGTTGCCCTGTCACATACCGCCTACTACAGTTTGGAAAATGTTAAATCTTGTTGGATTAAAAAATAATCCTTTTCGGATTACAATATTTTAAAGTTTTTTTTAGCTTAAATCTAATCCTTTTTGGATTATAATATTTTAAACTTTCTGTGGATTAAAAATTAATCCTTTTTGGATTAAAAAATTTTAAACTTTTTGCGGATTAAAATTAAATCCTTTTTGGATTGGAGAATTTAAAACTTTTGATTGGATTCAAAAGTAATCTTTTTTTGGTCGTGTCCTATATGTAATCCAAAAAAGTTTAAAATTTACTCCAAGATTTTTAACCGTGTGGTTACAAAACCTTTTCAAGAATAATTGAGATGATCGTTAAAGTATTTGATACAGTACTTCTTACTAGCAAAATGTCTGCATCTTTTTCAATTGAGCGTTGCTACCCTCTTTCCCCAAAAACCTTAGTGTTGCAGCCAGTTGCAGCGGCACAGGAATGGGTGTTTCTTTAACATGTGCCCTATATCAAGCAGGATATATTTAAAGGCTTCCTTATTAATTTGGTAATAGGATATGAAACTGAAAGTAATATTCATTTTGGGAGAATGTTGTGTTTGCTAGACATATATCACTTACACTGACTCCGGAATTTCCAGAGGGTTTGAGTAGTCCCTTAGCACTTGTCTCTTAATTTGTTGTTCCTTGTGGTGCACTTGCTCACTTAATAAATAAGCAGAAACGAGGAATACACTCATTTCAATGATTTGAATTAATTTTGTTAAAGGAAATCGATAGAAATTTAATTCAGCTATTCACATTAATGCGAATTTTAGAACATGTCTGATAATATTCCGCTTCAAGTCTAAATATTTATATTACAAAAAAAAAAAAAACAATACAACATATTTTGATTTTTGGTTAAAACATTTCTTATATCTATATTTAGAACTAAAGGCAGGATTTAACAGACCTTTTAATGTTACATTAAAACTAAATCATAACTTCAGTGTGTGATTAAGTGTTTCATCATCATTTAAAAAGAGACTTCTTTCGTACATACAAATCAGGAAAACATGTTTATTTGTTTTACTTTTTACAAGTGTTTACATTAATTTATATAAATGTCATAACATTCACACACAAACTGCCAGCAACAAACAACACTGAGGCGAATGTCACCTCAAACAGCAGCGCAACACCTTCGACATGTCGTTAAAGTTAATTGGCAATTATAAAACACAGACTGCGGTTGTTGTGCCTGTGTGCAGATGTGAATGTGTGGATATGTATGAAACACGCAGTGCTGCCAGGTGTCAGCAAAAATAAATCCCCATTTTTGCATACACAAAAAAAATTTTCCCCGTTTTTTATTTTGAGTTTCCCCGCTTTTTTCCCCGTTTTTAAATTTAGAAAGAAGTATCAGTTTATTAATGTTATAATATTAAATTATTTCATTTAATTATAACAAAAATAAATACTTAGATCAAATACGTACGTTTCCATAAAAAACATACAATAATTATAAGCGGTATATTGTCGATATTCGGGATAGAACCTTAAGGGTCTGAGATCAACTTAACAATCATTGCAAAAATTGTATAAATTTATTTGAAATATATACATTATTATAATGAAAACTTAAACATTCAGTATTTATTTTAATTACAAAACTTTTTGAAATTTCATCAAAGATTTAGTGTTGAGAGTTCCGGATAAAGAGCTGTGATCAAGAAAGTTTTTTATTTTTGTTTTGTTTAAAGCCTGCAGAAAAATGAACCTAAGAATAGTTCTGAACTAGTTCCAAAAGAGGCTAATACTTGTACCACTACATTACCGTTTTGCATTGAACGAGCTGACGCTTTTTACGGGTTGATGTCATAGGAAAAGACAATTGTCCCTATAAACATTCTTTTTTCCCTATATCTGTGCTAGTTCCATTATGAATGGTTTTAAACTGGTCCGTTTTGATACAGTCCAGAAGTGGTCATTTAAAGCCCTATTATCAGCCTTATTTGAAACACGGGTTTGTACGATATAACTAATTTAATTATTGTAAAGTAATTACATAGTTTTAACTGTATATTTACCATTTACCACTTAACTATTTTCATCGAATATGTTTGCGAAACTTAAATAAAGTTCGGAATCAAAAAAAAAAAAACGGGCCCCAACACGTTTTGAGAGTTTTTGTTTTTTGATTTTGTTAGTGCCTGCTAACAAGAAAAACTAAGTATATAAAAATAAATTCAAACTGTTCTGTGCTGAGTGTCTTTTGTAATAGTTCCAAGCTGACTCCAATTTCACTAGAAATAAACTAGTTGGTTTTTCCAATTGTCTCCAAAATAACTGCAGAGAATTAACAACGAAAAAAGCCCTTTCAGTACATGTCGCTTTGGGGAATACAATAACTAAACGAAACTATTTTTTTTTTTTAAACATGGAAACGTGTGGGAAAATAAGAGGACAAGGGGACAAATGATGACAATGTTTTTTTTAACAGATTGGGTAAATTAAAGCACATAGCTTTAAAACTATCATTCGTTAAGTCAAACCTTTCCCAAATTTCTTGGCAAGCGGCAATACGGAATTGTCTACAAGATGACATAAGAAATGACACATTTTGCTTCGACAAGGTAACTCTAAAATTTAAAGTAAGGTACTTTACGTTGTATTTTTATTTTCCCCGTTTATATCAATGTTTTCCCCGCCATCCCCATTTGAACGAAAAATCCCGAAAAACGGGGAAAATCCCGCCACCTGGCAGCTCTGGAAACACGTCATATTCTGGTGGTTTATTGGTTGAGCCAGCAGCCAGCTAGGCGCTTGAGTTGAAAAATGAAAACAAAATATTGAAATAAACAGGTTACGAAATTTGAGTGCACAAAATTAAATTTATTTCAACATGTTGTTAAACTACGTTCCGATGAAGTTACTCATACTCGGAGTGTTTTCTTAAACAAGATAAAAGCATTTTAGTTACTAGAAAGCCTACCGTAACACAGTTTCTTTAAGACTTCGTTTACTTCGTATGGTTATGTTACACAGTTTCTTTAAGACTTCGTTAATGTTTATGTTTATGTTTATGTTTATGTTTATGTTTATGTTTATGTTTATGTTTATGTTTATGTTTATGTTTATGTTTATGTTTATGTTTATGTTTATGTTTATGTTTATGTTTATGTTTATGTTTATGTTTATGTTTATGTTTATGTTTATGTTTATGTTTATGTTTATGTTTATGTTTATGTTTATGTTTATGTTTATGTTTATGTTTATGTTTATGTTTATGTTTATGTTTATGTTTATGTTTATGTTTATGTTTATGTTTATGTTTATGTTTATGTTTATGTTTATGTTTATGTTTATGTTTATGTTTATGTTTATGTTTATGTTTATGTTTATGTTTATGTTTATGTTTATGTTTATGTTTATGTTTATGTTTATGTTTATGTTTATGTTTATGTTTATGTTTATGTTTATGTTTATGTTTATGTTTATGTTTATGTTTATGTTTATGTTTATGTTTATGTTTATGTTTATGTTTATGTTTATGTTTATGTTTATGTTTATGTTTATGTTTATGTTTATGTTTATGTTTATGTTTATGTTTATGTTTATGTTTATGTTTATGTTTATGTTTATGTTTATGTTTATGTTTATGTTTATGTTTATGTTTATGTTTATGTTTATGTTTATGTTTATGTTTATGTTTATGTTTATGTTTATGTTTATGTTTATGTTTATGTTTATGTTTATGTTTATGTTTATGTTTATGTTTATGTTTATGTTTATGTTTATGTTTATGTTTATGTTTATGTTTATGTTTATATAACAATGCGTTTTGGTACTGTGTTTTATTACAAACTATTGTTAATTAAAATAATTACTGTAATTAATTTAAATTTGTTTCAACATTTGTATAATTTTGTAGCACTTAAATAATTTTATAAGTGCAAAAATTCTGTTATTTTTACCGTTTATCAACAAATACGAAAGCATTCACAAGCCACAGGCTTTTAAGTTAATAAAAAAAAAATATAAAAGCCCATTCAACCAACAAGCCAACCAACCAACCCAATGACCAACCATCCACCAAACCAACTCTACGTCACGTTTATGCTTAGGGCTGAGTTTTTGCTTTCTTTTATACCAAGTTCTGTGCTATGGCTATTCATTCAATGGCAGAAAGTTTCTTAGCTGGCTGTTCTTAATCTTGTCTAATGTGTTTGACTTTATTTTTGCTCAACTTGATTAAATGCTACACACGCTGGCACGCATTCTTATTTTCTTTTACTGGATTTTAATGTTCTTTTAGTTTGGCTTGTTGTACATTTTTTAAGGAAATATTTGTTTTATTTTGTTTTTCTTTTTTTGTGTTCTGGTCAGTTGAATTGAATTGAATTGGATTGGTTTTAATGGTTATAACTTTGGCTAAAATACAATGCTTAATACAGCTCACTCTGGTTGTATTTGTGGTCAGAAGACTTTATTTGGTCTTAATACTACTTGAATCAATCGAACTTTGGTCTGTTTGCTGGTGTTATTGTTTTGCTATACAATAGCTACGTTAAATGCATGAATAAGTTTGTGATTAATTCCCAAATGGATAGGAAAAACAATTCATGCGGCTAAGCTATTGCCAGGTTTTAGTGACGGACTTATAACAATTAATTCAATTTAAGTTGGATTAACACGTAGCCCAAAGAAATGAAGAAGAATTTGTACAAGTTTGTAAAACAAACTTTGATAAAGTTTTCTTTTGTGTTTTTTAAGCCAGTGACCAAGTGGAGCAGAAACCAACAGAAGACTATAGTGCGAGTCTGTGGGTGAATTTAAGTAATAAACTGAGATTTATTTTTTAATTTGCTTAATTGAGTCAGTTGTATTTTTAATACAATTTCTTATCTCAATTAACAGAATTAAGAACCAAAATGTTTATTTAAAAAAACAAAATAAAACAATTAAAAACAAATCCTATATTTATAAGCACTATTTCAGACGATTAGATTAAGACACTGAAAATCCTCATGCATTACTTTGCTTAGAAATGTTTCATAACTTTCTAAATTCAACAGCTGCGCCATAAAAATTCTTAAAATTCAACCATAAAATATTTAATTTTAATATTTTCATGCATTCTATACAAGTTTGATATAAAATAATAGCAAAAAAAAAATTGCATTATATGCTTCACCACACCCACACTACAAAAGTGGCACAACTCAAAATTAAAAAATGTTATTCGCGAATTTGTATCGTCTGTTTAAAATGTGTCTATTTTTTCTCTTCTGCTATTTGCTTATCAAAAATGTCTCTTTTTTGGTACAGGTTACAACCTGTACAACAGTTTTTGTTTGTATTGACAATTTTTAAATTTTGTTTTGTGCCAGTTTTTATAGTTTGTGTGCGCTATGCACTGAATGTTCCAATTAATAAGTTTTATTTTTTTGATCTTTTGACACATATTAATTGAAATGAATGATGAAAAACGATATGAGTTAATTGTGCACAACAAACACTAACATTTTTCTCATAGTAGCAGCACCCACATTTAGCATGAGTTACGAGCTAAAATAGCCTGCGTTGCTGCGTCGAAATTTTCTAATTATGTGGACTTTAAACTCTGGTTATTAAATTTAAAATTCAATATTATTTTAATTTTTTTTTTTTGTTATAGAGTGGCAAAAGTCATAAAATATGGTTTTAATTTAATTGCTTTCTTTGTCACATTATTTGAACTTATAACATAAAAGATGTGCTATTATGAGTCAATAACTTTGTAACATTCTTTAGACATATATTTTGTATGCTGTCGAGTTTAGATAAATCATTTTTAACTATGGCGTCAAAAAAGTGACATTTCGCTCCGCAGCTAAGATATGTCATGTAGGAAGGTTTTTAATGAGAGAAGTTAATCTCTGAAATAATATATAATGATGTTGGACCTTTTTACGAAAAATTAAAAATTCATTCAAAGCTTACATCTTATAGAATATATTGAGAAAGATGCCATCCTTTCTTAATTTTGCCTATAAAATTTTGTCAAATAGTTAAAATGTATAACTTTTTGTATGATTTCTAAAAATACAAGCTTTGAGCATTAGGGTGTCCCTTTTAAGACCAATTTAAAAGACACCTGATGAGCATTATGTTACAGTTATTTTCTAACATTTTTTTTAAGTTTTTTCGAACTTTTTAATATGTTTATTAGAGATATTCGCGTGAAATATTCTACGATCACCGTTGGTAAAAATCATATCATTTAAGATATCGGTTTAAATTCTTTTATTTCTGGTAAAGATTTAATCCTAGTAAATTGCAATATCCTTTTAAATGCAAGAGCAAAAATTTAATTTTGGTAGAACTTTTGAGGCATCGGTCGCTTAAATTTATGCAGCTTTCAGAAATCAAAATGTCAACTAGGAATCTACATATCGATGGTTTAGCTCTCTAAAGTGATAAGTGACTTTTTGACAAAAATAGGTTTACTTCATTTTCCAAGTCTTCTTAAACAATATGTAGCATGTGTAAATTTATTGAAAATGCATAACGAATGAAGTTTGCTCAGCACACAGCTGAAATTAGTGTTTTGTACTGTGATGTATTTAAATTTAAAAACAAAATCAAGGTTTCTGATATCTGATTCATTTACAATTTTTCACTCATCACTTTTGTGCGCATTACATTAAGCTGATGTGGTGGTAACAAATTTGCAACATATTTTTGAATTTTGCAACTACAGCAAACTACAATAAAGAATAGTTGTTTAGGCCATAAAAGTTTAAAGTAATTTAACATTCATTCTTGCGAATATTTTTCTTATTAATTGAAGTTTACCACAGAAATTTTATAAAAACAAAGTTGACAAAAGTTTAATGACCGAGTTCTATCGTGAGTCATATTTTTAAAACAACATTTTTTTTTGAAATTTCGATGTTGAACGCCACCTATCTGAAAATTATTTTGCTACATGCACAAAAGACATAAATACAAATATATTCTGGAAGATATAATCTACACGGAGAGAAAAAAATGGGCTAAACTCAAGCTTAAAGCGTTCGTAAATGAAGTTAGCTCAATAGAGCTCAAAACCAGGGACCCAAAATAACTGTTATTTTACATTTTTCGAATGAAAAAAGACACAATGAAAAAATTTTCGAAAAACATTTTCAAATATACCATTATGATACAGATGGCCTCAGCTTCACGAATATTTAGAGCCTTTTAAATTTTCGACTGATTCTTTAAAAGTTAAAAATTAACTGTTATTTTTTGCCTTTTATATTTTCAGACAAAAATAACGGTTACCTTTGACTTTTATTTTATCGGTCAAAAATAACAGTTATTTTATGACTTATTTTTTCGGTCAAAAATATCAGACAATCTGTATTTTTTTAAAGGCCTCTTGTCCGATTGAAAAGCTTTTTGTCACCATATGTAAAACGTGATCACCGATGAGACCAAAATAATGGTATCGATAGTTTTTTAGTCAGTAAAATGGCCTTTGAAAAAATAAAAATTGCCTGATATTTTTGACCGAAAAAATAAAAGGCAGAAAATAACTGTTATTTTTGACCCATAAAATCAAAGTCAAAAGTAACTGTTACGTTTGCCCGAAAAAATATAAGGCACAAAATAACTTTTATTTTTGTCGGAAATCATAAAAATTAAAAAATAACAGATAAAAACCATACCCGGTACGGTCCCTGCTCAAAACAAGCTATTCACGAACGCAGTTTATGTCAGTAATTTGTTCTTAATAAGTGTCATCATGATTATAAAAATAAATTTTTGTTGTTGTTTTTGCTGATTAAAAAAATTAGAAACCGATCGACATAATTCTCAGTTGGTTTTTGTTGCAGTTAGTATTAATTGGATCAAATATCTAATTTGGAAAATGAAAATTTAATTTTGAATTTGCGTCTGGTCATCGTTCATCGGTTCCTTTGATGCCTGAGCCTCTCCTATTTTGTCATCTTTTGCATTGTACTATTAAAATTCATAAAATGTATAAATCATAGTGATCGCGATTCAGACAGGCAGTCTGAAATATGTTTGAAAAAACAAGATGCAAGCGAGTATCTCGCTTTTTTACGTTGCCTGTCTGAATCGGCGTTCACTATAAACGCCGCCTTTGATTAGACATATGAGAGCATGTTAACTTGTTTTAAGCCTGAAATACAATAGTGCGAGAGTGCGATGCGAGACAACGTAAGAATTTCGTACCATCTGTCAAATGATTTTCATAAGCAGAGTTCATATCCAACAATCTACAATGCTATGCGATGCGTTATTGCGTTGCGAGGTGTTTTCGAAAAATTGAAAAACCACGCATGCGATGACTGGCTGTCATAAAAATTCCGTTGAAAAATAATACAAATTTTGAGCGCGTTGCAATTTCCTTCAAAAATTTATATTAAAATAAAAAAATATTTTTAAAATAATTCTAAATAGATATATTTCTTTCAAATAATCGAATTTTAAAACTTCCGAGCTGGTGTACTTTAGTAGAAGAGCCGCACGAAAGCAAAATCCAAAGATCCTCCGTTCGGTGGACAAACAATCGAAACGTTTTGCCATCAATAGCACCAATGCAATTCGGAATGTTCTACCGAGTAGCATATTCATTGCCAACGCTCAACCAATTTTCTTGGCTTGGAGGTGATAAGTATATCGTACTTAGCTCATTCCACAGGGCAGTTCTCGTATATTATTCGTCTTAATACTGATGTGGACATTTTAAACTTCCATGCCTAGACATAGCGCGGTCCACCGTGTGCTAAAAATCTTTAATACAAGATATAATAACTATTTAAAAAGATGTTTGTAATTTATATTTACGTCAGTGTAAAGGCCAACCTACATTCAGGGTCAATTGGTTTCCGTATTGATATTTTTTCTAACCGGTGTCCAACACAAGTTAAAAGCACATTAAAATGGGCTACGCTCATTCTTGTGGGTCTTGTACACATCTGCGAATCGTCTCGCTTCATTGTTTTAAATGTTTTTTCATAAAAACCTAAGGAATCTCGATCTTGGTAAATGGGTCGGACCTACCAACGCTTGCTAGAACGCTTTCTAAGTGTAATCCGAGCTAAACATGCGGCCAAGCCGGCAACTAAAATTTTTTTCATTGAAATTTTTCTCATACAGTCAAACCTGTTTTTGTGCGGTAGATAGGGACCGCAGAAAAGAAAACGCACAAAAAAAAATTTTCTGAAACTTCACAAATAGCTATAATATTGAACTTTGACCAATCCATTACGAAAAAAATTGTTTTATGCGGTAGATAGGGACCGCATGAAAAAAGTTTACCCTAGGAAATATGTCCAAGTTCTATGAAAAAGTGAAAAATTTATCTCCAATCAAAATAAATAAATAAATAACACATGGAAACGTTTCAAAAATTGTATTTCTGTGTTCAAAGTAGAGAAAAATTCACAAAATATATATTGAAACGTACTTCAATACTCGTCGCAGTCCAAAACGAGCATTTTCTTATGTTGATCTGGTTCATAATCGTTTTCATCACTTGAAGATATTAAGAGGGAATTATTATCTGTTACCACCATTGTTGTGGAATTTTAATCTGCTACCATATAGTCGGTAATAATTCTTTGTGACGACGGTCGTTTGGTTAGCTTATTATAAATATCGCAATAGCCAGATAAACATGACCGAAGCTCTTTTTGAAATTTTAAACTTCTTTTGGAGTTGCTATTAATTCTAAGAAAATTTATTTCTAATATGATGCTTAGTTGGATTCCTGCATTAATGTTGTCTGCTGTCATAGAAGTCGATTCTCCTTGTTCATCTTCATGATCAGTTAAGATATCGATAACGTTTTATCATTAAAGGAATCATCCTCAATAATTTCGATAAGATAATTTTCGTCGAAAATATCAAATCCTTCTCCAGGTTAAGAATTGGCGCAATATGCAATTGATCTTATTTCGCCGCGACCTTACTAGGGCGAATAACTTCACGACATTTATATGTCGCTTGAAAAAAAATTCATAAAAAATATCGCTTTGCAAGCATAACTGAAACCGCATAAAAAAATATCGCACACAAAAAGGTCGCATAAAACAGATGGCACAAAAATAAAATCGCACAAAAAAGGACCGCACAAAAACAGGTTTGACTGTATTTTAAGCACTACTTCGAAATTCTTGTAGTTATTCATTTTTTGTTTACTTTATTTTTTCCTCCTTCCTTCAAAACTGACGTTTCTCATTGTACATAGCATGCGAGAGCAGTGCGTGCGAGATTTTGTTATAAAAACGCAACGCATTCTCGCATCGTACTCTCGCTCTTTTGTATTTCAGGCTTTATTCACAATCCATAAATGTGAAATTTTTTTATAATCAATACCGAAATGTAATAAATTTGGATCAAGTGAGCATATTAGTTTTTTGACAAACAATCCAAAAATCACATACATTAGGCACAAATGAGCGTGTTATTTTTTTCAAACTATCGCAGTATTGCTTGATATTAAGAATATTATGCTAAGCTCAGAATCACTCCCAAAATAAATTGATTTGGGTTTGTTTTCAGCTCAAATTTCTCTCCGAGTTCGATTTTATTCACAGTATTCGTGTTTTTGCTTTGGAGTTGTATAAAAGGTGTAACGACCTGGTTTTGGATGCAACACACATTTTGTGTGGTGATTAGCTTTAGGGCGGCCGTGATCATATGTTCTTAGTGTGTGGCGTTAGTTCTTCACTTCGGTCAAAAGTTTTTTCAATAGAAATAAATTCCTCGAAAAGCTCAGAGTAAAAACTTCCCTGTAAACCTTCCTGAAAACATAAAATTTAGCCCTTCGGAGTCGTCTGAAAATGGAGAAAGACAAAATCAATAGGCAACGACCTATTAAAGCGTAAAAATAAAACAAGACGTCTAAAGAGGTGGTTCCATTTCAAAAAATAACAAATTGTCCATTTCAGTCCTGGAAAGATCTTTGACCAAGCTTCTTATGATCAATTGTGTTGCGTGTGTCATTATATGTTTGCACACAATTGACCGAGAACTGGACTTACATGTTTATGCCGACCCCGAACAGCTAAAGTTCATGTTCTCAATAAGCTTTACATGACATTATTTACTCTCTGAGGTTTGCCATTGTCTGCAGACAGCTGGTTACCGATCAGAAAAAATTTTTTATTGAAAAATTTTTTGCAGCGACTGGGGATCGAACTCGGACTCCGAGCATGCTAAGTCATACACTTAACCTACATGCCACGGTCATCGCCTCAATTTTAACTTAGAACTATATTTGAACTACAATTATAGAGCAAATAAGACATTCATAAAAAAATAATGGTGTTTTAAGTTATTGTGAAGTTTATAAGTAAGAGTTAGAGCCAAATTGTTCACCTCTGGATAACTTTAACTAGTGGGTATTTCTTACTTTTCTAGTAGTTTCATATTGTTCACCTCTGGATAACAAACTTATCCAGAGTTTCTCTAAATATTTAACCAGCGAATAAAGTTATCCGGCGAATAACTTAACCAATGAAACTTCATTGGATATCAAAGATATCTAGACTTCTATCATGTGATTTGATAATTTTCATATTGTTGAAGCTTTGACAGAAAATAATATTAAAATTTGTGTGTTTTGCTTATCAGCAATATTTTGCCTTCACGCACGCATAAGTATTAAAATAAGAACTTCTGCAATATCTATAATTTTTTTCTGCACAAAAAATTGGCAGCAGTAGAAAGTGTGAAAAAAGTCTCGCGGGCTAAAATTGTTTTTAATGAGAATAACTATAGCTAAGAAGTATCTTTTTAACTGTAGAGACGCCAGTACAAGATGACGGATTCGATTCAAGTGAACAAATGGGACGACGAAGACTTTTTGACTTTCGTTTATCGAAATCGGCGGTGGCGCAATTATTCAAGGTCGGGATGATTTGGTAAATTTATCATCGTGGGTGACTCGGGTTATCGCAATACAGCATACTTGTCTTCGCTAACACGGAAATCGAATCTATTTATAACGAAAGCCAGATTCGACCTTCGAGATTCATAGCCTTGTTGAACGCGGTTATGGCGTAATGAATGCGAGTAAAGATAGAACCCGTTAAACAAATAATTGAAGCATGTACCTACAGCACTACACAATATTGCAGTTGTTGCGTAAGAAAAATTACAGTACAAAGAATAGTAACGTCAAGGGTTTCAAATATTTTCTGCAATTCTAGTCTTTCTTACATCATAGCTTTTGAATTTGTCCGAGGACTTATGTATTTAATTGTCAGGGTAGTTGGTTTTTAAGTCTGAAATCGGCTAAATTAGATATAATTAGGTAAATTAGGTAAAAAGGCATAAATAACAAACTGTCAAGAGTTATTATGAAACATGTCAAGGTTATCAAGAATATCAAAGTTCACCGAAAACGAAATCAAGTCATACATAGAATGAAATTTTTATTTGCGCTGTTCAGAAATTTCTAGTCTAATAGAGTGAAAACCGTGTGCTTTAAGGTTGAGGAGATTTTTATTTAAATTTTTTTTTTTTATCTTATTGGAGATAGTGGCGATAAGTCAGTTTCGTTGAACTTTGTAAGCGAATATCTTCTAGGACGTACTTGGTATCATGGTTACAAAAGAGTCTTGCTCCCGTCATACACTTTTGGTTTTTAAATATGAACCTTTGCAACAGTTTCTTCGATCAAGTTTCTTTTTCAAGTTATTTTGTTTGCAGTTCGTGGCTATTATTTTCTAAAGCAATTTTTTCTTTATTTTTTTATAAAATTTTTAAAAGTTTTAAGCAAATTGAAATTAATTTCAACTTTTGTCATTAATTTGACAATTGACTGGAAATAAACTAGACTGGTTAAAATGCTATCCAGAGAAAAAAAAAGAGAACAATGCGAAATTTTATTCAGGCAATTTAACCGCTGCATTAATTTAACGGCTTGGATAAGTTAAGGTCTGGGTAGCCAGAGATATCCAGAAGTGAACAATTTGGCCCTTAGTCTTTACAATATTCGCTTGGATTTGATTCGAGACAGAAAATAGTAAGCTTTTCTTTCTAAAAGAAAATTCGACAATTATATTTTATAAATAAATCCCTTAAATCTTTTCCTTGGCTACGGTCTTGACTTTCAATATTATTTATCAAATGTCACGTGAAATGACACTAAAATAAAAAAATTCATATTATATATGAAAAATTTCATAAATTATATGAAAGTAACAATAAATTGCAAAACAAGAACAGTACGTGTTATTAATGACATGTTCTCAATTAAACGTGGTGGTGACCGTGGCATGCAGGTTAAGTGTGTGGCTTAGCATGCTCGGAGTTCGATCCCCAGTCGCGGCGAAAAGTTTTTTCAATAAAAAATTTTTCTGATGGGTCACCACCTCTCTACAGACAATGGCAAACCTCAGAGAGCAAATAATGCCATGTGAAGCTTCTTGAGAACATGAACTTTAGCCGTTCGGAGTCGGCATAAAACATGTAGGTCCAGTTCTCGGTCAATTGTGTGCAAACATTTAATAACACACACAACACAATTGATCATAAAAAGTTTGGTCAAAGTCCTTTCTAGAGCAGAAATGGCCAATTTGTTTTTTTTTTTTTTGTTCTCAATTAACAATCTTCAATTAACAATCTTCTGCAAATCTTCGAACAAATATGAATTGAATTAAATTATCATAAGATAACGTAAAAGGATCAGAAACGCCAGAAGTTAAGCCGAGCATGCTATCTTTTACTTTCAAGGCGCAACTATTCTGGGTTCGAATTTGAACGTGATAAATATAAAATATTTTTGACATAGAATTACGTCTTACATCGCGGTTTGTAAGTATAATTTTTTCAAGCACATGAAACGTTTTTGTTTACTATTTCGCCTTTACCTACACTTTATAATATTCATCGTACAGAGATGAAATAAAAGCTAAAATATCTTTACATGGTGAATGAAATGAATATCTAATTTTGCATTTTGTCACTTCTTTAAAAAGGCACAAAATATCAAAACATAAGAAGAACAATTCATATTTTTTTATGAGCAAAATCATGCATAAAATCATAAGCTGCTAATGTCATGGTTACTGATTTGGCTTGATGGTCTTGCCGTAATTATGAACGCAATACGTGTCGTTTTTTGAAATGAATCATTTTAAGAATATTTCACAGAAACTGATTGGGTAACTTATCATGGGCTTGTTTATAAAAAATTAATGTTGTTGTTGTTGTTTTTGCACTTAAAAAAAAAATTAGTTGCCGAATGACGCAGTTTTATCTTATAAATTATATACCACAATTAATATCTTTTTTTATAAACACAACCCAACCAGTCAAACAAGCTTTGAATAAGCTTTAAACAAGCTTAAAAACGTAAGCCTGCTTGTATATAGCTTTCATTTACAATTGTAGAACGCTTACATGTTATTGAAGGATAAACGAAAGTGAACCCTTGTTATGGACCTCTCAATTCTGGAAATCGTCCGAAAACGCCAGAATCGGGAAATTTTCAATTAATTGTATCTACGTCAGCTTTTATCCAATTTTTATAAATAAGGTACCGTTGGAAAGGTATTGGAAGGAACTTTTTGAAAAAAATATATAATTTTAAAATTTTGGTTGTTAGGGTTGCCAACCAATTAAAAAAAAATGTATTTGCTAATATCTCAAAAAAAGCATAATTTTTTTTTGATTTTTTATTTTTTAAATTTGAAAAAGAATGTTGCCTTAACATCAAAAGCAATTTAATGGTGGAGCTTTTATATGTTTTTTTGCAATTTAAATTTTTGTGCACATACCTTATCATTTTGAGACACTTTATCAAAATTCATAACCATTCATAACTTTTCAACGAATGGCGATAAAAAAAAAATAAATGAACTTATATTCTTAGAATTTTAATAGGAATCTATAGCCCAAAAATAAAACAAATCGAAAGCCATGAGGTCAATTTTTGAAAAAAGTATTGCGTTATGCGTGGAATGGGCGAAGTGTTGATTTTAAAATTGGATATAAGTGTTTTAATAAGCTTTTTCCAAGTGTTCTACATTCAACACATCAATTTGCACTTGCGAAAAATTTTTATACCGTGGCTCAGTTGGTAAGCCACTTGTTTATTTGATTTATTGCTATTTGGACATCCAAGGTTCAATTCCCAACCAGAACATTTATATTTTTATTTATTTCTTCTTTTCGTTTGTTAAAATTGAATGTAATATATTTCTATGAAAAATTGCATGCCATCAAAAATTTTCGTCTTTGCCATCATCACCAGGGATCGAACGCACGAACCATCGCATATGAATCGGACACTCTAATACAGTGCCGTAAGTCTTGTAGCTGCTGAACGAACAAAATGAAAATAAAATACATTTATATATATATGAGAGCATTACAACTTTGAACATTTGCAAAACTATTACCGTTGTCAGCGTTTTCTAAATATGATTGCAAAACACTTATTATATGCAAGCGTCTCCAAGTATTATTGTACATCACTTGCTTTTTGTGTTTTACGTAATAGTTATACAAAGTAACTTGGAAATTTATTACCTAGGCAAGTGTTTTTCAAGCGTACTTGGATAAGGGATCATCGGTTCAGTCGATATTTGTAAAAAGTTCGTTGGTTACTTGAGCCACTTGTACATTTCGTCATATTTTTCCTCGTACACTATTTGTGCTGCTTGTTATCGTGCTCGTCTTGTTGCTTGTGTACCAAATGTCATAAATTGAGCAGTGTTCATAAATTCACAATTCACACGTCATAAATTGAGTGCATTCATATTTTGATTAACATCATCAAAATTCCTGAGATTTAGCATTTGTGGGCTTATTCATTTTTTTACTAACAATCCATAAATGGCATGCATTAAGCTCAAATGAGCATGTTTTTTGTTTCGATAAACAATTAAAAAATCATATACAATATGCACAAATGAGCGTATTTAGATTTTTAAAAACAATCACATTAGGGCTTGATATCAGGTGTATTATGGTCAAGCTCAAATGACTTCCAAAATTATTTGATTTAGGATTGTTTTCAGTTAAAAGTTCTCTCCGTGAAGGTCCCGTAGCATATTTTTAAGCCTTATCAAGAAAACACATACATACAAAAAAAAATTGTAAACACGCCCCTTGCACCAATACTCACGAACGCAACATTGGTAATGATATACAAATTATTGAATTTTGGATTTATTTAATTTCTTGATTGACCGTGAAATTATTTAAAAATTTTTTTTTTAGATAACTTCTCAGCAAACATTTGGACTCATAAAAGACTCTTTCAAGAATCATAGAAATGAGGTTTTATCGTCATAATGCGCTCAAAAAAGACTATTTCATGAGTGCATTTTCGTATGTTGTGGGTCCCAAAATATGATTCATAATAACTAATGACTGTTTTATGAGTCTTTTTGAACGCATAGTAATGACGGTTTCAGGACTCATATTTAATTCTCTTTTAAGGCTTAAACAAATAATTCTCCGAAAAGCGACGCCAGGATAGCATGTGCCCATAACGAACAGTTGCGAAGTTTTGTAGAATTAAAAAAATATGTTCGATTAAGTTCTTATTTATTTATTAGATATGGTGCTTTTGCAATAATCCGATCGTATTCTCTCATATAGCACTAGTATAAGTTAAACAAGTCGATTTGATACAAGTTAATTCTTTATTTATGGCGAAGTTACTCGCTTCGAATCTTATCAATAAGTGATGTCTGCTCTTTTCAATAACTAAGCCGAAGACCAAGTATAAAACTAATCTGTTTCTCCACGCAATGTTGTTAGTAGGTCTAACACCATTTGTATAGCTATGTGGGAGTAGCAACAACTCTCTTGGTACCGTAGCACTCAAGTCGGTCACCTTACAACAGGTATATGTTACAATGCTGCTATGCACTTTTGCTGCTGACAATGATCTTAAGAAGATCTTGCTGATGTTAGGCTGTTGCTAAGTGTTCTTGTTGGTAACAAAGATCATAAGAAGATCTTGCTATGAATGCAGCAACAAACTCTCCTAGTACCGTAGCACTCATGTCGGTCACCTAACAACGGTGCTGCTATGTAGTTTTGCTGCTTACGGCGATCATAAGAAGATCTTTCTGTGAATGCATAAACAAACAATGCTGGTACCAAACTAATGCTAAGAACTTTTGCTAACGTCCTTGATGATAAAAATTATTATATAGATGTATGTATTACAGCATAGAAACCCCAGCAGAAACTTTGAATGGCGTTAGCGGCGTTGTTAACTTATCAATATATGATCCTTTTATGAGTCTTTTTTATGAACAATCATATTACCGTCGTATTTATGACTCTTTTATAAATGTCTTTAATGAGTACTCATAAAGCAGATACAATAATGACTCTTTTATGAGTCTTATTTCTGAACAATCATTTAACAGTCATATTAGAGACTCTTTCGTGAGTCCTTTTAATGAGTCATCATAAAAAAAGCATTAAAAAAAATCCTTTTTAGACTCATTTTCTTGGAGAGCCTCATAAAATGTTTGCGTGGTTAAAATTGTTTACATACAATATTTTTGGTTTTGAAGGCAATGTTTTTTTAAATAATTTAGAAAAAAAATAACCGAACTTGGATTTGAAAAAAAAACATTAAAAACTAATAATGTGAGAATGTAACATAAGTATAACAATTTTTAAAGATAACCATTTTCATACAGCTTTAACTGATTTAAAGTTGAATTTCTCAATGTTTTTCCGAAAATGGTAACGCGAGTTATTAACCTAAATTATTATTTCGCTGGGTAAATATAATGGTACCTATGTATTTTTATAGCAATTTCTAACATACAAAACCTTTTCTTTCCGTAGAGAGTGCATTTATATTTGTTGATCTTAATAAAAGAAACTAAAAACTGAATTTAAATTCATAAAACTTTCTGAATGTAACGCGAGTTACCATGGAATTAGCCATTCTGAAATTAAAAATAAAAATTATTTTATTATTTTATATAAGATAATTTTTTTTCTTAATATTTACCTATATCAAATTTCATTATGATTCATAGTCAGGTTCTCATTCAATGGTAAAAAATAACGGCGATTTTCTTAATTTATAATTTTATTCTTAATTTAGTTTTTATATAAGGAAACTACTGAACACTTTGAGTTTTTTAACTCAAGGTGTAGAAACATTTTTTTTTGTCTCACGGGAGGTTTTAATCCGCCGTCAAACTTAACAGCACGGCGCACAGCACAGCACGCTCGCACAGCACGTCATATCATCCGAAATGAAAATATACAAAAATTGTATATATTGCTAGGCCACAGTGGTCCCAGGCTTCACCACGGACATTTTCTCTTTATCAATAATACCTTTGTTAGTCTTAAAACAATTGAAATAATAAAAAACCGTTAAAATATTTGCATTTTAATTGTATTTGGAAGCAAATTATAATATAAAGAACACTATGGAACAAATTCTGGTTAGCAAAAGTTATGTCGATTCTGAGAGTAAGGGGTGAAAATAGAGGCTAAATTAGAAGACCCGTATCGCAGCGTTTGTTTATGTTAGTTCGAATTTTTTTTTTAATCGACCTTCAAACTTTGCAGTCAAATGCAAAGTTTAGTTATTCAATTCAGGAATAGAAAAGTCTGATTTTCTGCTGTACCGACTCGTTTACCGTAATCTACTGCTACGTTTTTCAGAGTTTTTTATTAAATATTTATTGCACTCCACGCGTACAGCGTAGCGGGAAAATTAATTTGTCACGAAATTTGTTTCACTACCATGAGTCGATTAAGCCATGTCCTTCTCTCTGTCTGTTCATTCCTTTGTCCAGTTGAAATATCCAGTTGAAAGTTGAAATTAAACAAAATTTTGTGAAAGAAAGTGACGTCACCGAAATATCAAAACCTTCATAATTTACACAAAAATTAATGTGTTGAATTGAAAGTTCATACATAAGTCTTGATTTGTTGATAAAAAAAACGTGCTCTGAGTTTTAAATATCAAAAATTCGAAAACACGTAGTATTGTTCTTGCATTTTCTGTTGACCTTGTCAAACTTTTTTAAAGGCATTTATTTGTAATATAAGGGAAATAAGAACACTTAATTTTATATTGATTTGTATATTTAATCTATAAAAAATATGTTATCACACTTCTGAATGCCACTTGTGAAATATTAAAATATCTGCCTTTCTCATGTGTAAATTAAAAAATTGGAAAACTACAATAAAAACATGTGTTAAGAAGTTGCATGCCACGAAACAAATATGTATGCATACATTGCTTTGCAGCTCATCTGCATTCTGCATTCTGCAGCAACAACAGCATACATTTATGGGGATTTACCGACTACTTTCAGCAAGCTTTTCTTAACTTGTATTCCCACCACAACAAAGAGTGCCAACCAGTGTTGTCACTTTCCACATTTATTATTAAATTTTTTTTTCAGTTCTTTTAAAATTATTCCAAATATTTTTTAGAATTTGGCAGATCACGAAAAAGCTAGCTAAGTAAAAGCTCCTTTTCCTGGGGGAAGCCAGCCATTTCAATAATATCTGTATCCCCCATTCAGAATCCGAAGTCAGAGGTTTTGAAACGCTTCTTTTTGCCACCTGAGCCAAAATAAAATTTCTTCCTCTCGCGCTTATAAATTATAGAATTTTTCCCATAAGGGCATCTCCCAGTGGCACGGACGCGACATTCGCACGGTTTTAATTACTCGAAAAACAAGAAAGAAGCAAAATGAGCCGATATATATATAAGTGCTCTAACGCGACGATAGAGTGCTACATTTTATAAAAATATTGGCGAGATTTAGTACAAATTAGTACAAAGTAATAATCAATCATTCAATGAAACGGACGCGACAAAAAACAGAAGTTTTTTTAAGCTCGTATAGAAATACGCAAAATTTAGCAAATTTTGAGAACTTTTTTTTATATATAATATACATGTTAATGGAGGTCAAAGGATAACTATTCTTAGTAGACTTATGAAACATAAAAATTATCTCTTATCTTTTTTTAAATAGATATAGCACGAATACGGACGCGACATCATGGACGCGACAAATTTTTCCACAGCAGTAAAATACAGTAAAGATGTTCGTTGTAAATTTTAATAAAAATACATCATAATAAGTTGAATTCAAGATACATAGCAGTCATACTAATCAAAATAAAAAAAAATAAAGTTATAAGCTTTTAGAGTGCTTTATTTTAATGTTTTTCTTCATTTTTGGTGGACCTTTTTTGGGAGATGCCCATATGCAGGAGACAAATAATTTTTCAGTATTAAAAAGGATTCGTTTTGTTGAAATATTTGCTTAAAAGTATCTCAACGATTATTTCTTATATTTTATAACAGTGTTTAAAATAAAAGTTTTTCAAATTTAATAAAAATCTAAGCTACAAATATTTTGGTAAAGCAGATACCAGTCTGCTCTTGACTTGTTTGTAGTTTGGTTCGTGCGTTGAAGCTCATAATTGGCAGCGAAATTAACGGGAATATAAAGAGTGTATATTAGAGTGGGTCGGCCTCCATACCAAAAATAAAAGTTTGAAAAAACCAGCCTCTATTTTAAAGTTGACCTCGAGAGGATTTCGAAAACAAAAAATTTTTTTTTTGGACCACCGGAAAACAGCCAAAATGGTCTTTTTTGAATAACTTGAGCATTACATGCCAAATCTTAAAAAATTATATGGTTTTTTCAAACTTTTTTTTTCGACCCACTCTAGTGTATATATTTAAAAATTTGAGGTTCGCAAGCCAGGGCATCTACAATTTTTTACGAATAAGCTTTCCAGTTGGAAGATGCGAGGAAGAGGCGAGCACCTCTTCTGATACATCTTTTCCTACTGCTTAAAGAATTTAAAAAGGCGCTATTTCTGATGTGATGTGCAGGAAGTCCAAAAGCGATGTGTACAAAACAAAAAAGAAAGAAAAATAATTGGAAAACAGACACAAAACTGACAAAAATCTCTGTTTATTATAAAAATTAATATATTTCGAAGCAATGAGATGATCACTTTTCCTGGTGGGTTGCGCTCGTGAGCTAGCCCAAGTTCTTGGAGAAAATGGCGGGAGACCATTTCTATTACCTTGAATTTCACATTTAAATTATCTTTATGATCGGGTTTTCACTATTAATAAAGGAAGAAATGCTTTTTTGAAAAATAATTTGAGAATTATTAGTACTTTTTGCAATAATATTTAATAAACGTCAAAATACAGCTATACCATATTTTTTATGAGATTATAGCAAATAAATCAAATTTTTTCTAGAAGAACAAATCTACCACTATTTGTCTTAATCTACCACTCTTTTTTAAGTAAATTCTACCACTATTGAAAATTTTTAAGTGACAGCACTGATGCCAACTGCTTTTGATTACTCTTCGAATGAGTGTGGAGAGGGAGAGCGAGATTCAAAAACTTTAAATAGAAGGGTTGATAGCAACATGCAGTCGAAGCTCTCGTAACACAAACGCGTGAAAAGCAAACGGCCAAGCAATGCTTAGCATCGGTGGTTATCTCCTAAGAACTTAACAATTTAATAAAATATATTTATTGTTAAATTTTCTTAAATAAACTCCGCTTATGGCATTCTGTAGCACAAATATGATATTTTAAAATTTTTTTCATAAAAATCAGTTCAGTAGTCTACTTTACACTTAATATTTCCACTTCAATTTTATATAATAGGAGAGATATGATTTTTTTTTTGGAACTTGAACGAAAATATCAATTAAACCTTAAATTAAAAACTTTTTATTGTGCTCTTTAGAAACGGCATCGGTTTCAGATCTAATAAATTGTATCTACTTTAAACAAATATGCAAGTCAATCCATCGAATAGCTCTTGAGATATCGTGGAAACGCGTTGGTTAACAATTGTTTCCGAGATATATAATAAAAATATGCGTTTCTTTTTTATGCGATAACTTTTTAATGCAATCTTTAACGACCAAACCGCTTTAGCAACATCGAAACAAGAGAATATTTTACATCGAAAAAAGAGAAAAAAAAGAATAAAGTTTTTCGAACGAAATTCGTGAAAAACTCCACATAATTTTATTTTCATTTGTTCAAGTTGCAAAAAAAAGAACACTTAAATATAGTTTAATATTATTCTTAAATAAAAAAACAATCAATCTAAAGAGTACTATATCTATCAGAATGATCATATCTCGTTCTCTTAATTTGGGATAATTAACGGTCGCACTTCAATATTTCAAAATATCGTGCTAAACGAGCTTTTGCTTATTTTCCGCAATTTCACGCTCTCAAAAAACATTAATTAATGAATTTGCAATGGCGTGCGCCTCAAAACTTTTATACGCTACACACAAAAAGGCAGATATGGATTTATATAGAGAACAAGAACTAAATTACAAAACATTATTCTATAACTTTTCAATATATAATACAAGACGATAAAAAAGATTTTAAAACAAAATCTGTATATTAATGCAATTAAAGTACAATTTAAGCATCTACTACAAAGTTCCGTTATTCGCAAAAACAAAACTACTTTGAATGGAGAACCAGAAAAAAAGAATTGAAAAAATTGGTATTAAAGAAAAAAAAATGCATGTGAATGTGCATTTGGTAGAGGGTAAGCAATGATTTTAAAATTAAAGAGGAGCTTCATATATTTACGAAGTCTCTTATGGTATTCCCTTCTAAGACTAAAATACTTTAATTCTCTCATAGTATGGGCATAACCAGAGAATTTTAAAATAAATTAAAATAAATTGTTTATTTATGTTAATTGAACCCAAGTCATCAGACAGAATAGAGTGTGAGTTTATGTCGCTCTGACCGACTTAGTTTGGTTTATGCGTTACTTGCTACTGTCAAAAATACTAATCCGAACAAAGTGATGGCGTGTTGCATGAACTGAATATTTAGCAATAATTATATAAACACAAGTGCACAAGCGAACGTTTCGTGCGGAAGTACTCAACACTTGGTTGCTGCATCAAAAGCAGCAGCAGCAACATGGCATCGTGCAACTTTGAAATCTGTTAGACTTAAACGTAAGCTAAATAAAACAAAAAAAAAAAAACAAACCGACAACACAACCAACAAAACTAAAACACACACAAACAACAAAAACACAACTGTAACTGCAGCCGCCCACAAGCTGGCATAATTAAGAAATTAGAACAAAATATAAATGATTAGAAATGCAAATCAAGTGGCTTGAATGAAGTACTAGTGCGAACGAACTGTGGCAGTTTTGCTTGGTTTTTTGTGAAAATTATGCAAACCTAAATGATGATGAAACTGAAATTAAGCCGCTGGATATGGCAAACAAAAAATATAAAAAATAGCTCAAAACTAAGGAATAAGCCATATTTTAGCTTAACGTGACTTATTTTCTTTTTCATATTTTTTTTTTTTTTTTTTTTTCCTTTTTTTGGCTACGTGACATGACATAGCAAAAACCAAAAATTAGCATATCTAGCAGGTATTTTATGCGCTGTAATACGATGCAGCAGAGTTCATTCACATCAGCTGAAACTTGAATGGACCACAATAAGCAGCTCAGCAGCTACTGCTGCTGGCGACAAAATCCTTGTCTAATGGTTTTATTTATTTCACTATTTTTTGGCATATAAAAACAAACCAAAACTGTTATTTATACATGAACGTGCAGAACATTTTTACATATAGCTTAAAGCGTTAATCATGTTGGCAGCTTAAACATGTTCATGTTAATTTGTCAACATAATTCAGCTGAGTTGCTTTCTATGCTGTAAATTATTACATGCCATGCACTCAATTCAAGCCGCTAGTCAAAAAGAACAAGCAGCTAGTAGGCGCAGTAATTACTTCTAGTTAAATGAATGAGTTGTGGTTGATGAATTCGACTCGAATACATTTTCGTGCATTTATAAAACTGTTCAAATTTTAATTTAAATTTATCAGATCCAACAATTTTATTGAGCTACTAAGTAATGCCATTAAAACTAAAATTCTTAAGAAAGCTATAAAAATAAATATATTTCATAAGCTAACAGAGAAGTAGAAGAAAATATATAACATTCAAATTTTTATAGCTTTTAATCATTAATGAAACACATTTCTGAACATCATATTTTTCGAAAAATTTTTACTTTGAAAAGTCATTAAGATAATTTTTCTTATCTTTAAATTCTTTAAAGATATATAAATAGCTTTCTATATTTACACATAGGTATATAAAACTGTGTGCAAAATAATAGTAGCGATACAAGCCAGATGTTTCAAATATCAATACAAATATTTTCTGTTAACTATTGTTATTTTGACGTAGAACTACGTCTTATAGCGCGGTTTGTAGTAGGGGTATTTTTAACAGATGTTTTCAAGGCCATGAAACTTTTTTGACCAATACTTTAGCGTACATATACAGCCTTTAATACTCATCGTTCAAAAATAAAATATATACTAAAATGTCAGATATATACTGCGCTGAATGAATATCTACTTTTGGATTTTTTCACTTTTATATTAAAGCCACAAAATAATAATATAAAAGAAGAAAAATGCATGTGTTTATATAAGAAAATCAATCATCAGCTGCTTATGCTGTGCCTGCTGTTCTCTTTTTTTTTGTTTCGTTGTTTTTGCTTGAATTGTTTTTGTTTTATACGAACTGATTCGCAGGCTTCTTCATTGGGTTCATGTATGCACTAATTCTTTATTGGGTTCTTGTATCTACTACTTAGAATGAGTGCTCTATTTTAACAAAATATGTCAATCACAACCTCTGTTCAACTCAGTCAATGAACTCAAATTGTCAAACTTAACGAAATGGATCTGTGATCCGGTTAGATTTAGTTCTTATGAAAAACGAGTTGGATCATATTTCGTTTTATGCTTTTACACAATAGATGGCGTAAAATTTTAATTTTTGTTTTTTATGCAAATTAATTTGGATTCCACATCCGACTAGCACTAGCGAGTGTAGCTCGCAAACTATACATCGGACAGAGACGAAAGTGGCACTAATGGAAAGGACATGTGCTCAGCGTTAGATAAACCTATCATACGATTTTTTTAAAAATCGGAGTCTTAATTTTATTTTGAAACTAGTAGTTAAACTGCCTGTAGTTCGCAAACTATATATCGGGCAGAGACGAAAGTGGCACCAATGAAAAGTGCAATTGCTTCGCCTTCTTTACAACTAAGTCGATGAACTCAACAAAAAATTTGACATTTAGCTTGTTTCTTTTTTTATTGCTCATTTTATCATGATTACTTTTAACGTTTTCTTGGTTTTGGTCTCGATAAGTTGTACATAATTGAGTGTTATGAATTTATTTGTTAATTTTCGGAAGATCAATAAAAAATACATGCAAAATGGACAAAACAATCGGACCAAGGAGGCAAAGTAGAAGAGGTTACAACTTAAACGGAATTCTACGCCTATTGTACTATCGAAACTATGGGTACTATCGAAACTGTTTCTTTATTTTTTATTTGCTGATTAATTTTGGCAAATACTAGTGATAGAAAACGTAAAAATTTTTTATTAAAATAATTTAAGAAACAAAATTTAAATTTAAAAAACTCCAAAAATTACAAAAAAAAAAAAAAAATTGGCCATTTACCTTGAAAGGACTTTGACCGTGCTTTTTATGATCGACTGTGTTGTGTGTGTTATTAAATGTATGCACATAATTGACGAAAAACTGAACCTACATGTTATGCCGACTCCGAATGGCTACAATTCATGTTCTCAAGAAGCTTTACATGGCATTATTAATCTCTGAGATTTGCCATTGTCTGCAGAGAGGTGGTGACCGGTCAGAAAAAATTTTTTTTTATAAAAATTTTTCGCCGCGACTGGGGATCAAACTTGGGCTTCGAGCATGCTAAGCCACACACTTAATCTGCATGCCTCGGTCACCACTCCCAAAAATTTTGTTTGCAAAAAAATAGTAGTATTTAAAAGGAGTATCCTGTAAATGAAAAAATTGCTGTTATAATAAAAAAAAAGTTAAGATTCTTTATATTTAGTTGAATAGCCTTTGTTAGCTATAACAAAAGAACAGTGCCATGTCATAGAGTCAATTAGATGTCTGTATCTATCCAACGGAAAATTTGCTCACGATGTCTTTACTGCAGCCCATAGACCAGCTACATTTGACGGCTTTTTGTTGAAAATTGCATTCTCACATCATCCCATGGATTTTCCCATAGATTGTTTTGCCAATCAGCTCGTATGTTTTGAATCATTGTCCTGTTAGAATGTCCATTTGGCATATTCCACTCAGCATAAGTCAGCATGATTGATTCTAAAATGTCAACGCACATTTCAGCATCCATGCTGCTTTTAATCCAAAATATGGAACCGGTGCAGTTGTAAGAAAAACATCCCCAAACATTTATTTTTGCACCGCCGTGCTTAATAGTCTTTAGCACGAACTGTGGGTTATATTCCGTATTTCTCGGCCTTCTTACGTATTGCCTTGATTCAGGCGTGTCAAAAAGTACTACTTTGGATTCATCTGTGTCAATTTTAATCTATTTTGGACGTTTTTTACAGTTTGACATTTTGACATTTTTTACAAATTTTGCTTTTGAAGAGTTCTGCGAAAAACCCAAAAAAAAAATGTTTTTTTTTTTAAAAACCGTTAAAATTTGACTGAATTGTTTGCTTGGAAAGTGAAATTTTTGATTTTGGAACTGCATTTTCTGCATCTTTTATTGAGGAATGCATAATAGATCATTTTGGTGAAAAATGTTTAGTTTTGAAAAAAATTAAAATTCGATCAATTCATAAACTCTTCTCAAACTAAATTTCAAATCGATTAAATGGCGGATTTTTGTACAAATATTTCTGTTTTAAAAGGTTGGAAGTTTTTAACAGTGGTTTTCACATCTACAGCCTAAACCTGATTTAATGACTTCTGAATCGATAAAATCGGTCCATTGGTCTGGGAGGAGTTGAAGTCACAAAAAAACCTTAGCCTATTAATTATAGAGATTGCAATTGCCCTTCAGGCACACCCAAAGCACCGCAGCCAATGGTACACTACTTTTTTAATTTTTTTAACATGTAGTTGCAAACTTTAAATGAAGTAACAGCCTCACAGAAGTGTCACCCTTGTGAATATTTGATATATATGAATATTATCAAGTTCATCCAATAAGATTTGTTCAATTTATTTATACTACCATAAAAATATCATATGAAAATGTTATAAGATCGCTTTACTATTAGCATTTTTGGTTTTTTTTTTTAATTTTTATTTTTTTGTTTTTTTTTTTTGAGTAAATAAAGTTAACATGCTTCTCTCTAAATATTTATTGAAATTGAGAACT
Source organism: Tetanocera ferruginea (assembly GCA_958299015.1). Taxonomy (NCBI): domain Eukaryota; kingdom Metazoa; phylum Arthropoda; class Insecta; order Diptera; family Sciomyzidae; genus Tetanocera; species Tetanocera ferruginea. The sequence continues at coordinate 46,122,034 of OY282642.1, read as the reverse complement.
GGTTGAGAAAAATGTGGCATGAAAAAAAGAAAATAAAAAACAATATATATAAAATACATTTAACAAGATCGTTGGATTATGATCAATGCGTGATATAAAGTAAATATTTATTAAAAAAAGTAAACTTTGAAACAGGCGGTATCTTGTTTTGCGATACTTAATTTCTATATAATGAAAATATTCATACAACATAAAACTTGTGGGCTTCCCCAGCGCATATTTAAATTTTGTAAATTTTATTTATTTACAAAATTACACACGACTTCATTTTGTTACCATTACGTTTTGCATGAATTGTTAAAATTATAATTTGCTTTTGTGAAATAATTAAAGAACGATTATATATAACTAGCAATACCCGGCGCGCGTTGCTACGCCTTAGGCCACGTGCATAGTAAACGCCGATTCAGACTGCCTGCCTGTGTCCGCAGAGTGTGTGAAAAAGCGAGAGAGATAGATATTTGTATCTCATTTGTTCACACAGATTTGAGCTTGCCTGTCTGTCTGAATCGGCGTTGAAAATGCACGCAGCCTTAGACAAACACATGTACTTCATCTGTGACTTCAGAACCTATTCGATCAAAAATGTAGCTTGTAGGGGAAGGTGCACCCACTTGACCAAAGCTCAGACCAGTTTTCTATTAGAAGGACATTACCAAATGGCAACTCCATTCGGAATTTCACTGATCAGCGATTTTTATATCCAATGCTATTTGCTATTAAAAATTTGGCTTGTATGGGCGGATTCACACCCCGTTTTCCAATGCCCGTGCTATATTTCTTGTCGAAAAACATTTCCAAAAATTAAATTTATACTGAGTTTAAATATAATGAAACATTAAGTACCACAGCTATTCGATATTAAACATTTAAACTATGTTGATGGTGTCACGACCCAATTTCCAATGCTTGCTGGATTTTTCCAGTGGATGGACACGACTAAATGTTATATTCCTTCCGAGTTTCACAAATATGTGACTTATGTTTCTTAAATTATACTGAAAAGTTTGAATGCCTTAAAAGTGTCACGCCCCTTCTGCAACGGCTTTAAAATTTTACCAGTAAAACAGCACGTGAAAATTGAGGTCAAATACAGAATTTTGGAGCTGTGCAACATGTAATTCTAAAGCTATTCGATATCGATGCCAAACTTCACAGGAGCGCTCTGCAGACTTTGCTAGAGTTTCCCTGAAAATTTCATAACAATTGGTTTAGCGGTTTTGAAGTCTACTTGTACATACAATCATTTTAATATGCAAATAAGATGTTAACAGCTTGTTTAAAATATGCTTAACTTACGCATCCTTTAAACACTAAAATATAAGTCAAACATACGTTTTCGATGCGTTTTACATGCGCTGCGTAGCTTATGCCAGGCTGTCTAATATAATGGAAAACCATTCAAAAGTTGAATATTATAATATTAAGGTTCAACTAAAACTACTGGAGGCCAATGCAAATGCATTATTTATAATGCTATTATAAAAAAACAGAGAAACCAACCAACTTGAGACCCTCCTCCTTTTTGAAATCGGTTAAAAATAAAAAATATGCTCCAATCACAATAACTCTTTTAATGTGCAACATTTATTAACACGCGAAATAAAAAACTTTGAGGCTTCTGTTTGGAACAAAATCGAAAATCCAACTAAATTAAAGAAGTTATATTGGTATTCCTCTACATTTATGGTCATCATTTTGTTACAACTTCATTTCATAGTACCAACCTATTTGATTTTAAAAAAGACGTTGGAAAATAAAAACAAAAATTATTTTCTGATGCGTCCAATATAAACCTATTGAAAAGTTTAAAGGAAATCTATTTTATAAGGTTGTATGCATGAACATAATTTCTGCGCAGATGAACACAAACAATGACATATCAATGCGACATTTCAGATCGTACTGAGATCCTCTGAGAAGCATTTGAGCATATGCAATGGAATATTTGTATACTGAAATAACTACAACAATAAAAAATTTCATCCCCCATTTCATGGTAAGATTTTAATATATTTATATTTCTCTCTGAGCAAGAAGTTGACTGCAAATAAAGTAGCTAGTGTTGCCATAAAAACAAATTTTAAATCTGAACTATTGTATAAAGCTTTCAATCCGTCGAGATTGTGTTATTGTCGATGAATAACATTTGCAATAAATAACAAAATAATAATTTGGTTATATATCAGGCATAAGAGGAAAAAGATTTTTTGACTGTAAATATGTATAAACAATTCAAGTCTGAAAACCATAACAAATACGATGTCAGATTGTTGGCAACACTGCTCAACAGACCAAACTGAGAGCAACTCTCGACACAACATGGCAGCCGTGCTGAGTTACTCTCACTCACGCATTGGTTTTCTGCTGCTTGTTGTGCTGCTTGTACAGCATTAGCATGAATTAAAAGACATGAATTCTTAAATAATTAAAGAAAAAGTTTTGTAAAAAACGTAGTACCCTATTTTAATTTCGCTTATCATAGCAATTGAATAGTGAAAAAATTATAAAAATCGGTTCAGCGGTTATTGAGAACACGTCGCCGCAAATCCGTGAGTCTCCTTTTATATAATAGTATAGATATAGATAATAATTTCAAAATTTTTCTCCAAAAATACTGCTATGCCTTCACTCCATTGATCATAATTCTACATTGACATTATTTATGTTTAAATAGCGCATCTCTTGCTGTCCGCCTTACCGACTATAATTAGCCACTTTGTACAGAGACGCTCGTTACGCCAACATGTCTGTCATGAATTGACGGCTGGCTGACTTTATCGACTGCACAACACTGAGCAAGCACTGTCACTTGTCATACGAGTATCAGAGTGTCATTTTATTGCGTTAGCTTTTTTTTTTTGTTTTTGTAGTCATTCTTTTTGTTCTTTTCTTTTCATTCTTGTTGTGCATGCATTGAGATTTTTTTGTTGTTTTTGGCAGGCATATGTAACATGTGCGAGATATCTGCCAGGTGTTTGTATTCTTTTATTCACGTACTCATTCATTCATTCATTATTTTAGCGCCACAATTTATTGTTAAGCATTTTAATTTTTTTACTTTTTATATTTTTTTTTTCTTTGTTTTAATGTCGCAGATTTGAAACGTTGATATATTTTCATTATCATGTTGAATGTTTTATAGCACTTTTATTTATGATAGAAATACATATCGATATGGATAATTTTAGATACTCATTAGAGATAATTGTAGACGACGAATGGTTATTTTCTTATAAGATTATTTAATTAAGAACATTTATAATATTTTGAGCTACTTATGTTCAAATGCAAAATCTCGAAACAAAGGCAAAAGTTCTTCAACTATTTTTGAACAATTGCAAGCCGCTTATTATAGTTTTCTTTCAAACAAACTGAAACCATTTGGATATATTCCAAGAAAAATTAAAAGTGTTGATTGAATTAATGATAAAAATAACAAAATTCAAGCATATAAAGAAAATTTATGAAAAAATAAATATTGATTAATTTGTTTGCAAAATGTTTTATTTCAAAATAAATATTTTGGGCTCTACATAGTATGCATACGCAATAAATCTGTTAGTCAATGTTATAATATTAAATTATGTTATGTGTTAAAGGAAATATTTCAAAATTTTGCACACCTTGTGTGTATCTCAACAAATGCCAACCAAACGATAGTCATAATCAATTCTTGTTGTTGGCATAAATTTAAATTTAGTTGAATTATTGTATCTTGCTTTAGTAATTCAGGTGCAACATATTGTCTCAAATTGTGAGCAACATGATCTTGCCGTCTTCAATGGTAGCCATGTTGACAGACAGAGTATAACCTTCTTTCCACTCCACTCTTATACAGTGTAATGAACAATATATCTCTTGCTTTTATCAATGGCATATAACCCATTCATGACCTCAATGCTTCACTGCTTGTTGACTCATCAGAGTACATATGTTATTCAAATAGATATACATAGACTGCAACAGAACTCATGCTGCCAGATGTTTGCTCAAATATTGATGTTCTCATTTAAAACTTATTTGTTTATTATTACTCTGGCGCACATTCTATTCAAACATGATTATTTATTTTAATTATGAACTGAATTAAGGTCCAGTTTCTATTTGTTTTTAAAAATTTTGGAATTTTTTTTTTATTGTTTTGGAAAACATCTTAAGAATGTTTACATAAAATTTTAGAATAAAATTCGAAGCAATTTATTTTATAATTTAAAACAACCATGTTTGTGGCTATTTTAGAAATTAACTACTTGACAAAGCACGATCTAATTTAGATTTCAGTATAAATTTGAGAATTTGAACTCAATTTTCTTGAAATTATAATTTAACGGCATATCATCTTCATTCATTCATATCTTCAAATATATCGATCATTTGCTTGAAGAACAACACAACACATAAACGCGATTTTGGAACTAATGATCTAAAATTATTTATTATATCCAAAGCTGTAAAAATTGCATTCTTATTCAGAATTCTAAGTGCAAGTGAATAACGACACAAGAATGCAATCAATGAATACAAAACTGATTTATGAATAAAATTTTTAATTCACATTCAATTTTGAAAAATTGATTTATTTTGCATTTCAATTATTTATTTTTCATTATTCAGAATAATGCATTAATTTTTTTATTCAATTGAATGCTATTCATAAAGAATGCAATTCACAAAGAATCGTTATTCATTTTGCATTCATGCATTCATTTTTTATTCATTATTAATTTTTTATTCATTATTAATTTTTATTCATTATTCCATTGATATTAATTTTTTCATCTTTTATTCATTATTCATTTTTTATTCATTATTAATTTTTTATTAATTATTCATTTTTTCTTTATTATTAATTTTTTATTTATTATTCATTTTTATTCATTATTAATTTTTTATTCATTTTTCATTCATTTTTCATTCCAAAGTTGTATATTTATACCCTAAACTACAAAGATCAGGATAAGAACAAGGAGTTGAGATAATTGCATGAAACTCGGTAAACTTAATCACATAGACCCCAGAATTTGCATTATTGAATATTTTTGGAATCCGCCCACGGACATGCCTACCTCCCATACAACGCAAAAATTTTAAACTGCATAAATTAGCTCATATTTAACCTACAACAATAAAATTTTGTACGCATGTGTATTATATCAACATAAAGATGTCTTAGAAAAATGGATGTCTTAGAAAATACAACCCACAAATTGAAAACTCAATATATAACCTCATGTTTACTGTACAGAAATAAAATTAGATACGTATGTATTTTATGTCAAAACAAAGATGTCTTTGAAAAATAAATGTCATCCGCCCAAGGCCACGTCCACCTCCCATACAACCCAAAAACAGAAAACTCAATAAATAAGCTTATGTTTTACTTATAGAGATAAAATTTGGAATGTATGTATTTTATACCAAAACTAAGATGCGTTCAACGATCCGTACCCATTCAACGCCCACCTCCCATACAGTCCACAATAGCAAAAATACTGTTAAGGCATTAACATATGAGCTACAGGTGTAAAACTTGAAATTTTTATAAATTTTTTGCAAATTTTTCAACAAGATTGAATTGTTTATTAAATATGGGCTTCATCCACCCACGTATACGCCCATTTTCAATACTATTATTGTATTTTGAAAAATAAGTTTTAGGGTTTTTCATAGTCGGGCTTGACCGACTTTAGACTTTCTTAACTTGGTTTTTATTTAACAACGTCCTAACGAATATGGCTTACTACTAATTGGTACTGTATCCTGAATTGTCCGAAACAGGCCGACACCTTCGTCCCTTACTCCACACAAGCTTTTGAACTCTATCCTTTGGAATAGAGTATCAATTCTTCTCAATTCCAATCCATAATTCAAAATTTTCGTTGCTTATGCTCACCTTTACATCATTCCAAAATTCTCCATAAGATTAAGGTCTGAACTTTGAGCCGGTCAATTCAAAATATTTATTTTTTTTCTTTTTAAGCCAATTCTTTACAATCTTTGCTGTGTGTTCCGGGCATTATTTTGCATAAAACTCCACCTAATAGGCATGTTCTCAAATGCAAATGATGCCATCTGGTTCTTTAGTACATCTAAATACTTATTTTATTGAGATTATTTTTCTTAAATTATTTCCCTCAAAATTTGCTCCGCTGACTTGAAAGGAAAAGCCTTACATTTGCAAACTATAAATCTATCAGTAGAAATGGTGAGTTTACGCGGTCTAGAATTGGGTAGCTTATTCTCAAAGTTATTTGAATCATTTGATTGAACCAACATGAGTGCATTATAGACCATTTTACGCGAAATATTGAGAATATTTAAACTAGTTTTTACATTTTCAACTAAGTTCGTGATTTACGAAATGTTTCCACAACTCATTTTAATTAGTATTGGCTTAATTCAGTGAATAAACTATTAAAATTTTTTTAACATCCGATCTAGTGAACTCCTATTCGTAAACTAACACTTATGGTATTTACGTGACAACTGCAGTTTAAGTTTAAGACAAAAAAAAATTAATACAAATGGGGATAAATAATATTGGAACATGCAAATTTAAGTGTCAGTTGATGTGAAAACATACTGCATGAGAATATATTCGAGTATCTTAAAAACCATACTCACACAGAACAATTGTATGTAGCATAATATTTGGACTACATTAGAATATTCAGTCCTGAAAGAATATTAAAAAATCCGGCATGCCCTTTCCTCAGAAATTGAATGAAGTGCTTGAATGGCTTTTAATACGTTAAGTAGAACAGAATTAAGAAAAAATTTGACTTAAGTACATTTCATTTTAAGACCAATTCATTTCAACAAACTTAATGTATGCTATATTGCATTAATTTTGTTTGTTGAGCGTTATAGAAAAAAAATTAAAACAATGTTCAAAGCTGTAGAAAAAATTAACTTAGTCTTAAAAAAGAACTTTTTAAAAACCAGCAAAATTTTCTGAATTTGTCTGAATAATAAAATATTTTTTTTGTCTTTGTTTTATTTAGCATAAATATTTATTAGTTCAAATGAATGGTGCAGCATTTGTTTCAACGACTAGCATACCATGAACAATTTTTATGCAGGTGTTTGATGAGAAAAATATGAATTTTTATATTACACTTATTCAGTGGCCCATGGAATTCTGTTAAAATTCGTGCATGTATTATTTTAGCATTAATATTTGAATTGTTTAAAATTGTACAGTTTTTGTTTTAATTTACTTAAAAACAAAAAAAAAACATGGTGAGCAATAAAATTTAAAATTAACAGATTGAACTCTCTAATAAATTAATATTTAAATTGAAACCAAAGATTTTATTTACAAGTAAAATTTCGCAATGCATGAATAAACAAGTTATCAAACGAATAAAAATCTTATGAATCTCAAACTACATTGTCTTTTCTGTGAGTGTTTTTGTTAATATATTTTTCCAAAAATATTACTGTTCAATTTAAATGACATAAATAAGGGATCATAAATTAAAAGTATTTTTAACAAGATAACTGTGGTTCGGCTGAAGATTACATACAACAGGTGTGAGGCAAAAGTTTCAAACCTTTCAATCATTTATTAATTACTAGTATGAAAGCTCGTCCTACGACGGGAAGGAACCATCTAGAGTACTAAATGCGACAATAAATTTATAGGATTTATATACAAAGGTTTTTATTTGAAAACATGTTTCTTTTAAGAAAACTCCTACGTTTTGCAATATTTGACCTTGCGATTTATTTATAGTCATTGAAAATGGCAGTTTAACGGGAAATTGTCGTTGTTGGAGAGTGAAAGGCAAATCTGTATTTGTCGGGGCGAAATTAATTCTAGGTATGAAAACTATTTCACATTCATCAGTGCCTGTCAATACTGTTCGATGATTAATTTAGTTTTCAGGTTTTTCACAAATAACCGCGTTCCATTACAGAGACCTCTTTTGGTAGTTAAATTTCGAAGAAGTATTATAATACTTCCAATTTTGAAGTTTTACTTATGCAGTTGCATTCCTGAATGACAACATTCATTCAAAAACTCGGCAGGGTAATATTGTTTATCGTTATCATCACTGTGTTCAATTTAATCCGTGCTCAGATTTATCACAGTGTCAACAACTATAATATTTAGAACTTGCTCGTTGACTTCCTTCACATCGGAATTGTTTAAGCACAGGATAGCGGTTGATTTTGGAATAACGGTTGATGTTATTCGGACTCAAAGTATCGCCAAAAATCTATTTAACCTTTTCAATGGATTTGTCCATTATATTGGACACTTCAGAAAATATTTTTTTTTATTTTCCAACGTCTTTTCTAAATTCAAATAGGTTGGTACTACGAAATGAAGCTTTGGCAACATCACAAAAAAAAATTTAGGGAGATATATAACGTTTAACTTACAATTAGTTAGATTTTCGATTTTATGCTTAACAGAAGCCTAATATTTTTTTATATCGCGTGTTAATAAATTTGTTTTAATAATAACACAATAAATAACGCATTTTCATTGTTCTACGGTTGTTTTATTTGAGCTTTAAAATTATAATACAATGTTATCATGGTGTTGTCCATTATATTAGACAGCCTGCCAAAAGCAAAGCAGCTCATGTAAAAATCAGAGGGATATTTTATTAATCCTTTTATAGTCTAAATGATGGGAATATTAACTCAACAAAATTTTTCACGCAATTCCAATTGACACCACACGTCACTGAGTGTAATAATTGCTTTTCAGCTTATGCGGACTGAATAGGTTCCGGTTCTGGTAATTAAGAAGCACTGTAATAGCAAGACATGATGTTTGATGTAAAGTAGTTGAGGAAAATGACGATAGTACAAAGATTTCCAATATTAATTTAAGAACAGGTTCTGGTCCAGGCTGAACAGGTCTTAAAAGAATAGTAAGTACAAAGATTTCATATGGATAATTTTATAACAGGTTCTGGTCCAGGCTGAAAGGGTTTTAAAAAGTACAGTTCGTACAAAGACTTCAAATGCATAATTTTAGAGCAGGTTCTGGTTCAGACCGAACTTGTAAAAAAGCATAGCAATAACAACTATAACAGTTTGAGCGATATAGAGCACGGTGCAGGACGCTTGTCTTTTATATAATTAGATTCGCGTCTCATCATGTGAAAGGCATATTTTAATGGAAATTATAAAGTTTTTTTTACTATTATGCAATATGAAATGTTGTGAATTTCTTGATGTATGGAATGATACTTTATTATAACTGAAGGTAACGCCACAGTCCGAATCTAGTTCCGACAATGAAGACTATGATTAAGAATACGACAACGATTGCTTGTTATGAAACCTTGAAATAAATAAACAAATCTTATATACAAAAATTAAATTTTTTTACTTTAAGGTCATTCCATAGAGACGGGTGTAACGTTTTAACTTCTTTATCGTGCTGAAAATGGTTTTAACCGGTTAAAATTTAAGTAATTTACTATAGGGTCTATTAGAAGATGTACCAAGGTTTCCAAATGCTAAAATATAATGCAATAATTTTTTTTCTAGTTTAATAGTTACATTCGCTTAAACACCTGGGACGGGTGTGACTAGCATAAGTTTAAAAACTAAAAAATCTGAGTTTAACATTAAAATTCAGTCCATCTTCCACACTGAGACCATTCTTGACTAACATAAAGTCACATTTTATATATTTTCTGTTAAATACTAGTGAAAAATATTTTGAAAAAATGGCTATAACTATTATTTTTTAAACTTTTAATTGAGACGGGTGTGACATAAAATTGTCCAGGCTGTGACGAGTGCGAATTATGTTGGAATTATGTATAAAAACTTAATGGATAAATTAGCCATCACCTATTTTTGACGCCAAAATCAAAAAAATATGTTTTTAATTAATGTATTTTTTAATATATTTAAAAAAAATAATTTTTGCCTAAAATGCTTTCGCATGAATTTTTGATAGATTAATACTTTTACAAATGATTTCAATTTTTAGTATATTTAAAAACAAAAATATTTTTTCATCAAAATTTTTTTCGCATGAATTTTTGATCAAATTAATACCTATACAAATGATTTCGCTATACATGTATTTGCAAAATTAGTTTTAATTAAATTATTTTTTCATATACATGCAAAAATTTCATTATTAGAAAAAAATCTTGAAAACCGTTCCGGGTGTGACCAACTTCTTGTAACGGATATGAATAATATAAAGAAATTATTTAATAAAATAAGTTTACAAATTTATATAAAACATCAATATCTTTACTTCTAGGAAAGTTTCATTTTTATCAAAGCCCATGTTGCTTCTTAGGAGAACTTGAGCATTTTTGAGACGGGTGTGACACTGAAAAAACACACAGTTTAAATATTTCTTATTTGTTAACGCAGGAACCAATTCTTATTATAAACTTTTCTTGGATAACATGGTTATCTTTTTTAACATAACCAACCTAATTTTTTTGAATGTGCATCAAGAGATGGTTGTTTTCAACGTTTTAAATCTAAACAAAATAATGTAAGTTTTTCTCAACTCGGAGTTTGTTTTCTTAAATTGTCAAAAAATTAAGTTCCGCTAGATCATTCAAATTACACACTGTGTGGGAGCCACTCGTTTGGTTTTAAATATTTTTTGAACAGCTATTATTTGTATCAAAGTTTCTTCTATCAATGCTTAAAACGTGGCACAAACTGTGTGTGGCTCTGGCCTCGAAGTGCTTTGATTCCCACTTTGCAGATAATGACATACCCCAGAGAATTATAAATTTCATGAAAAGCTTCTAAAAAACATGCTGTTTAGCCGTTCGCAGTCGGTATATAACAAATAGATCCAGTTTTTGATCCATTGTGTACAAAATTTAATAAAACGCACAGCAGAATAGCTCATAAGAAGCTCTAATAATGTCCTTTCAAGAACTGAAATGGCCAAATTGTTTTGGATTTTTGAACATAGAAAAGCACAAAATTTTAGAATAATTGCGTGAAAAATTAGGAGCATTTTGTTATGATTCAGAGGGCTTTTTATACACTTAACCTGTAAGGTCAAGGATATATTACGTTTGTGCAAACGTTGGTTACACCTAGAACGAAGCGTATCCAGTATAAAAAAGTATAAAATGGGCATTCATATAAATTTCAGACATGGTGTCAAAGAGAAAGATGCTCAGTATGCTTTGACATTTCATCATGAATAGACTTACTAACGAGCAACACTTGCAAATCATTGAATTTTATTACCAAAATCAGTGTTCGGTTCGAAATGTGTTTCGCGCTTTACGTCCGATTTATGGTCTACATAATCGACCAAGTGAGCAAACAATTAATGCGATTGTGACCAAGTTTCGCACTCAGTTTACTTTATTGGACATTAAACCAACCACACGAATGCGTACAGTGCGTACAGAAGAGAATATTGCGTCTGTTTCTGAGAGTGTTGCTGAAGACCGTGAAATGTCGATTCGTCGCCGTTCGCAGCAATTGGGTTTGTGTTATTCGACCACATGGAAGGTTTTACGCAAAGATCTTGGTGTAAAACCGTATAAAATACAGCTTGTGCAAGAACTGAAGCCGAACGATCTGCCACAACGTCGAATTTTCAGTGAATGGGCCCTAGAAAAGTTGGCAGAAAATCCGCTTTTTTATCGACAAATTTTGTTCAGCGATGAGGCTCATTTCTGGTTGAATGGCTACGTAAATAAGCAAAATTGCCGCATTTGGAGTGAAGAGCAACCAGAAGCCGTTCAAGAACTGGCCATGCATCCCGAAAAATGCACTGTTTGGTGTGGTTTGTACGCTGGTGGAATCATTGGACCGTATTTTTTCAAAGATGCTGTTGGACGCAACGTTACGGTGAATGGCGATCGCTATCGTTCGATGCTAACAAACTTTTTGTTGCCAAAAATGGAAGAACTGAACTTGGTTGACATGTGGTTTCAACAAGATGGCGCTACATGCCACACAGCTCGCGATTCTATGGCCATTTTGAGGGAAAACTTCGGAGAACAATTAATCTCAAGAAATGGACCGGTAAGTTGGCCACCAAGATCATGCGATTTGACGCCTTTAGACTATTTTTTGTGGGGCTACGTCAAGTCTAAAGTCTACAGAAATAAGCCAGCAACTAATCCAGCTTTGGAAGACAACATTTCCGAAGAAATTCGGGCTATTCCGGCCGAAATGCTCGAAAAAGTTTCCCAAAATTGGACTTTCCAAATGGACCACCTAAGACGCAGCCGCGGTCAACATTTAAATGAAATTATCTTCAAAAAGTAAATGTCATGGACCAATCTAACGTTTCAAATAAAGAACCGATGAGATTTTGCAAATTTTATGCGTTTTTTTTAAAAAAAAAAGTTATCAAGCTCTTAAAAAATCACCCTTTATAAGCTACAAAGATACAACTAGGTATGTGAAATTATTGTATCAACAGTAAGATGTATTCACAAAATGAGCGTCATCCGCTCATGAACAGGTCCACCTCCCATACAACCCACAAATTAAAAACACTATTAAATGTTTATATTTGATAGATGAAACTTCGTGTGGGAACATTTAATATCAAAACTGCGGTGTGCACAAAAAATGGACCTCATCTGCGCACCAACACGCCCACCTACCACACAAACCACATTAGTTAAACCTGTATTACTTCTATAGTTACAAATAATGCACGGATTTTTATAGGAAGTTACGTTTATTTGTTTTAGATTTTTAATAAATATATAAATGTTAGCGTTTTTCATAGTTCATTGGGTATTTTCATAGGGTATTTCATAGTCGGGCTAGACCGACTTTAGACTTTCTTTGCATATTTTATGATTATATATACAAATCACATGGCACTATGTTGGTTTTCGCTAATATCCGAAACCACACATCCGATTTAAAAGAAACTTTGTGAATATATGAGGGTGGTTTGAGCTTCAAAGATAGTTTTCAAACCGATAGGTGCCACAGTTGTCGATTTTTACAAAATGTTTTAATTATGTCAACAAATTTTTTTTTTAATTTAAATCGGACTTCACCACAAATATGAATTTTCATCTAACGCTTCAATGTTTTTTAATGCAATTTCAAGTATTTGAAAAGGAAAATAGGGTACAAGTTGATATTTGAACAGAATAAACATTAATGAAAATCAAAGTTTTAAAATTATTAACCATAAAAGTAAATTTTACCAGTAACTTTTAAAGAAAAATATGCTAAAAATGCCAACTATTTAAACGTATCATATCTCATAAGTAACACATAAAAAGCACCAAAAGAATCGAGCTGCGTCGGGTATTATAAGCTAATACGTGAACATTAAAGTTTGTCGTACGCTTTTTAGGTATTAATTAAAACTTATTAGTTTAATTAATTAAACTAAAAAATAAATGAAACTTATATCATTCGCAAGGTTATGTTGCCCAGATGTGCAGAATGTATATATATATGATATATCTGATAGAGGGGGCTGCCAACCTTCTAAGAGAGAAATTACATTTTTGAGAAAAAACATGTTCTTTGATTAATATGAAATTTGATTGGTGGAGAGTTTTTGAGTTGGTCGAATTTGAATTTTTTTTAAAAGTAGCAATTTCTTAAAAAAATTTAGTTTTATCCATTCGTCAATTGTAAAAATTTGTAAAAAAATGTGTTTTGAATTCAAAAATTTGACTTTCCATGTGAATATCTTGGTCGGATTTTAACGGTTTTTCAATTTTTCTAATTTTTTCTAAAAGCTTGTTAAATTTTCTTTCAAATGTGATAAAAATTTTAGCAAAATTCTAACCAAAAGTATTTTTAATGAATTTTCTTAATATTGTCGTTAGTTATTTAGCGTGTGTTTCAACCAAATGCCAAGAGAGAGAAAAAACTGTCTCAAATTGAATGTTCTAAATTCTGAAGCCAATATCTCTGCCATCTGTGAATAGATTTAATTTATTTCTTTTTTGTATTTAAGTCTTATTAGTTAACTTAAAAAAACTGTTGAAAATAATACCATTTTTTGTTTGTTTATATTTAAATTATTCCTTTCAAAAAAAGACCATAAAATTTGATTTATTCTTAAAATATGGGGTAAAAATGATTTTTGTTGTAAAAAAAACAAAAACTCAAAATTGCATTTTTAATTTTCTTTCAAAGTCTATACCGACTTTTAGGCGAATTTATTTTGTCTTGACACTAAATTAATAAACTGTCCGTGCCATCAAAAAATTAAGGCTACCCCTCCCATGATTTTTTTGACAAAATTAAATTTTTTTAAAATGTTGATTTTCTGTTTTTGAAAGAAATAATTAAATAAATAAATAATTTTTCAGAAGAAAATAGCTTAATATCTCCAATCAATGAAAAGTTATAGCCTTGAACTTATTTTGATCATCTCGCATATATTTATAAATAAGCAATCAATAAATTTTTCGAATTTCGACCCCAGGCGATACAAGTAATTATATATAGGCAATCAATAAATTTTTCGAATTTCGACCCCAGACGATACTAGTACAAATTAATGTGTGTATGTTAGAAGCAGACTCCATAACCACTAAACCTATTATTATGAAATGTACAGGGAAGCAAAGAGTCTTGAGAGTGAAGTTTGTGAAGTTTGGTGCCGATAGAACATGGGGCCATGGCACCTCCTATACAATCATAATTTTCGTGATCGAACAACAGTAAGAATACATATTGCACTTCCCAAAAATTCGTAAACATTTTATGAGTGCAATAAAAGGGACGTGAACTTTAAGAGTATTCAAACTTTTCGGTATAACTTTCGAAGTAGAAGTCATACATTTATGAAACTAGTAACGAATATAAAATTTGGTCGTATTCTTCGACTGAAAAAATTTAGTGAACATTGCAGAAGGGGGCGTGCCACCACCCATACAATTATTGTTTAATATCGAATAACTTTGGTGTTAAATATTGCATAACATTAAAACTCACTTATCGGTCATGTCTTTATGCCAGAAAATTGGCACGGACATTGGAAAACGGGTGTGTGTAGGCGTAGCAACTCATGCCTGGTATCACAAGTACGCTATAACTCATTAATAAAAAAATTACAAGGGTGATTTGACGAACTCTATTTGAAAACCTAGAAGCGTTAGCTTTAGATATTTTTCTATACAGAACAGTGGTAAAATGTTCTCTCTTTGGATGTTAAATTTCTTATTTTTAGCATATGAAAATGTAACAGGAAAATAAGAAAATCATTGATAGATTTAAAAAAAAACACGGCTAAACGCATAACAAATTAATTTTTATGATTTAAGGAAGAATATGATTTAATTTGAGAAAGAGAAAAGAGAAAAAAAACTATTACCGAGCTTACAAAAATGGATACGAATATTAATTAATTCCATGTAAAAACATTTTGAAAGAAAATTAAAGCGACACCTTCATACCGGCTTTATCAGCAAGTATGAAATATTATTGTGGTCTTAGAGGAATTTCATAATTTTTTTAGTTTTTTTCTCTGTTTTTTTTTTACAAAATGCAAGGAAATTGCAATCAACAAAAAAATTCTATGGCACAAAAATAATCATTCCGACAATGTATGCAAAGCAATAACTTATCGCAAAACTTTCGCATGTGGTTTAGTGCGAAAATTATCAAATACTGTGTATAACAGCATTAGACGATTAGAAAAAAAGTAAAATTTAAATAATAACATTTCCTAAATTAACTCAAGGAACCTTTAAGATAAAAATCATAATAAAAAAAATATCAATCCGAAAACGTTTGCAAGACTTACTTATCACAAAAGCTGCGCTTGTGGTTTACTTTAAAGAAAGCCAAATTTTGTTTTGTATGTAAACACAGGCCTTAGAAGGTTATACAAACTCTAAAGTAGTTATCAGTATGTGTAAAAATGTCATATAAAATATTATCGCATCATGCGAACTTATTCAAAAATCAACGTTTCTTTAAAGTATTTTAGTCCAAAGATGATTAAGAAATGAACCTCTGGCATGAATCTTATAATATTCAACTTGCAACTGTGCATTTAGCTTTTGAATTTATCACTAGAATAATATCACATTTATCAATTTGAATTGATAACATAAAATTGCAAATGATTAAACAATTTATAAAATTTTGCCTAAACTTGAATAATACGTTTAAAATTAACTTCCTAGGAAGTGATTGTCATCACTTATAATTGACAGTCTCAGCAGTTCATGCTCAGCATTTTCTCTCTGAATTAATGGAATTTCAATAAGTTTTGAGAAATTGCCTATAAATATTGTCAAGACATCAATTTGACAACTACTTCTGAGTGAATTATAACTTAATAGATATCAAGTAAATGATTTAAACGCTTTCAACTACTTGTCAACAACTTGTCTGGCAAAATTCATTAGATGTCCATCATTAATGCAAAGTTAATAGCTGTCAGTTTTGTTTACGCTCTCAATCAATCTTCAGGTTAATATTAATGTTAGAAGTAAGAGTAGCAAAGAACAAGAACAAAGTAACAAAAATGAAGCAACTTTGTTTTATTGAAAAAGACATAATATTTTCTTGCTTTTTGCTACTATTTTTTTTTTGCTTTTTACTCTTGAATGAATTTTCCATTATTTTATGGCATAATTTGTATAAGCGTTAACAATATGGCTCTGTTTGCTTTACATACAACCTACTTAAGGATACGCATAATAAATAAGATATGAATTTTTATTTTATTTTGTTTTATTTCTCTTCGTTGTTGGAATTTTTCTTGTTTTCTTACCGTTTGTATGCCTGTTGTTGGTATTGTTGTGGTTGTTGTTGTTGATGCTTAGCGTGTTGTGCTGCTTTTAAGTTGTCGTTGTTATTGTTGGGGTATTGCTTTGTGGCTGTGTATGTGCGTGCGAGTGTGTGTGTGTGTGTGTGTCGTTGGTGCACAACGCAAATATGTCATACACTAGGGTACAAACAAGGATTTCTTTATTTTTTTATGTTGCTACTCGACGTTCGTAGAATACTATCGAAGCAGCAGCAGCAGCAAGCTAATAACGTAAAAATGCACACAAACACACACAAAGATGACGATGGCGACCGACAATGCCAGCAGAGTCACACACTTTGATCAATTCGATTTGTAAGCAGCAGCAACCGAGCGCGACGTAGTTTCAATGAAGTATTCAATGGATATCCTGTTTATAGCTTCACTGCGTGCTCGTGTTGGTGTTGGTGTTGGTGTTGCTTGTGCCTGCTCGTTTGCTAGACTGCTTGTCTTGTGTTTGCTGCTATTATGCAAATATTTTGTACAATATGTATGCAAATAAATTGTAAGATTTGTTCTTTTCTGTTTATTGTTGTTGTTTTGTGCCTTTGTTGCTTTTATATGTTTAGTGCATTCACCGAGAATGACAAATAAAACAAGAATAAAACAAAACAAATCAAATAAAAACAAACAAAGCAAAAAAAAAACACAAGACAGAAAAATATATGTTAATGCAATGTTTTGTCAGAAGAGTCTCGGCTAATGTCTTTCAAATAAATGCGTATTTCTTAGAAAACTTGATTAAGGAAATGTTCAAAAATTCAACAAATTTTAAGTTTAGTTAAAGTGTTGTTTTAGAAAATGTTATAGGATTAGTGGCACATGGCTTATGCAGTTCTCACTAAATCGAAACTGGCTGGAAACTTGCTTGAACATTTTAATTTTCTTTGATTTTATGAACATTTTTGAGCGATTGTTATTATCCAATGAGAATGACAAAAGAAAGATCAATTTGTTTAAATCTTTATATTTAAATCTTTATTACTTTAAAATATATGCATTTGTTTTTTATCGTTCTAAGCCTGTTATCAAGGTAAAAATATAAAATAATTATAATTGGTACTTATGAAGTTTGCATTAAAGTTACACATACGCAGTATTGTTCAATTAAATATGTTAAGCTTCAATTTGCAGGAGAAGTGCGGCAGATAGGAAAAGTGCATGTTGGAGAGTGTTGATTATATTTTTATTTTATTTTTTAAGTGTTATTTTAATTATTCTTGAAATTTTTTAACCTCTGTCAGTGGAAAAAAGGTACAAAATTAATAATAGTTCATTATAATAAATGTCACTCATACGCAACGTGGTACCAGTTTGTATAGCATCAAATAGTTTATTAATATAACAGCATCTTTTCTAGGGATTCCAGTCCCGGGACTGATTTGAAATTTCGTAATTGTTAGTTAAGAATCCCGGTATCACGGAAATAGTCCCGGGATTTGGAAAACAGAGAAAACCCAATTTTTTTGATAAATAAATAAATTCATACTTTTGATTGGAAAGTTAAGATATTATTTTCTAAAAACAAATTGACCAAAGAAATAAAAAACGCTTTTGTAAAGAATACATTCATCGTTTTCAGTGAAATCTGTGAAAATAAAGACCATATATAAAGAATCATCGTATTGACTATATTATATTCATATTACCAGTACATTTTTGCAAAACAGCAAACAATCCTTTTTAACCAGCAAGCTGACACAAACAAACAGTCTTGTAAACAGGTGTTACTCGAATTTCAAACTTAGGGTTGCATTTTTCTACTAAACAAACAACAAAATTTGCCATTTCAGCCCTTGAAAGGACTTTGACTGAGCTTCTTATGATCAATTGTGTTGTGTGTGTTATTAAATGTTTGCACACAATTGACCGAGAACTGGACCTACATGTTTTATGCCGACTCCGAACGGCTAAAGTTTATGTTCTCAAGAAGCTTTACATGGCATTATTTACTCTCTGAGATTTGTCATTGTCTGCAGAGAGGTGGTGACCGATCTGAAAAAAGCATCATACAAATTTAATGTTAATGTTTCCAGTGGCTCCATATAAGTTAATGTGGGAAAAATTAACCCACCAAAGTTTGGATTAGACTGAACTAACCATGCTTGCAAATATCTAATTACAGAAAAGCTTTTAGTCATCTTTTGATTTGACCTTTTGACAAGTTAACATTAAAAACGCTACAGTTGTTAACAAAGGGACTCATGCGATTGATAAGAGCAATTGGCATATAGTTAGTTATACTGAATGGTAAATTAATAAGAAAAAGGAGCTCTAGAGAATCAAATACACCGGTTAAAAGTTGATGTAAGGTTTACGAAACATTTTATTTTCAGAACACCAAACTTCAAAGGATTTCAGATCAGCCTGAAGAAGGTTGGAATCATCTCTAGTATTTATTTTTCTGTATATTTTCATTTCGTCTGCATAAATCAGCAGACGAGAGAGTTCAATGATGTGTGTGACGTCATTAATAGCTAAAATAAACAGAAGTGGACCAAGGTGGCTACCTTGAGAAACACCTGATTCAGCAATAAATTCAGAAGCAGCATAAATTCAACATTCCTCGAAATCGTATTTGATATAATTGCTCAGTCAAATATTATTTTATCCAGCATACAAAATATTGTGGAAATCTCAAATCAAATGAGATAATTTGACAATTGTCGGTTCATTAATTAATTTCTATTTATTATATTTCTATGTTCACTATCTATGCAAACGTCTGATAAATTTTGGTCGTGTGTATTGCGTCTGAATTTTACGTTAAGGCATGAATATTTTCGAACTAAGGAGATTTCATACGACTCGTGCTCAAAAAGAGGAAATTAATTAAAAGTATTTTTCTACATGCGCCTTAAATTTTGCTTAATAAACATGTATGAATTGTCATATATGAGTCCAATTATTTACAATAAATTGCAATAAATTGGAATAAAAAAAATAACAAAAAAAACTGAACTAGGTACAGTAAGGACGCAGCCTTACGGGTAGGGTGCTCTCTTAAAGACCAATTTAATTTCATAACATTTAAAAAAAGAATACAATTGAATTTGTCGACACAGAATCCATTAAAGAATTCGATTTCGAGCAAACCTAAGCACATCTTACAGCTTCTTCAATTCCATAGAGCATTGTCTCTTGGATCAAAGAATAACTTTTATTGATGAAATTTTTACCGATGGTTCCAAGCCAAATTTAAAGGTTATTTTGGGAATACTTTTATTACAACAAAATTAAAGTTCAGTTTGATTTTATATAAGAGAGGATTAATACAATGAAACTAGTCGCATGAGACTGTCAAAAATGAGGGTGCGCAGTATGAAACGAAAATGAAATGAAAAAGTCTCTCGGGCTTTGATTTTATGAAACTTTTTGACGTTATACTTTCATATTTTCGTCGTTGACTGAATTTTCAGAGCAAATTCTCTGCAATTCAGTTTCATCATGTAATTTGAAGATGAAAAGAGAACTTCAGAAAATCTCATGCGATTCGTTTCACTGTATAAATCCCCTGTAAGTTATAACTTAGATTTTTAACGGCAGAATAAAAATTTAATACATTTTACTGCATTTTTTTTTGTTTTTTTTTTACGTCAAAAGTGAACATACAAAAAAAGATATGTGATGAGTCCGTGTGATTTCTGCACTTGAAATTATCTTCAAAAAATATTTAGACAGATTTTTGTTCTGTAGACTTGACATTCTATCAGGAAGAAGATTTAAAAATTTTTTAAATGAAAATTGACGGACCTCTTGGCAATGAGAAATGATAAAAAAATATAAAATTATTAAAAATAAACAATTCTGCTACCTGCAAGATCCATTGTCGTGTAGAATAACGAATCAAAATCAAACATCAAACATTGGGCTAACAAGTATGTTAGCCCAATCGACTCGGTTGAATTTTTCAGAATCCTGAGTCGATAAAAAAACGTTTAAAAGTTGAATTTGAAATGGAAAAGTATAATTTGAAATGCAAAAGGTTGAATTTGAAGGGAAAAAACCTGCATGTAAAACTTTTATGCAGGAAACTTGTAGCTCCTTTTTTACTTTCACTTTTTTAAGCTCTCGTTGTCTCCACTCATTGCAAGTTTTTCAAATACTTCAAGTTTTATTAATAAAAACTTGTAATAATTTGTTATGATTTCTTGCTAGTGAACGAACCTTAGGCCTATGCACTTTTCAATATTCTAGTTAGTAAATTAACGACGGTCAACTGACTTTCTTTCCAGATTTATGAGCACCTGTGAAAGAATATATGTTGAATGCATAAAAACTTCCCAGCTAAAGTCTCTTAGTATAACCTAGCTCTGTTATGATGAAACGAAACATCTGTACTGTTGATCAATCTTTTTTCCGTTCTGCTTTTTCAATTTTTTGTTTCAACCGCATTTGTTGCTGGCAGTAGACATTCGGAACAATAGTTTGACCAGGTGGTTGTAGGTCACAATGGATGAAACCCCTCTATTTTCACCAACATACTCATCAACTACCAAGTGGTCAATCCCGACTTTAACAGCGGTCATGGAGCTTTTCCTTTTTTCGGACCAAGGCCCTATTCGATCAACATAATCGGACAACTTTGTCAACATAACCAAAGATGGAGCTTTTTTTTAAACTAACTCTATACAAATGCTTTAAATGTTTACAGCTACTTCATGGTCAGTCTTGAGTTCAGTACCCTCAACCTTCATTTCATAGACTTCAAGGAAAAAAAAACAAATTGACCATTTCAGCCTTTGAAAGGACTTTGTACAAGCTTCTAATGATCATGTTTGCACACAATTGTCCGAGAACTGGACCTACATGTTTTATGCCGACTCTGAACGGCTAAAGTTCAAGTGCTCAAGAAGCTTTACACGACAATATTTACTCTCTGAGGTTTGCCATTATCTGCAGAGAGGTGTTGGCTGATCAGAAAATTTTTTTCATTAAAAAAACTTTGCAGCGAGTGGGATTTGATCTCTTAATCCTTTCATACTTCAAAATTTCCAGAACAAAATCGAGCGAACCATTAACTAGTGACAGTTAATTGGGAAAGAGTACCATAAACTGCAAAGCGTCTTTTCAAACGACTGTAATGTATTTTTTCTCTTTGTCGCAGCAAAATTGTAAAATATAACTATTTCTTCTGAAATTTCACTCAACTTTGCTTTGCAATAACTTTAAACACGAAGCACCAATTTCAATAAAATTTATAAAAATTTGTAAAAATTCAGAAATAATTAGCTGCCTTGTCTATTGTTAAGCGGAAAAAGAGTTTTCAAATGCAACTAAATATCTGTTTCAAAGTTATGGCACTTTAAATTAAAACGAAGAGGAAATCGTCGAATACTTTTTCCACAACCCAAAATGTTATAACAACGACTTTGAAACTTAACAATTTTTATCATTGACTGTGGCCAAACTTTCTTAAAACGCACAAGATAACAGTATAAAACAGAGGTAATTCTTGAAAATAAATAAGTAACACGCTCCAATTATTTTTTGATGATCAGCAACTAGATCGAGATCACTAACGTTTGGAATCACTTAATTTAATTTCATAATTGTTAAATAAACAGTACCTTGAGCAGATTTAAAAATTTAAATATTAAATTTTAAAAACTATTTTAACACAAGTATTCCTAAAGAGAAGAGCTGATAGGCTGTGACTTAAGTTAATATAAAATTTAAGATATTTTGTTGATTTTATTTAATTTTCTGTGATAATTTTAAGACAATTAAATTCCTAACATTATAAACTAGAAGTAATTTTTTGTATAATTCTTACTTTTTTTCCACCAAAGCGAATGTTTTATGCAGATTTGTCTTAACAGAAATATTCTTTTTTTAATCTGACGACAACACCATTTTAAGGAATCTATTTGTTGTTACTCATACGCGCTGTTGTACCAACTATTAAAAATAATGTTATTGAGCCATAAATATTCTACACAAAGAACTAACTTTCGGTAATTTGTTAAGTTTTTTTTTACTTTTAAACAGTTAAAGAAAATTTAAATTTTCACACCTAGAATTATTTCAGGCCGCTTTGAATAATTTTAAACTTACATTTTCGCTAACATTTCTCGGAATTATTAATAAATGTTACGCATACGCTATGTTGACCCACAAATTAAAACTTTTTACGAAGCAGTCAAACAAAAATGCAGACATGTGTCCATTTGTCTGTCTATCTGTCTCTCCATTGTTGCTTTAATGGCTACAGCAACATAATAATAAATATTTATAAATAACTGTTTAGTGTTAAGCTTGCAAATATTTTGTATTATTTGTTTGTGTCATGGACAAGGACCAAAATGAAATTTATAGCAAATGACAACAAAAACAAACAAACGCAACGCGCTACCATCCATCAAACAAATAATGTATATTTAACGCTACAAACATAGCTGATATTAAAATTAATAAATTATAAAAAATAGCCACACTCAAAGCGACATTTTTTTTTTAAAAACATATCAATGTTGTTGTTGTTAGTTTTTTTTTTCTTTTTCTATTTTGTTATTATCTTTTGTTTTTTTTTTTACTATATTGTGCTTTGTTTGTGCTGTAGCAAAAACAACAACATTAACAGCGACATGCGAAACATGCGAAATTATTTATACCAATTTATAAAAGTTGTCTCGTAGCTATTAGATACTTTTGTGTCATTTAGTATCGTATCGTTAAAATTGCGGGGGTGCACAGGAACAACAACAACAACAACAATAAACAGCGGTCGTTCGGTGTTGTTTGTGGTTTTTTATTAATATTATTATTGGTTTTTTTTTTGTATTTTTTTTTTATTTTCTTTCTGTTTTTGTTTCTGTTTAATTATATTCTTAGGGTGCTCGACTTTTTCTTTGTGTTGAAAAAAAAAAAGAAAAATTTTATTAAAAAATTAAATGTTTTTATTCGCACATTTGGGAAAAACAAAAGTCGACGTACGACGCACGGTTGAATGCTGATTGTGTCTAGATTACTAGAAATTCAAATGGGGAAGCCTTCACTTCAGTTCGTTTCGTTTTAGATTAGTACGCTTCAGTTGACTTCTCTGCTTTTTTTTATTTCAGATTCAGTGAATGTTTTTTTTTTTTCTTTCTTTTATTTTTGTTCTTTTTTTATTGTGTCTATTTTTTGCTTGAAACGTTCTGGGCTAACAACTAGTGGATGCTCGCACAATGAATTCCCGAGAGTTACTGAATGTTCGGATGGACTACAAAGTGCTTTTATGCGATGCCACATCTCAGTTTTACAAGATATTCATTCGAACACACTCACACGCATTTGACATCGCATCACATCGCATTGAATCGTGTGAGCTTGGCATACAGAAGGAGCGCCAAGCAGCGCCACGACCCCCAACTGACTGCAAGTGTAACAGTAGCATAGCGTAGCGTATTCCATGGCAGCACTCTAAACCAAACCGCATCGTTTCTACAAAATATGTTAGATTCGAGAGTAACAGCAGCAGCTGCGCCAATCATTGGCAGCTTCCGCAAGAAACACAAACAGGAGCTCTGCTCGCGTTCATTTGGGCAGAGCGTGCTTTGAGCTTTCTACATTGGAGAGACCATTGCATGCTGCTGTAGAGCCACCAGCAACAGCAATGCCAGTGTTATTGCTTGTACCAGTGTCTGTTCCTAGCTTGCCACTCCGTTCTGCCGTGCTGTCTTATGCCCCGACATGCCATGCGTTGATGGTACAACAGGCGGTTGGCGTCTGCTCGTCATTCTGTTATCGTCGATTTGTTTTGAGTGAGCTTCGTGTAAGAGTCAATTTTAGATATAGATTACGCTCTGCATGTCACTGGCTCTCACTCTGCTGATTATGCTCTGTAAATGTCTCTGTCAAATGTGTTCTCTTTGGGGGTCATGTGCGGTGGTAATGCACTGAAATTCTTAAATGTTCTGCTTTTATTTGAAAAACCGCCTTTTAGAGATAACTGCGCTGAAAAGTAGATTATTTAAATTACGTATTTTATGTGTTTTCTAAGAGTTAAATGTATTTAAAACTTTAATAAAATAATTATTATTTTTTTTAAAAATCTTAACACGGCCAATTCCTGTCATAATCATAAAAAAATAAAATGTGAGCCGCCTGGTAGGTGTGAAGCATCAGCGTTTGAACTATTTTATTGGGAAAATACAGTATTTATGGGATATCAAGATGTTTTTGCAACAAGAACAAAAAAATTTTAAATTTATTAAAAAATTTTTAAGGGGGACTTTTTTTTTAAACTTTTGTCTTATAATTTTGTATTTTAGTAAATATTTTGAAGATTCTAAGAAAAAAAAAATTCAAACGGGCTCAAAAGTTACAGCCGAATTAGTGAGAGCGGCTAAATTTTTTTATTTTTCTTTGGACCATCACCAATAATTGAAAAAAAAATGTAAAAAAAGCTCCTGTCATAGGATAACCAATTTTGTTAAGATTGAAAAAAGTCATTTTTTTCCAGATCGGACAATTTTTGCGACTCCCAGCGCTGCAGCCACGAGTCCCCGTTTTTTCTCTGGCGCCAGTTTGGAGCTCTATAAAACCATGTTGGAGTGAAAAATATATTTTTTGAATATTTTTTCTTGAAATTTGTTCAATTCTCTACAATTATAAAAAAAACAATTTTGGAAAAATGTTTGTTTTTGACTTAGTTATGAATTTTAAAAAAAATTAATTTGTTTTCTCTGCCGTGAATGTTATGTCCCGCCTTAATATAATGTCTCATCAGTTGCATACCTCATCTTATATATTAATATGTGAACATTAAAGTTTGTCGTACGGTTTTTTAGAATTAATTAAAACTTAACATAAATTAAACTTATATCATTAAAAAAGGTTATGTTGCCCAGATGTGCAGAATTTATATAAAAATGATATATCTGAAAGAGGGGGCTGCCAACCTTCTAAGAGAGCAATTACATTTTTGAGAAAAAACATGCTCTTTGATTAATATGAAGTTTGATTGGTGGAGAGTTTTTGAGTTGGACGAATTTGAATTTTTTTTAAAAGTAACAATTTCTTAAAAAAATTTAGTTTTATCCATTCGTCAATTGTAAAATTTGTACAAAATGTGTTTTGAATTCAAAAATTTGACTTTCCATGTGAATATCTTGGTCGGATTTTAACGGTTTTTAAATTTTTTTCATTTTTTCTAAAAGTTCGATAAATTTTCTTTTAAATGTGTAAAAAATTACAGCAAAATTCTAACCAAAAGTATTTTTAATGAATTTTCTTAATATTGTCGTTAGTTATTTAGCGTGTGTTTCAACCAAATGCCAAGAAAGAGAAAAAAACTGTCTCAAGTTGAATGTTCTAAATTGGGAAGCCAATATCTCCGCCATCTGTGAATAGATTTTATTTATTTCTTTTGAAATATTTCATGGGTTGAAATAACAGATTTTACTGTTAAATATCATCCAACAAATGAAACTTTCAAATCAACAGTCGGTTGACTGTTGGTCTATAGAACAAGAAACCCTTATAAAAACTTATTTATTGAAACTTTATTACTGTTTTGAGAGTTCGTGTGCCTCTTTTTAAATAAAAAATGAAATTTGCCATTTTTTTTTCGCAAGGTTTTAAGCAACTTATTTGGAAAGTTATTCTTTACCAAACTATTAATGAAACAGAATTATTATTATTAAATTACAATTCGTGATACTTACACAGCTTGGGTTCAAACCCACGTCACCCGACAGTCTAGTGCACTTCCACTGAGCTATTCGCAACGATAATATAAATATAGCAAAACACATTTAAAAACTATTGCTTAGAAAAAATTGATAATTCAACAAAAGCACAAAAATATTTCAACAGATAATTTTAATAGCACAAAAATACTTTGAAACGTTCATTCAACAAAGAAAATTGTTTACTTGAACGCAAATCATTCAATCGAACAGCGTTTGGAAATAACAGCGACCGACTGTTAATATTACAGTTGATATTTTTCTGAGTGTATGAGGTGGATATTTTCTTTAAAATAATATATATTTAAAATTATTTTTGTAGTTTATTTAATTAAAATGCCCGAAGAAAAAGTGTTTCTAAAAAATAACAAGGAATAAAAAAAGAAATAGCTTAAAAAATGAACCGCCATAAAAATTAAATTCAAAATTTTTTTAAATGTCCGTGGACCTATGGTACAATTCAGCACAGTGGAAGAATATCAAGCGTCGAAGCTCGATGCAGAAGAAAAATTGAACCCCTTGCGTTGATTGATGGATTGAGCAGTGGTAAAATAAAAGGGCAAATTAATCTTTATGTATCCAGAACAAGGATAGTACAAATCATGTATGAAAATTTGAAAGTTGAACATACTATAATAGCTAAGCAGACGAAGCTTTTGCAAAGGTACCAATTTTGGAACGAAGAATGACAAAATATAATATTTTGTGATGAAAAAATATTTAACCTGAATGGTTCAACTATTATACAAAAGATTGGTTTCCCAAAAACCATTCCCAGCGCATTTGCCACAGTTGCGTGCACGATGGAGGATCAGTTATAATTTGGGCTGTGTTTTGCTACAACGGAAAGACATCAAAATGTTTTATACGTACCAAAATGAACGTAGAAATGTAAGTCTAACTAATTGACGATGAACTGATTGAATTTTCTGGTCAGATATATGGAGACAATTGGACTTTCCAGCAAGAAAATGCTACTATGCACTGCGCGAAACGAGCTAGAAAATACCTTTATTGCAATGGCCAGCAATAAGTTCAGTCCTGAACCGTATAAAGGATCTCTGGAGAATCTTTTCTGGTAGTGTTTTCAAAAACTAAAGACAGTTTGATACTGTTAAATATTTATAAATTGCAATTGAACAAAAATGTTGCAATATCAGCCCTTCCACCCTCAAATCCTTTACTAATTCAATGCCATTTCGCCTTGGTCAAGTTGTTGGTCAAAAAAGGACAACATATTAAGAGTCAGATCATATCAAGTGATTTAAAAAAACAAAGGTTTTTCAAAACAAATGAAAATTTTTATTGAAATTTGTTTAATCGGCAAATTTATTGTCACTCACGTTTCAGTCATAGCAGTAAACATTAATTTTTCTCCATTAAACATAAAATATTTTAACATAAAATTATATGGGTATAATAAGTCTTAGACTCACTTTTATAAGTTCATGCAAAAAAATTTTATGTAATGCACACATTTCAAACTATCTTTAAATTGTGTGTCACTCACGTTTCAAGACGATTTGTTTTAGTTAATAAAAAGAATAACGCAATTTTCCGTAACGAAATTGAGTACAAATTTGTACTGTCGGAAAAAATGTAGTTTTTTACTCAGAATTTTAAGATTTTTTAAAATATTGATTTTGTCACTCAAATTTCACGTCGGTGTCACTCACGTTTCAAGACAATTTTAATTGTCTTGTTTTTGCATCGTGGTTAGTCTGGTGAACTTTTATAAAGTGTGACATAACATTTGAGGCAGAGAAAACGGACCTTTTTTAAAAATTCATAACAAACATCAAAAACAAACATTTTTTCAAAATTTTTCTCAACAATTTTTTATTTATTTATTTTATATAAATATAAAATATAATTTGATAAATAAATTTTGTATTATTGTTGAGAATTGAACAAATTATAAAAAAAAAAAATTAAAAAAAATATGTTTTTCACTCCAACATGGTTTTATAGAGCTCCAAACTGGCGACAGAGAAAAAAACGAGGCCTCGTGGTTGCAGCGCTGGGAGTCGCAAAAATTGTTCGATCTGGAAAAAAATGCCTTTTTTTTAAATCTTAACAAAATTGGGTGTCGTACGACATGAGCTTTTTTAAAATTTTTTTTCAATTTTTGGTGATGTTCCAAATTTGAAAGTGTGTTTTTTCGAAAAAAATATTGACTTTAAAAATTCATAAGAAATCGAAAAAAAATTTTAAAAAAGTATCATACGATAGCGAATCAAGTTTAAAAAAATATAAAAAAAAAAACATTCGTCAAAAAATGAAGCCGCAACCAGTACGAAAAACATGGTTTCTAGATAAACGCGTTCAAACAAAGAAAAAAAAAGGCGAAAATTTTTGTGAACAAAGAAAAAAAAGGCGAAAATTTAAAATGCGCTCTCACTAATCCGTTTGTAACTTTTAAGCCCGCAGGAATTTTTCCATGAAATTTTCTTAAGCTCTTTGGAATATTTACTTAAATACGAAATTATAAAAAAAGTCTATTTCAAAAAACGGCCAATGTCATCTCCCCCTTAAGCATATTTTGTAAAAACAATTTTTCCTAACATTAAGGACATTTTTTTACAAAAAAGAAACAAATTTTTATGGAAAGAGGATTATGTAAGGCATAATATAGTCAAAAAAATAGTCCATAATACAAAAACAACACAAAAACTAAGAAATACAACATTTCAACAAAATTTATTCCGGTTCTGTATATATATGTATCTGTATATATGTATATTACGAAGCCTAATTCGTTGATCCTTACGATCCAGATTTAACTATAATTTTTGTCTATACTTTTTCATGCGTTCTTTTGGGGTCAGCTTTCTTTATTTTCTTGATGTTTTCGTTATCTTCTTTCATTGGAAAGAAGATAACAAACTCAAAAAAAGTCACTCACGTTTCAATACTTCAAGTGCTTCTTTAATGAAAAATAATTGCGTCTGCTTGATTTAAAAAAATAAAAAAATCACTAATCTTATACATAAATTGTGCCAGTTAATTATTTTCCATGATAATTCAAGTTATTAATAAAAATTTTCACTTACGTTTCACTCTTGAATTACATTTTTAAATTATATTTTTCGATAGAAAATGATTTTTCAAAAAAATTTTACTATTCAATATTCAAAAGAAAATGTTTCAATTGTGAATACTATATAACTTTTATTTCGACTATGAACTATGCTATTAAAAATTTTTGAAACAAAAAAAACAATATATCGTCGCTGCGCCTTAGAATCAGTTATGTGCTTTTCGACAACTTTTCAGGAGAGCAAGAAAAGTGATTTGTGCTCTACGCTTGCAAATTTATTGCAATGTCATAATTTTGTATTTTTTGCCATAAACTTCTAGAGATGCATATTAAAACAAAACTTCAACTTCTTACTTCAGCTCGAAGCGAGGATGAATTCTTTCGTTTTTAAACACATAACAGAATTTTTTACGGGCATTTTGTTTTTACTATTGGCAATTTTTTAGAGCACATACCTGATTTTTCAAATTTTTAATTGAAAATTTTAAAAACTTTACAAGGAATTTATTGCAAAACTAATAAAAAAATGTCTCTAATATTTAGACCAAAAGAAAACCGTTCTGCGCATAGATGGACATCGAGTAGGGCTACTCAATTATGCAATAAAAAAAAATAATAAAAAATCACATGCCTGATTTTTTAGGCGCAGCGATGATATGAGTTATAAAATTGTGGCAATTTAATTTGTTAATTTATTTTTATAATTCTTAAAAAAGTCTTCTTTAAGAATTATATTTTGAGCTTTATGCCAAATAATTTATGAAGTAACAGGTTGATACAACAACAAAAATCTCTCAGAAGAACCGAGCAGACTAGACCATGGTTTCGTCGGACGCTACTCCTACTCATCAGCAGTCTCTGTGGTTCATCCAGCACACTAACTTTGAGAAGCTAATAAGTGCAACTGCCGCAAAACCAAAATAGAATTACCCAATGCACTTTTCACTTTATCAAAGCAGTGTTTTTCTACTCTTTTGCTAGTCGCAAAATTGCAAAAAGTTGACTGCATTGCTTCTGCAAAGATTTTGTTGTTGCGTTAACAAAAAAAAAACAATATATGTAAACATAAATATATAAAGCTTTTTAAATCATATTGAGCTTTCAAAGTGTGCAATTATGATGTATGTTGCGACTTGACTGGCTTTGATTTCGGTTTTTGAAAGTATGCAATGAATAGAACGACCCAACGAGCAAAAAAATCATCTAACTTTGGGAAGAACTATCCAAAAGCTTGAATTGAGATCCTAGTTTAAGCAACAAAAACAAACCAAAACAAAACAACAGTTTCAACTGTTTGAAGGAAAAAAGTTTTTGTATTAACAGCTGATTCTTTTTGATACTGAATATATTTGCATTTTTTAAACAGAAATAAATTTAGGTATCCAAAATTGACTGATACGAAGAATAAAACCTCTGTAAATTGGAACAATATTTTTGTATTTTTTTTTTTTTTGAAATGTAAGAGTTTTAAAAATGTCAAAAAAAGTTTTTTTAACTTTGGTCAAATTTAAATTAAACTAAAGAAAGTTAAAGACATTTGCAAAAATCTGAAGAGACACCCCAAAAAACTTAAAAAATGGTGCACAAAAATCCAAATTATACTTTTTTATTCATGATGATGCATGAATTTATTTGGAAATATCGTAATTTTTTCATCAAATAAAAAGTTTGCTCAAAACCGGCAAATTCAGGCAGAATTTATGAATATGTTTGTAAAGAGGATTATTATTAGAGGATGTAACGGATATCCGGTTACTATACGGTATGCCTAAATTTACTTTCCAGCCGAATACCGGATAAAACGTTATTATCCCGTATCCAGTAGACCGGATAGATTTTTAAAGTATTTTAATAATGATAAAAATTTCATGAATTCATTTATTAATTAAAAATAGTTACAAAAACAAATAGCAATAATAATAAAAACAAAGAATCAATAAAGTTTTGCGTTGTTTCTTCTTTTAATTTTTCAAACTGTCGAACGCGTTGCGTGAATGTAGCAAAAAATATAACAAACAAAACAAAAAAACAAATTGGCCATTTCAGCCCTTGAAAGGACTTTGACTGCAGAGAGGTGGTGACCGATCAGAAAAATTTTTTTATTGAAATTATTGAAATTTTTTTATTGAAAAAAACTTTTCGCCGCGACTGGTGATCGAACTCGGGCTCCGAGCGTGCTAAGCCAGACACTTAACCTGCACGCCACGGTCACCACGCGAAAATATGGCGAAAAATATAGTGATCAGTAAATCAGACTCCGCTCCACAACATGTTAAGTTGATCAGAAACTTTGGCGTGCAGCAAGTTTAAATTTTTTGCGTCAAGCAGGTACACTAGACCATACCTCAAAAAAAAAAAATGCGCCGTATACCAGCGAATATGACGCATGTTTGCAAGACAATTACGAAAACAATTTTTTTTTTTTACCGAACGTAGGGATCGCGCATTAACATATTTCTTCATATCTCTGGTGTTTACAGTCGGATCTTAAAGTTTAGTTTATCAATGTTTTTTTTTTAAGGAAACCAATATGAATTTTATAGAGGTCATTGACCTCAGGTGCACCGTTTTAGTACTTACCCTCCAGATCTCAGTTGCTACCATCCTAATGTACCACTCTAATATCAAAAAACAAAAGCTCTTAAAATATCATTAATCTTTTGCTCAGGAAGTGTATCGATATTTCCAGCAAAGCTATTTTTAACAAATTCTTGAAAATTTTTTGCCGAACGTAGGACTCCCTTTTTTCATTTTCATCATATCTTCGGTATTAAAAGTCTGATCATATTGAATGACATATCAATGTTTTTGTCTAAAAAATACCAATTAGTTTTTCTCCAAATAAAAAAATATTCCTACAAGTCCTTGGAAGGCCTTAAATTGATTTTGAGGAATTTTACAGTTCGTAAAGAATAAAAAAAATCTGCAAATAAAGAATAATAAAAACTTCGAGAGCGACTCATACACCAATGTCATAAATTGGACTAGATTTGAAATGACGGAGACGTCATGCTTGCAGTTCTTCACGCAAGACCAGCTAGAAGCATTGCAATATTCAAACGAAATAATCAAATTACCAGGTTCACCGAGTTTTGTTCATGTAGTACATAAATCTGCTTTGGCGGTCACCAATGAACAATACATGGGACACATTTTATCAAACTCGAAAGCCGTCGGAAATATAGCCAACTTGAATCACGTCAAAATTTGATGGATTTTTGACACAAATCGAAGTTTTAAACAATTTATTCCAAGCATTCAGGTTATATCTCAATCGATTTTTAGAAATTATATAATAGGTATTCACAAGTTCGTCAACACGTTTCCGAGCCGCTGCTAGGGTTATAATTGGTATGCCGGCGCATAGTGTTGATACCTCTTTTAGCATTGGCAGTATGGATTTTTTATTTTTTACGAGCTTTAAAATTCCTCAAAATCAATTTAAGGCCTTCCAAGGACTTGTAGGAATATTTTTTTTTTATTTTGGAGAAAAAATAATTGGTCTCTTTTAAACAAAACAATCGATATATCATTCAATATGATCAGGCTTTTAATACCGAAGATATGATGGAAATGAAAAAAAGGAGCCCTACGTTCGGCAAAAAATTTTCAATAATATGGAAATATTGATATACTTCATGCGCAAAAGATTATTGATATTTTAAGAGCTTTATTTTTTGATATAAGGGTGGTACATTAGGATGGTAGGAACTGAGATCTGGAGGGTAAGTACTAGAACAGTGAACCTGAGGTCAATGACCTCTACAGAAGTCATATTGGTGTCCTTAAAACAAAAACATTAATATATTAAACTTTGAAATCTGACTGTAAGCACCAGAGATAGACCCTACGTTCGGTCAAAAAAATGGTCACATATCATGTAGCGTGCTGACGTGTCTGTAAACCTCTCGCTTTGCATTACCTTCTCGAACTATATGAAGCAGCATGATCATGCTCGGAATCATTATTTTCATTACATTGACGCGAATTTGGACGGAAATCGGCCAATCTTAATTGATACCTTCTTAGTTTTTTTTTTTTTTTAATTAATGTGCTTTCAAAATAATTAAGTTCTTGTCACAAAACCTGTTGAGGGTTCAATTTAAATTCTTCATAACAAAAACGTGTGTTTAATTGAAATTAATTTTTACAGCATTAAACTTCAACCTGAATCTAATTTCGCTAAGTTTTGCAAAGATCGATAGATCAAGTTCTCTTTTTAAAATTGAATATATTTGAGCTTGAAGTGAATTTAAAAATGCTTACATTTTTGGTGTTTATTTTTTATTTTGCATTATTCAAACATTGGTGTTGGGTTAGGCAGAAAGTGGAGCTGTTTTAATGAAAATAAAATTAGCTTTCAGTTGTTTTTAACTATTTTGTGTTGTATTTTTTCTCGCTGCATTAATTTAAAGAACTCATAAATATTGTATAACAATAACTTTAATGAAATTGGGGAGATTTTTGGTCTTCTATTCAATGTTGGGAGTGAAAAGCAGAGTTGGTCGGCAGGATGGAAAACAAAGAACAAAATTTTTATGGTGACACTATAACGGAAAATACCTTTTCATACAACGTTTTCAACGTTCTGTGTCAGATGATGATGGGTCTGCCGAAACCTCATTTATACAAATTTAAATTTTTAAGACTTAAGTCGGCTCCATGCTAAATGCTTTCAACAAACTATATGGGCATTTCTGCAGAAAAGTCTTCCGTGACCAAAAAATTTAAAGTTAACCAAAATTTTTTTTACTTGTATTATTAAAGAGAAATATTCAAAATTAATTTAATTAAAGAGTTCAATTTTTCCCCATGTTGTGTTGGCAAGATATCGGGCTACCAAGTTAAAGTTAATGTTTTGGTCAGTTTTGTTTATTTCTATGAGCATTTTTGCTTTACAATTTCCATTTCTAAGAGTAATTGTTCAATGGAACTCTTATGCAAAACTTTTGCTTCAACAACAACTAACCGCAAAATAAATGCAAAACAGCAAACAAATATCAATTAACAGTGAAATTTTGATTTGCTTTTAATGATTTGCTGAGGTAACGTCACGCCAGATAAAAAAGCATAAATTTTTTTTTTTCTACTCTGACGTTCAAAAGTGCGTGAAAGTTTGCATTTGAATAAATTTTAATAAAGTTAAGTAAATTTTATAAAAAAATCCTGAAGAAGAAAAACCGTTAATTTTATATTCAATTCGAAAATTGAGTAACGTCACGCTAAATTGCTCGAAGTTTGCCTGATTTCGTTACTGAATTTGGTTTCAGGTATTTTAGTGAAATTTTTTCCAACTTCTCATGGTCTATGGGGTAGGAGTTAAAA
The DNA here is from genome assembly GCA_958299015.1 of Tetanocera ferruginea. NCBI lineage: Eukaryota > Metazoa > Arthropoda > Insecta > Diptera > Sciomyzidae > Tetanocera > Tetanocera ferruginea. The sequence goes on along the minus strand of OY282642.1, from coordinate 46,087,263 downwards.
AAATATAATATACTAGCCGATGTTACTCGGTGTTACTCGGGGTTATGCCTTGAGCACAGGAAAAGTACGATTTTTAAAACTGCTCTCATTTTAACATTTTTTAAATTATCAAGTAAATTTTTTAATTTTTAAAATTATCGTTTTTTGGGGGGTTTTTACCCTTCCCTCCGTCAAAAGTGTGTTATCTAATTTCCGTAAAACAGTACCTGCCGGTCATATTAAAAAAAAAAAAAAAAATACATCTTCAACGTCTAGATCTGACATCTGGGTTCTGAGGAGAATGGTCACGCAGTTTGAAAAAGTCTTTCTTTGCATGCATTTAATATGGATTTTTATCTCAAAAACAAAATTGTAATTTTTAAAAATCCTTTTGGGATCGATTCGATTTTTGGATTGACTTTGTTCAACTTTGGTTTTGATCGATACCGTTCGGTTGATTTTAGTTCATATTTATATAGCTTCTGCTCGTATTCGTTAAACTTATTATTTATTTTTGATTTTTGTCGAAATAACTTTTAGAATCATGGTAAATATTTCAGTAACAGATATAAATGTTTACCAAGTTTCATCTAAATTGGTTCATCCGTTTTGACGTAAATGAGCCGGACATAAGTTGATTAGTTGACATTAGTTGATTGAATTATACCCCCTCCTACGGAAGTTTTTGAAATTTAAGTTTTTGAAATTTAAGTATCCTCAATTCCGTTGCAGGGTCAAGTTATTTCACGTACCAAATTTAAGTGAAATCGGTCAAGTCATTTGAGAGTTATTGAGTCTTAAAAATGCACTACGAAAAGCGCCCTGCTGCGGAAATCTTTGGAATTTTTATAGTCTATGTTATATCTTGGGCGCAGTTGAATCTTCATTTCAAATTTCATTGAAATAGGTCCAGATATTTAGGAGTTATTAAAGAATGCCACGCCCACATATTTCCGCCCACTTTCTTACACCCCCTATGAGCTTCCTCTCTATGAAACGTGCGTGGTGTCCAAATTTCAGCACAATCGGATATACGGTGCGCAAGCTTATATTTGATTTTTTATATTAGATAATAGCTAAACTTTATGTTTTATTTACGTCAAATATTTGTTTAAACAAATTTTAACTTAAAATGTTCGGATGGAAATTTAAGCAACATAACGCCAGTAACGTCACACCAGATGACTTAGCCTAATAAAAAAAAGCGATCAGCATAACCAGCAAAATAAACTCATATTATTTTAAATACTTCCAAATAAAGTTTTGTATAAAAAGTCTTGCCCAATTCGCAGAGTTTTACAAATTTTGTAATCTAAGTCGAAACCACTTCTGTTTTTTGTAACGTCACGCCAGTGCATATTTTTGCTTATATCTTTTAATTCTTAGAGTCGATTGTTATAATTTTTTTACTTAATATAGTGCTACTTAATTACAATGCAAATATAAAAAAAAACTCGCGTGTAGCAATGTACACGTGGCAGAAGTGAAACTTCTTTAACAGTAAGAAATAAGAGAGATTTTAGTGTGAAATAGAGAGAGAAAGTATCTGAAAAGAAATTCAATCAATACGAAATGGAATAATAATTTGTTGATTCAATATTTGCATCCAGGGACCGTACCGAATATGGTTTTTGTCAAAAGTGTCACATATTAACTTTTATCTCTTAATTTTTATTTTTTCCGACAAAAATAACAGTTTTTTGTGCCTTATAGTTTTTTTGGGCAAAAATAACAGTTATTTTCTGCCGTTTATTTTTCAGTCAAAAATATCAGGTAATTTATATTTGTTCAAGTCATTTTACCAATAAAAAAATTTTGATATTATTATTTTCATCTCATCGGTGAGACATTTGGTGACACATGGTGTCAACAGTTCAATCTGTCAAGCGGCCATTAAGAAAACACAAATTGCTTGATATTTTTGACCGAAAAAAATTAAAGTCACAAAATAACTGCTATTTTTGACCGATAAAATAAAAGTCAAAAGTAACCTTTATTTTTCCTCGAAATATACTAGGCAAGAAATTAACTTTTAAAGAATCAGTTTCAAATTTAAAAGCGACTTAATATTCGTGAGGCTGAGGACATTTGTAACATAATTGTATATTTGAAAAAGTCTTTCGACAATTTTTTTCATTTGAAAATTGTAAAATAACAGTTATTTTCGGTACTTGTTTTAGTTCAGTTGGTGTTTTAGTTGCTTTCGAATGTCTTCTCAACATTGTTACTTTTTGAATGCTGGATTGCATTTGCATAGTACTGTTTGAAGGAGCCTCCTGGAAGAAAGGAAAGTAGAGGCAAATCTTGTTCATTATTACCTCCTGCTTCCTGATCATAATAATTGCTATGTTGATAGAGGGCCTCATAAAGCAGCGAACGTTGATTGTTGAGTGCATCAACTTGGTTGGCTTTAAAATTTTGTTGAGATGCATCAGTGTGTTTTTTGGGGATTGGTTCTTTGTAGATTGACCAAAATACACTGATGTTTCGTAAAAATGCATTTTGAAACTCAGCCGTTGTTGCAATCACCTTACCTTCATCATTAGTTGCAGACCCAGCTGCGGCTGTATTCCTAAGAGCTTTAATTCGCTCTCTATATTCACGAACGCGTTCTGCTACTGTTTTAGCTATTTTTCTATTTTTTTTTCCGTTCATACTTGTAGGATGAAAATTAATGTTACGGTTATGTTAATAATGTTATATTAATGTTAATTTAATGTTGATGTTAATTAAGTTATTTTCAGTATGTTACGCGTTCAGTTTTAATTACATTTTGTTTGGCTATTTATCGTGTGCCTACGTGGCGCAAACGTATAGATTCCGGCTCATAAGCAACGATGTTCGGGGTTCAATTCTCGGCAGCGGCAGTAATTTTTTTTTAATTTTCATATGAATTGAAAACGTTAGCCTAGCGTCACGAAAAAGGACCTTGAAATTTCACTCGCCGCCAAAGAAGTTTCACTTCAAAAAGTTTTCAAAACTTAGCCTGTTCTTGAATTTCTTCCCTTTAGCCTGTTCAGATTGCCGCCATTTTTTTATTCAAAGTTGGCTATTTGGGTGCTTTATCGCTGATATGATACTTGTCCACTCTGTTGAACATAAACGATGGGCTTATTCTGTTTGAGTGCTTTCTTTGACTGTGTTGGTGCCTTGTTGAAATCGAAATAGTTGAAACCACATTCTGAGGTCCAGTCATTGGGAAGCATATACTTCCGCACAAAGCGAAGCTAAATCAAACCATAGTTGTCTTCATGTTCCTTACGCTAACCCTCAACTACAATCGTTTTGTCCAAAGCCCTGGCGGTAAGTTCGTTCGGCTTGATACATCCATTCAAACTTGAAAGCCGTCGTTGCCAGTTGTAGGCATCAGCTGCAACATAGAATCTATGTCGTTGCCTGAATCATGATGATGAATGGCAGGAAGATGAGACAAAGCATGATGATGGCGATCATCATCGTACAAAAGGTGATCCAAGTTTCTTGCTTGTGGGCTGTACCCGGTATCGAGTTTGCGTGTATTATTTACCAGCAGCAGAAAGATTTTTTGTTTAGAAATCAAGATGAACTGAATGTTTTCAATTTTAAAAAATTATTTTGAATTTTTGTATGAATTTTTTATTTTGACAACCAACACAAGTTAACGATTGCTTATTTACGCTATAAACATCAAATTTGATTCGTTAAGTTGAAAAATATTGGTATCTCAATTTTCATATGAAATATTTTTGACATATCGCACACTAAATACAAAACAGTCGCAACTCAAAATTTTTTTATATCGACTTTTTGATATAAATCAATTCACAAAAGACATATTTCACTATCTATTTCAGTATTTTCTTCATTAACTGGAGGAATGAAGTTTGTGTTTTTAAATGAAAATTGCGTTTTTTCTACAGCTTCAACCAAAGAGTTTAATTTTTCGCTTCTCCTGAAAAGTTATGTTTTTTGAGTTGTGACTGTTTTATATTTAGTGTGCGATATCGTAAATTCTTACGAAATACGAGCTTACGAAGTACATACCAAGTGACATGAAGCACCTTATTGTAGAGTAGTTTTAAGTAACATGAAGTTGTAGCCGTTACAATTATTACAATCAAAATTAGTATTAATGATTCGAATCTTTTTCTTCCTAGCTTCACTTGCATGTTCATTAAAATAAGTTTTTACTACTTTCAAGGTAAGTCTGCTCCAATTTTTAATATATTTATTTTTCTATATCACTCGCATTGAAGTAAACATTGACTTTTATTATTCCAGGAAATAAGTCAAAATTAAATAGCAAAAAAACAAAAAAAACGAAACAACTTAAATTTCAGTTAAAGCCGTAAGTGTGGGGTAGGTCTTCGCGCACATCTTAGTTACACTCAATGCTACATTTAGATATTCAAATATTTAGTCGTACGTATATCTCGACGTATGTGCGAGTATGTAAATTTGTATAGTTTTCCGCTTTTGAAAGCCGGCACGTCGGACATCGGTTCGGGTTAATGTTATTCATTCTTTCAAGTGTTATAATTCATTTAAACTGTTTGCAATCATGACAAATACTAAAAGCATAATAGAAAAACAAAAACAACAACAACAACAAAAACAACAAAAACAACAACAGCAACACTTAAAATGCCAGCTTTGACCACACATTGTTAGGTTCAATTTATAAGACAAAAGCACCCCGTCGGCGCACAAGACTGTGACACATTTTATTACAATTACGTTGGTGTTTGTCACACTGTCAGCAACTGGCGCAAATTACAGTTGATTTAAATTATATTTTAGCTATTTAGTGTGATAACAATACAGCGCATAAACAAGTAACTGGTAAAATAAACTTTAACCTAGGTACTCGTGGATACTATCGAACGTAGTACGGTGGGCATTAAGCAACTTTATATAAGTCATAAAATAATTATTTTAGACCTCTAAAGTAACGCTGGTCAAATTGAAGTGAAGATCTGCTGCTTCTGTTGCTGTATCTACCGACAACTACTGCATATTTATTAATTGCTAATATTTATTCTTAACTCGCAATTCCAGCACAGTTCACTAAATATTGACTTACTTAACTATTATGTCCATAACCACATTTGTTGACATAAGTAACTATATATCTGCTATGTTGACTGTTTGGCGGTTAATCAAAGAGTTAATCAACAGTTAGTGTTGCAATAATAATAATTGTTGAGACAAACAAACGCTTAGCACTTGACAATTTGAATACTATTATTTTAAACCACAAAGTTTAAACTGAAAAAATTTATGTTCATCAAATATTGTCAATATTTTTTAGCTGTCTACTGCAAATGCTTATTTTTGCAAAATAATTGTTTCTTTTTTTATTTTAATGAAAATTGCTCAATACAATCTGTCAACAAAATTAATTATGAAAAACTTGACCTATAAACTACAAGTTAGAAGGCGTTATCGCGTTTAGATGTGACGTTTAAACATTGCTTGAACGTCATCCCAAGTAAATATTGTTGCTGTCACTTATCACTATGTTGCACAGTTGAACAAATAAGTTTGCTTACAAAAAAACCTAATCAACTCAAAGTTGCTTAGTTCTTTAGTTGTTTAGTTGTTTGGTTGTGCCTTATTTGCGCAAGGATATACATTTTTTTCCTACTTTCGGTTAATTCCACATATTTCTCCACAGTTTTATATACATGTTAAAAATTTGTTATGTCCGGTTTGAGCAAAAATACTTAACTCTCTCATTGCTAACACGCTGATAAAATAAGCTTCCGTAGTAAACTTTTTTTAATTTTACCAACATAATATGATAACATTTTAACTAACATGCCGCAAGTACTGATGGTACGGTAAGAAGTAATGTTTATGAAATTATCTGGCTTTTGGAACAAAATTTAAAATTAAAAATAAATCCGCTCTGAAACCTATTTTGGTTTACCACTGAAAACTTTTTTTATCGAAGTGTTAAAAAATTTAGTATAAGTTGATTAAAAAAGTGCCTATTATTGGGAATATGTATTAAAAACCGCATAGTTTTTGCGAAAATGTTGGCTTTATTGTGAAAAATATTTTATTTTAAGTACTATCTATCGCTAGCTACTTCATACTGAAAAGTATGAAGAAAATCATTGACAAATACATTAGAAAGAATGCCATGTGAGTGTTTACCCTATGTAAGGCACAACATGCCTACCAGACGAGTAAATGAACAGATTCAGCGCTTAGCGACCTTACCAGCACAATGAAAAATCAATCGACCGCAAGGAAATGTTAATTGTCGCTTTTCTTGATCGAACGAGATCGATGAGCTTTCCATAATACGTCATATGAGTCCACTAGAAGGCCACTGAACAACCTTAATATGCCACCAGTTATAAGCAGGTGGATTATGACGACTCTCAGCAGCAGAGTCATTCATACCTGTTTGCATAATACCTCCATCAACTATAACCAGAGGATGCCCGCAAGGAGGTGTCCTATCACCTCTGCTTTGGTCCCTAGTTATATAAAGCCTCTTAGTTGAACTCAAATAAACTGGGATAGATGTGGTTGGCCATGCCGATGACGTAGCAGTCATCATACGAGGGAGCTTTAAAAGTACAGTGTTGACGTTCTACAAACAGCTCTGAACTCTGCTAACCCAAAATAGACAGTTATTGATTCTTTCACAGAACGGCGTAAGCTGAATCTTACTAGCCCGGAACTCTTTGGGGGAAAAATAGATTTTTCCAATTCAGCAAAGTATCTAGAAGTGGTCTTAGACAGCAAACTGTCCTAGAACCTCCACATAGACCGCATCATCAGCAGATCAACACCCTCTTTATGAACCTGTAGAAGTATTTACGGAAAAACTTGGGAATACGCCCTAAGATGATGAACAATCTCTACACGTTGATCCTAAGACCCACACTATCATATGCATCTGTAATGTGGTGGTCGAAAACTCTAGAACAAGAAATCATCAAGCGGTTTGAACGAGTACAAAGATGTGCGGTGATATGTATATCATATGTGGTTTTGATGGAACCGTTCTGTGATGTTAGGAAGAATCTCTTCAGGCAACACGTCAAAACAACCTCATTTCATGAATCTCAAGATTCTTGGAAGAACTCTTTAAGAAGTTTAAGAAGTGCACTAAACTAATCTGCCCAAAACTATTGCCTAAAAAATCAAAGTTCCTTATTAAAATAAGAAAAAATGACTAAAGGGCGATGACCGGAATTAAAACTGGACATTGTAAGAAACATTAAAATAAAATCCTAAGAAACATCTCCAAATAATAAAATAATAAATCTCTCTATTGCTTCACAATGTAAATAATGCCTTATATTAGGAAGAGAAATCTAGGTAGCGAAATAGTCACAAAAGGACATCTTACTAATCTTAACCTGGAAAATATACTAAGTTATCTGAAGAAACTAAAGCAATTGAACTGCTTTAAGCAAAAAAGATATGACACAATAGGCATCATATAAAGCCGCAGTGTCAGAACTGTATTAGCTATCAATCGCTAGCTACTACTTATACCCATCTCTATGGTAATATACGGATTCCGTTTTGTAAAAACCGACTCGGAAGAACGGAAATGCTGCTAAGCCAGGGCATGAATCATCGATCGATGCACTTTCTGTGTTTTTTAAAAGTTCCTTTAATACTTTCATTGGATTTGTCTTTTATATAGCACGCATCAGAAAATAATTTTTGTTTTTATTTTCCAACATATTTTTAAACTCAAATAGGTTGGTGCTATGAAATGAAGTTGAAGTTGTACCAACACGACCAAAATAAATTTAGAGAGATATAAATTGAGAGATGCCCAACAGAAGCCTAAAATTGTTTTATTTCACGTGTAAATAAATGTTGCGTGGTGACCGTGGCATGCAGGTTAAGTGTGTGGCCTAGCATGCTCGGAGCCCGGGTTCGATCCCCAGCCGCGGCGAAAAGTTTTTTTCAATCAAAAATTTTTCTGATTTTTCTGTCTCTGCAGACAATGGCAAACCTCTGAGAGTAAACAATGCCATGTAAAGCTTCTTGAGAACATGAACTTTAGCCGTTCGGAGTCGGCATAAAACATGTAGGTCCAGTTCTCGGTCAATTGTGTGCAAACATTTAATAACACACACAACACAATTGATCATAAGAAGCTCGGTCAAAGTCCTTTCAAGGGCTGAAATGGCCAATTTGTTTGTTTTTTTTTGTTTTTGTAAATAAATGTTGCAAAAAACAAAATTGGTTATTGTGAATGCTGTGCACAGCTTATTTTGTTTTTTAATATAAATAATGCACTTGCTTTGGTCTCCGGTTGTTTAAGTTGAACCTTAATATTATAATTCAACTTTTGAATGGTTTTATTAATTAGACAGTCTGGCAAAAGCTTAACAGCGCATTTTAAAATCAGAGGGATGTTTTTTTTTAGATCTTTTTTTGACCTAAATGATGGGAATAATACCTCAAAAAAATGTTTCCAGGCTTATTCTAGACAATCCATTGAAAGGAAAAAGGATCATTCCAGTTTTAAATTAAATTTTTTTTTGCATATTTCAAAAGTATGTGTGTCAAAAAGTATTGTGTTATTACTTTTAATCAATATGAGCAGTTTCAATATGTTATGAGCACATGTTTAAAATTTTTAAAACGCTTTCATCAAAACTACGTTTTGTCGGTCAGTATTTTCTTCGGAACAATCTACAATTTTTCCAAAAAACTGTCCAGAAACTTCGAAAAATACTACGAGATGATTGACTGGGACGAATATTTCAAGGAATCACCAAACCAAAACTTAGCTTTTTTGGTGAAATAATGAACGATATTGCAACCCCACAGATACCTTGTCACATTCAGGATACTGAGCGGTATGTTAACCCTCTAACCAGTAAGACCGTCTATAGATGGTCTTTGAGGTTTGTGCTCCAGTTTCATAAACGAATTCTTTTTTTTTCTTAAACAAGTTAAAACCGTTAGAAGAGCGGTTTGTTTCACATATTAGTATCAGTGTTGCCGTTTTGGCTATTTATAGCCAAAAGTGGCTATTTTTTTTGCTCGTATTGAGTTTTGGCTATTTGGCAATTTTATTTTTCATTTGGCTATTTTTTTTTACTCGGCTATGTTTTTGCATTCCGGCGAAAATTAATTTTTTATTTCACATATAAAATTTTCAATTGCCAGAGAATCCTCAAAGAATTGCTGGGAAGATCAAGCAATTGCCTTCTATTGTAATCTGCTTAGGCAGATTCGCCAGGAAGATTCGCCAATGAACCGCCTAGAGGAGTAACAAGAAATTCGCCGAAAAGGGTGTCCAACGAAGTCCATTTAAGAGTCCTCAGCAATTTGTTCCAAAGCATCGTTATTCTGTCCGATTTCAATGAATTTTTTGTGAATTTGTTTTTATTTCTCTTCGATATAATGTGACGTTGCTTCAAAACTATACTAGTTCAACTTTATAATTGATTTTACGATTTTTCAGAGCCTGCTTCATATTTCCATGATAGATTTTGAACATTTTTCAAAAATCTATCTTCCAACAATCGCTGAAATTAGTAAAGGAAGATTTTGAAAATTTTCGTGACTAGCGCATTCATTGCTTGAGCATTTGAAAAGCGATGAATTTTCCCAAAAAACATTTGGGCGAATTACTGGTGCATCGCAAAATCCACTTCTCTGCCAATCGTCTTCCAAATGTTTGCAGGAAATGATTTAAAATATTCACGTGAGGGTGAATTCTCTCTTCATTTGAACACGACCTGCCAGTGATGCTAATCGTGCAGCCGAGCGCAAGAATATCCAATAATTTGACATCTATAATCATGTGCCACATGAGAGTAGCAACAATGTATATAATTTTGATCATTGAAAGTAATTGTGGTTTGTTTTCAAAAGTAAAATTAATCAAGTCAGCATGGAAAAGTAAGTTGATGTTGCACTCCGCCACACATAAAACATTCTTCACTTGTTCCACTTGATTTCACTTTCTCACCTTCTTATCTGTCTCCCATTTCTAAACCATGGCAGACTTGACTGAATAGGTTTGACACCTGAAATAGTTGGTTCGAAGATAAAAAAAAAATGTAATACTTTTCTTACTTCCGAAAATGTAAACCTTATTTTTATAAAGTTTTTTCTACTTTTATCAAGTAAAAAATAAATGAGCTAACGTCCTTCTATATTAAAGGTCCGTCTATTTAAAGGATATATGCCCTTAATAGTTTTAAAATATGCTCTTATATTTTGAACATATAATTTTTTATAACATATTTTAATACAACCATGTTTATAAATCTGTTTCCAGTAAAAAATGGTACTATATTGTACAAAAAAACTAGTTAATTAAAAAGGTATGAATGATAGTCCTGTTTTTTTTTCTAATACAATTAATTAATCTTTTGGCTATTTTTTTTACATTTTGGCTATTTTTATTTTGTATTTTGGATATAAAAATAAATTTACTCCGGCAACACTGATTAGTATATCAACGAACGCTCTCTGATCAGTCGTTGGTGAGCTTTCATCAGTTAAATGCGAAAAGTCGGCAAATCTACAGCGTTATTTATTGTGTAAATTTTTGTTTGGCTTATTACAAAAAAAAGGTATTTAGAATAAAGAGCTTAGCTTGATAATTTTACAGTAAGCAGTTCACATGTTATACTTGTGTTTTGTTATTTATTTGAAGTGAAAAATAATATAAGTTGTGCGTGGAAAACGAAAATGTGAAGACCGTCCCGTATCGACCGTATCGACCGTCCAGATTATGTTTCTGATAAATTCGCGCCCGACGCATTGTCGATCACTTTCCAGATATAACTTTTCACTTTTGGGTAGATAAAAAAAAACAAAAAAAAAGTGCAAACATTGCAAAAAGTCAGAAACACAAGTCGTTTGTTCAAAATTCGACCTACATTTATGGCGTCAAATTGATAAAAATTGTTTCTGGGACTACCGTCAAAGAAAATAATATGTTTTATAACAGTTTTCCATTTCTTTTCTCAATAAAAATTGTTTTGTAGATAAAACTTACATGTGATGTTTTTTACATGCAAACCGGCCAAACCGTCCAGAGACGGTTGTTTTCAATATTTTTCACCTGGCGTTCGTTCAGAAAATTTGTTTTACCTGAAAACTAAAACTTAAGGTTCTTTACTATATCTATATCTACTTGGGAAAAAATATGGGTTGGATCCGATCATTTTTACGATCTTGTGGTTAGAGGGTTAAGCTCGTCTAGTAGTTGTCAGTGGCTGCTGCTTTTTCAGAATGGAAAAAATTAATGATGTTATTTATGTTGGAGGGCCGTTTAAAAAGGCCACAATTAGAAACAAAAAACAATTTGTAATCCTTTATCTCAAAAATAGAATTGTTCTTATTGTGTTAAAACTAGTACTTCCAAAAAATACGTTATTTTTACATTAAACAAAAATAAGAATATAAACAAAAGTGTAAAAAAGTTAATTAAAAAAACAAAAAAATAACAAAAATTAAATAATAAGTAGATTCAAATTGAAAAAACTATTTTATCTCGACAGAGCATTTGTCAACTGGGATGACTATTTGCAGTTCTATGTTTTTTATATCAAAGGAATTGATTGATAAGCTTGATTTTCATTATTAATCCGCTATTTTCATGCACTATTTAATTTTTGTACCGGAATTTAGGGGTCAGTTTTTCGATACACTCTAGTGCTGGGCCATTCGGACATTTCTGGAAACTGAAATGCTGATGAGCTCGCTAGCGAAGACACGGTAAAAACTTTCATGCCGGATATGAAAAGAGGTAAGCCACTTTCGACATGAATACTGCTTCTTAGACATAAAACTGTAAATAGAACAGACTCGGTAGAATCTTATTACTTCCTGTAATAATACTAAGAAGCTGGGGCTCAGGTTCAGTGAAAAGCGCTAAAAACTTTTGGCGAGGAATGGTCTTGCAATAATAATAGTTAGTTGTCATAACCGGACACTGCTTATAGGTAGGCATGTCAAAAAATTATAAAGGATTAACTACTGTAGGCCGTATGCGAACTGGGCGAGTTTATGGGCGAGTTAAGAAACGTAGTTTTTGTATTCATACCAATTTACACACACCATTCTATCTTAAAGAGAATGTATCTTTACCCAGCGGTCAGCAATTGTCATACCTGATAAAATCTGGTATGAAATGAGTTATATTTTGCTTCGAAAATTCGGGCGTGAGATCATAGCTGATTTCAAAATAAGCATTTGCATTTAAGCTTTCTAAAAACTTCCCTAAAATTGTCTTACCTGTGAATATTTTGTTTTATTTCGATCTCAGACCTGAAGATATCCCTGAGTTTAGAAGCGAAGACGTAATGCTATCAATCGTTTATGAGTATTTTCAGTTAACCCAAATATTCCTCAAAAGTATTTTTGATTCTCTTTCGTGTTCGCACCTGAGCACCGGCTGAGATTAGAAGCGAAGTCTTAATGCAATCAAAAAAGTTTAGGAAATTTTTTCAAAATAAGTATACAAAAATGCAAACCTGAAGGGTCAGGGTATATTAACTTTGTGCAAACGTTTGTAACGCATAGAACGAAGCGAGTCCGGTGTAGAAGAGTATATATATTCTTGATCAGCGTCACCAGGTGAGTCGAGCTATCCATGTCCGTCCGTCCGTCCGTCCGTCCGTCCGTCTGTGTGTTGTCCGTTACACAGGATAAGAAGAAGGAGTTGAGATAATTGGATGAAACTTGGTACACATGGTCACATGGACCCAAGGATCTGCACTATTGAAAATTTTTGGAATCCGCCCACGGACACGCCTACCTCCCGTACAACGCGAAAATTAAAAACTGCATAACTCAGCTCATAATTAGCCTACAACAATAAAATGTGCGTTATCCGCTTACGGACACGCCCCCCTCCCATACAACCCAAAAATTGAAAATGCAATAAAAAAGCCTCTGTTTAACCTATAGAGCTAAAATTTGGCACATATGCTATTTGTAACAAAACAAAGATAGTTTTGAAAAGTGGACATCATCCGCCCACGGACACGCCTACCTCCCATACAACGCGAAAATTGAAAACTGCATAACTCAGCTCATAATTAGCCAACTACAATAAAATTTGATTTGTATGTGTTTTATACAAACACAAAGATGTCTTCGAAAAATGGACGTCATTCGCTCACCGACACGCCCACCTCCCATACAACCCAAAAATTGAAAACGCAATAAATAAGCCTCTGTGTAACCTACAGAGCTAAAATTTAGCACGTATGTTTTTTATGACAAGACAAATATGTTTTTGAAAAATGGACGTAATCCGCTTACGGATACGCCTACCTCCCATACAACCCAAAAAGTTTTAAACTCAATAAATAAGGTTATGTTTGTCATAGAGAAATTGAATTTGGTATGCATGTATTTTATACCAAAACTAAGGTGTGTTCAAAAATTGGAAGTAATCCGTCAATGAATCCGCCCATTCATTCCGACATGAATTCATAGTTGGCCTAGACCGACATTAGACTTTCTTTACTTGTTCATTCTAAAAACAAAACAAAAATTTGAATTTTTTAGTGAAAAAGTTCTAAGAACTTTAATTCATACAAAAATACAATTCATACAATTCATACAATTCAAACAATGTTCATGACACCGAAGACGAACTGCAGCTCGGCTTCTGTAAATGATATATCTGCTATTTGCTTTCTCATTTGAATTTTCAGGCTTGGGACGACCTGATAGAAGGCCTGATATTTAAGCATTCACTCAGGCCTGAATTTTCGGAGGAATATTTTTAGGGATATTCAGGCCTGAGTTAACTCTATACTATAGCAGGTATTCTGTAAGTATGACATTTATATGGTAAAAGGAAATCAAGAGGTGTTTTGAATACTCAGGCCTTACCATTACCCCTCAGGCCTGAGAGAATGTATTGATTCAGGCATATTCTGACCGCTGGGTATTGATGAGAAAATATTTCTCTCTTTCATGGAAGCTTTTAACCAATTTTAGAGAATTTGTTGGGTCAGGTTTTAAGAAAACCGTTCTCTAGGGCAAATTACATACACTCTAAACTATTTCTGTTGAATTTTACGACGATAATTGTCAGCAACGCTTTTCTGACTACAAGTGTCTAAATTTACACATCCACATTTTTAAACATTTTTTATTGAATAATACATACAAAATGTTTAACGATTTACACAACTGGTGTGTAAAAGTTGAAACTGTCCTATGTTTAATTTTAAACAAAAATGTGTAAAAATATACATGTGTAAATTTAGATTGTCTCACTTAGAAAAGCGTTTCCGACGATTGGAAGTAACGAAGCATTTATATGTTTTTTAAAATTTTTTCCTTTTTTCCAAATTTTGCATTAAAAATCATAAAAGATGGTTACACATTTTTATTGTTTTTCATGAGTTTCTTTTGTTTACATGCATTTTTATGGCAAAGAAATGATCATCTTGTTTGATTTTTTAGTCATTGAATCTTGTTTGAAAAGCACTTTTTAAAATTTTTACACATTAAAGGTTCACCATTACAATTTTTTGTGTAGTTTTGTACATTGCTTTTTTTTTATTTAAAAACATTTTTGTCAGATCGTAAACTTTTACACATTTTGAGTTCAAAATTACACATTTTTGTGCAGTAATTTAAACAATTTTTTGGTGTATATTTGAGCTTTACATAGCTTTATGCTTCAAAATAAGCACTAACTGTTTATTTTCATTTATTGAGACCAAAAAAATAGTAATTTTAGGCAACAAAATAAAATTCAACAAAAAATTTACAGTAATTTTGGTGGTAAATTTCAACAAACAGTTAAGAGTGTACCATATTCTTTTAATATGTTGGCTTTTTTGTCATATTCCAAGAAACTTTTTTCTGAGTGTGGAAAGTTTTGATACATCAGTTCTTGCATTGCACCTTCAGATTATCATTTGTTCCAATCTCTTCAACACTCTCTTGCTTGAGAAACAATTAACCTAAAAAGATAGCTGCAAAAACCAACTGCGTCAGTTTTTCAACGATTAAAGCTTGTAATACCCGGAAATAAAGGAATCATGCATGGTTTTAACCCAAAAAAAAAGCAGAAGGTAGTTGAAAAGAATGGACAATATGTGGATTAATAAAATCTTTTTTATTTAAAAATTACATGTGCCAGTCTCTGGAATAAGAGTTTAGGTCAAAAAAATAGCAAAAAAATTTGTTTGTACAGTGTTCTCTTCGTTAGCAAGAAGATTTTTAAGCCCTGGTCATAAAAATTTCACGAAAACTCCCACAAAAAAGTATGCAGTTGAGAGGACTGTAACAAGATCTTCATTTTATGATAATTTTTTTTAGAAAACAAGAAAAAATACTTTTGATACTGAATACTTTAAATAAAAAAAAATACTAAAACTTATTAATGTCATTTGGAAGAACAATAAATTTAATTTATTTTTTACCTCTCAATCACTTCAAAGAAAGCTTTGCATATAATTAACTGATATCTGAAACACACGGTCATCCTATGGAGATAACTTATAACATATCGGTCCGGAAAAACAAAAGTTCAAGTACTGGTGTCCGAAATAGGAGTTTAAGTCGAAAAAGAAAAAATATTTTTTACAGTGTACTCCCTGTTACCCAGTTGAAAAATTAATACTTTCAAATACTCTAAAGAAATAAATTCTGTATATTGTAAATAAATATTACAACTTTTTATTTACAAATGTATGGAATTTTTACATATTGAAAGTAGTTTTTCATAAAATTTAGACGTGAATTTATCAAAAATTCTGATCCTTTTTTAAGGGTCGATTTTGTTGTACCGTGTTATTGACGCTCAAAAATTTGCGTGTTTTTATTCTTGAAAATAGTTTTAAAAGTGTTTTTCATATATTATCATTTATTCTGCGCCAAGAAGCAATAACCGATTAGGATCAAGCTAACAGCTCTTCCAATTATAATGCTAATTCTTTCAATTATTTCAAAGAATTTGAATTTTATTTTGTTTTTATTGGAGAAAAATTAAAATCTATATAATTAATAGGCTAAGGTTTTTTTGTGACTTCAACTCCTCCCAGACCAATAGACCGATTCTATCGATTTAGATGTCATTAAATCAGATTTAGGCTGTATATGTGCAAACCACTTTTAAAAATTGTGATTTCACTTCAGGGGGTTCCCAACCTTTTAAAACAGAAATAAAATTTTTGTACAAAAATCCGTTATTTTATCGATTTGAAATTTAGTTTGAGAAGAGCTTATGAATTGATCGAATTTGAATTTTTTTCAAAACTAAAAATTTTTAACCAAAATTATCTTTTATGCATTCCTCAAATGTCAATTGTCCGAAAAATGCAGTTCCAAAATCAAAAATTCCACTTTCCGAGCAAACAACTCAGTCAAATTTTAACGGTTTTCAAATTTTTTTTGTTTTTCTAAATTTTTGTTTAATTTTCTTTGAAATGTGTTGGCAATTACGGTAATTATCTTGCCAAATGTATTTTTAATGAATTTTCTTAATATTTTCTATAGTTGTTTAACGTGTATTTTTATCAAACGCCAAGACAGAGAAAAAAACTCTCTGAAATTTAAAGTTCTGTATTTGGAAGCGAATATCTCTGCCACTTTTTAAAAAATTTCATTTATTTCTTTTTTGTATTTAATTGCAATTAATTGACTTTAAAATAATAACAAAGTTTTTACCGTTTCTTTATTATTTATATTTTAATCATTGCCTTTAAAAAGAGTCCAATAAAATGAATGTTTCCTCAAAAAATGTATTAAAAATTGTTTTTGTTGTAAAACTAAAAAAATTTAAAATTTGCATTTTTGATTTTCTTTCATTGTACGTAGTTTATTTAAGACGAATTTGGTTTTGTTTGACAGAAAAATTAATAAATACTATGTGTCATCGAAAAAACAAGGCACCCCCTATGGTTTTTTGCTCGAAATTTTTTTTTTTTAAATGTTCTTATATTTTTTAAATCTTCAACAAGCTTCAAAAACAATATATTTGAAAAAAATTTCATTATAGCTACAACCAATGAAAAGTTAAAGCCGCGAATCTGTTTTAATCATCCTGCTTATCTATATAATTAATAGGCTTAGGTTTTTTTTGTGACTTCAACTCCTCCCAGACCAATGGACCGATTCTATCGATTTAGATGTCATTAAATTAGAATTAGGCTGTATATGTGCAAACCACTTTTAAAAATTGTGATTTCACTTCAGGGGGTTCCCAACCTTTTAAAACAGAAATAAAATTTTTGTACAAAAATCCGATATTTTATCGATTTGAAATTTAGTTTGAGAAGAGCTTATGAATTGATCGAATTTGAATTTTTTTCAAAACTAAAAATTTTTAACCAAAATTATTTTTTATGCATTCCTCAAATGTCAATTGTCCGAAAAATGCAGTTCCAAAATCAAAAATTCCACTTTCCGAGCAAACAACTCAGTCAAATTTTAACGGTTTTCAATTTTTTTTTGGGTTTTTTGGTGTTTTTTCATCTAAATGTGTTATAAATCGATGTTGTAGGTGTTCTGTAAGTACCTTTTATTAATTTCTGAAATATATCTTAGTATTATTTCTTAAATCTATTTTTTTATTCGTTTTTTTTTTAACATTAGTTATGTTTTATAGCTGGAAGAGTTAAGCTACGATGTTTTCGAATAGTAATAATGTTTTTCTCAGTAGTTATATTAGTGTAAGTCCGTCCGTATTTTGACAGTTACATTAAAAAATGTTTTGTCAGATCATACGTTTCAAGTCAAACCATTCAGATAATGATCTTTTATATCATTATTGAGACTCAATATATCGTTATTTAACTTTATAACTTCTTGAATAGAATATCATAAATTAAACGTCTATAACGTTCGTAACACTTAATTTTTATTGAATTGCTCGAATTCGGGCAACAGGTTTACTAGTTAGTTTTATTAAGTTAAATACAATATTATACACACATTATCCTGTTTTTACAGGGTTGTTTTTCTTTTTGTGATCGTTTTTTTGTGACAAATTAGCTGTTATTTTAAATTTTAAAACAATTTCGAAATTCAATGTGTGCGATTTGTGTTTCAAAACCGGAAGTATTTTATTGAATTAATATTATTCAATAAATCAAAAAATAAATACATTTCATTAAAAACTTGAAAAGGGCTCTGTATTAGTGTTAAAGCTAATTGAAGGTTTAAATGTGCTGCATTAGGATTAACTTTAACTTTTTTCAAAACAGATGACATCAGCACATTCAATGTTTTCTTAAAATTTGTCCCAAAAGTGATTTTTGTCATTAAATTGTCAATTGTCCCGATTTTTCAAAATTTATTTTAGTAATATTTTTATAACTTTTTAAAAATATTTTATATATTTTTATTTATTTTTTTTATTTATTTGCTTTTCTAGCTCGAAAATTTCGATATTATTATCGTTCACTCAATTAAAATTGATCTATAGAAGTATTTCTACACAGATTTTCCATTGTTTGAGATTTGATTTACGATATCCATACATCTAAAAAACATGAAACCGAGCAATAGCATAACAAATCTTTGTTCAGATTTTTTAGTTTATGTCCCGATTTTTCCTTCTTTTGCAAACTGACTTACTGACTTAACTATATTAAATATTCATAAAAATATTTCTATGAACGAAGAAACTGTCATCGACAAAGTGACTTCGAGGACAAAAAGTATTAAATAACTTATTTTAAAAGTAGACAAAAGAGTGTAACGAATGTTTAGTTTAGTCCTTGTCATTCAAATAATTCCTGCATCTTTAGTTATTTTATGCGACACCACCTTTGTGTGTGCCCGAGGTATTGAATGTTTCTTTGCCAAGGTAATTTTTTTGTCTTATGTAATGCCAAATTGAACAAAATTAAATCATCAATATAACATAATCTTATGAGGTTCTATTTAGCACCCAAGACAAAGTTATGGCACAAAAATATAAATATATAAACACAATTTTGTTAAAACTTTAAAATCAGGCTTAGAATGTTATTATTAATTAAATTTGTTTTTAGACTGCTGAATTCAAATACTGAACAAGGTATTAAGTTTTAAGTCAACGAAGAAAATCGCATAATGTTTTCAAAATGCAAACATTCAAATTGCACACAAAATGCTTAAAAAATCCACATCTAGTGGCGTCTGAATTGAATTTCAATTATACATCCTTATGCAGGAAATACTTGAATATAATTTACCTGTAACAAGATTTTCCATCTCATCTGCTGCATGCAAGGATTTCACTTTTCTTGACCTTGTATCGTTGCTGTTGCTGTTGCTGTTGCTGTTATTGATATAGACTGAAGGATGCATTTCCGGCATGGCTATTCTAGTGCCAGTCAGCAGAGCAGCATCCTCTTCAATGAGATTTTCAATGATTTGAGCACGATTATTAGACATGTTGTATTTGTTGTTTTGTATAGCTTTACAAAAATCAAAGATTGCAGTTTTTTCACTTTTTTTTTTATTCTTCTCATGTGCTATTTGCAAACTAACATTGAATTCCAGCAACCAGATATGGAGCGCAATTTTTTTTTGTTCGTTCTTTTTTCAATGCAGTTATGGAATTTCAGCATTCACATACCAACTTTTTTTTTCTATTTTTGTTTATTTGTTTTTATTATTTGTTTATTTTAGCTTGCATTGAAAATATCTTAGAAATTATCGCGCACTCTTGGAGGATTTTTCATTCATCAAAAGAAACATGTAAATATTTACTTATTTAAATAGTTATTGTGAGACATACAATTTATAAGGCTATAAATAATATTTTAATTAAAGCTGTTGTGCAAAGATTTCATCTAGTTTTAAGGCATTAATTTAATGAAATTAACGGCCAAGCGACGGTTTAAAATTAACGGTTTAGAAACGTAAAGTAAAAGCACTAAAATGAAAAATCAATATTTCTCGAAAAACGTTAAGAACAGAAATAATTTAAAATGGCACACTATTTTTATTAAAATATTAAATATTTGCTCCAACAGCACGATGTTTTATCAGCAACACTTGAGCAGCTAAAACGCACCTTTAAGACGACGCACTCGCAAATCGATTAATGACAAAACCGCGCAAATCGATTCGTAGCACTGCACAGTGATAACTGATTAATGAGGGTTCGCGCACTTAAATGCCGTTATATGCCTATTATTAGTATCTTGAAAATAATTCAAATTCAATTGCCATTTTTTTTGTGTTTTTTTTTTTTTTTTGCTGTGCGCAAAACTAATACGACGACGCGTTGCTTTATCAGCGCAGATATGACGGCGCTAGTTTTGAAACTGAAACTGAAAACAATATCGCGTCCACAATAAATCCACTGCAAACTAGCACACTGGATACAAGCGGCAGCACTTAACGACTACGACAGCAGCGTAGACGACGACTATGACGACGTTTAACGGCGACTAACTCTGAGCGCGAACCTCGCCCAGCATAAGCAGAGTGCAGGCAGGCAGGCAATCCGTTGACAATTTAACTAAACTAAAAGTTAACGCGTACTTGTAGATTCATTCATTTTTGAAAAAAATATTAAATAATCAGCTGCACAGTGGCACAAACTGAAATGGCAAACATTTGTTGTTTTTATATTTTGGATAAATTAAGGAAACTGCGTTCGCAGCAAAGGCAAAGAAAATATGAGCAACTGATGTTAAATAAATGTCTGACAGAACAGTATCATTGTAATAAGATAGTTTTAAAAAAAAATATATATTTGTGGGGCAGATATTCTAAGAAAATATATGATATTCAAATTTTGCTAATCTTCGGTACATGAGTCATTACTTTTCAAAGCAATTCAAATGCTTTATGTATTCAGCTATTTGCTTAATTGTTACTGTGAATTATATGAGTCAGTGTTACAAGAACAAATCCTAAACAACGCCAATATGAGCTGGTTATGTATCGAAATGCTGGCGTTTCTGCATTAGTCTAGAATCTAGATCTAAAATGTAACAGTTGTCAACTATCGGAATAGCTAGTGCTTTACTAGGAATGCTTGTTTTTCCTAAAACACAGCTATTTGAAGTAGATTATTTAATAATTTAATACTTATGAAAGTAATTTTTTAGACTGTATATTTTTTTGTAAAAAAAATGTATTAACCTTAAAAAAACACCTAAAAACTCAAAACTTTGCGAGTTATAACAAGTAAAAGAATTCTTGGATTCACGCAAAACTTTTTTGTAATAGTATTTGAGTTGACTTTTGTTTTCCAAAATATTATCTGCACCTTTTTTATTTTTAAAATAGTAAGTTTTTGCTTTATATTGTTTTTAGTCATTCAGACGACGAAGTAGAGTAGAGATGAAAGTCAGAAGCAATATGAATTTTTGATTTTTTTAACATATGCACTAGGGTGTCCTTTATATGACCATTTTTTTTTTTTTTGTAAATTCGAAATGTATACCCTATACATTTTTTATAAATGCTAAAACGTACTTAAATATGAAATTTTATCTTTCTTGCAAGGTCGGAACCCGTGCCGACCGAGCAACATATATCATTAAAACTCGTGTTATTTCCTAATATTTCGATCTGCTTTGTAACTTATATAAATGAAACAAATTAAGAGTTATTAAATTAAAATAAGATCAATATTTATCTTTATTCAGAAACATTATAAGCCAGGGTAGCTTCCCTTTCAGGGGCGCAACGAGGAATTTTTTTTTGGGGCGGGGGGTTTTATCAAATTTAGAACTTATATATAAAAACAATTTTACGTAATTACAGCGGCTGAGTTGTAGCGGTTAGTGCGTTAAATTTTTGCACTAATGGTTCCTTGTTCAAACTTCAGGCATGACCAGCACCATATTTTTGTTTTTTTTTTTTTTTAATTAAAACGGTCACTGTCAGTACATTCTATCCGCACAGAAGGTGAATTGCAGTGGTAGCGGTCGTTTTAAAATTAACTGGCTTCAACGTTGTTAAGGATCTGTTCGGCCAAAATATTTTGCAAGCACAAGTTGTAGGCTGTTTAATGGATTTTTTTCTTGTTTGGCAGTTGTACGAAGGTTATAAGGCTTGAGCTAAAATATTTTAATTTTACTCGGGTCCCAATACGGTCAGCAAAAATTAAATATTTTTCTCCCCAAACATTCAGAAAAAATACCTACCTTTCTCCGATAAAAAATTTCTCTATTTTCGATAATTCAATTAGAATAAATTTTCACATTTTCAAATAAATATTTCTTCACTTGTGGGAAATGGAAATATTTCAATGTATCTAATAATGATAAGTATTTTTCTCGTACGAAAAATTCTCATTAATAGAGAAAAATTTAAGGAAAATGAAAAATGTTTACTAAATTTTCATAAAAAATTCATTGTGCGAAGTATTTTCTTCAATAAAATAAAATTTTTTTTCAAATATAAAAAAGTCTTATTCTCTAAACACGATATATATTTATATATTTCCCTTTTTATAATTTTTAGGAATTTTTTTAGTACCAAATTAAGAGAAAAGCATTCTCTGGAGCAAACTCTATAACATATTTCTCTAAATATTATGTCTTTTTACTTACTGCGAGAAACTTTTTACTGAGTGCAGTGAAAATTTTTCATCCATACATAACTTCGTTGTAAAAATATCCAATTGGCTGGCACTAGCTTCAAAATTCGTCCTTTAGTGAGCACTTATTATGCTCAATTCCGAAAGTAAAAACCGCTTCATTTCTGACACCTTGGGATGAAAAACAATGAGTCTGAATTTGAAAAAATCGTTTGGTATTACTTGTCCAATGCGCAAATGCTGACGAAATCAAAATAATATATTTTTAACGATAGGTCTTTCCTACACTTTTCCAAAATCGGTTAATATTTGCGCAATTTTGAGGGATTTTCATGAAACTGATTTTGAAAATCCAATGGAAGATTATGAATAAGGCGTATAACTATATTGTGTCACTGGATGAGCGAACAGAAGAAAAATGAAACCAACACATTTTTACCTAAAAAGCCATAAGTCCTTAATATCGGATAATATTTTAAAATTTAGAGAAATTTTCTGAAACGGATTTTGGAAACAACGATGGAAAATTAGAAATTGTAAATTTTTTTCTCCATTTTCAGAAGTCAATTGAAATTATTTTTATAATGAATCACATGACTTCACTATAAACTTAATTCTGTATAGATTGTGTTATCGATGCTTAAAAAATGACTTTAAAAAAGACGAAAAATCACAATTTAACGGGAAATTTCTTTGATTTTTTCAGTGGTTTCCGATTCTCCTCAAATGTAGGCTTTTTTACTATGCCTTACTTTTGAATTAATTTGTTTTCAAGTTTCCTCCATGCTAGAAGTTGAAAAGATAACTCAAATCGAAATATTGCCAACAACCCTTCAAGTGGTCAGAATCTTTTTAATAATAAACTTTTTTCTTCAGAACAGGGACCGAAAATAATGATTATTTTTCAAATTTTAATGAAAAAAATCAGCATGTTCTAAGCGTCGGAAAAAACTTTTGAATATACCGAAATGTTGGGATTTGTGTTGCCTCTTAGAATAAATAATGATTTTTATTTTTTAAGCGTTAAGCATAAAAATTAAAAATAATTATTATAAAATGATTTTTATTTTTTTGTTCAGGAATAAAAATTATTTTTGATTTTTATTTATTTTGCTCAGAAATAAAAATTAATTTTGATTTTTATTTATTTTGCTCAGAAATAAAAATTATTTTTGAATTTTATTTTTTTTGCTCAGAAATAAAAATTATTTTTGAATTATATTTTTTTTGCTCAGACATAAAAGTTATTTTTAATTTTTATTTATTTTGCTCTGAAATAAAAATTATTGTTGATTTTTAATATTTTGGCTCAGAAATAAAAATTATTTTGATTTTTATTTATTTTGATCAAAAATAGAAATTATTTGTTGATTTTTATATATTTGCTCAAAATTAAAATTCATTATTTAAAAGGAAAAAAACTTGGGCATGTGTAAATTTTTCATAAAAATTGAAATATATAGAAAATATGGGCTTACACTTAAACCAGTTACTAAAACAACGTTGAGAATACAGTCGAGGCAGCTGTTTTTAGGGTTTTTTTTATATTATGAAAGTTCAATCGAACAATAGCGAAAACAGCCAGTTGCTGTTCAAATTTTTGGATAAAAGGGAAAAACAAATATTGGAAAATCCTTCCGTTATTTCCTCAATTTTTCTGGACCCTCGAATACATCGATTAATTATTAAAAATCCAATCAAAATAATGTATGCCAAATCGCACTTAAGACAAATAATTCGCCAAATTTTTTACTTGAGCGCAAAGGTAAATCTCTGCCATTTTCACCTTTTAATATAGTTTATGTATCATAGTGTATTATATGTATATTTATAATACACTGCAGAGCAATGAACAAATGGACAAATTTTTATTCTAAAAAATGAATGCCTGTCATTTTTAAAATTCTCAATAAAATAAATATCAAATTTAATATCATCTTAGTTTCTTTTCAAATTTTGAAGAGATAAAAAAAACATAACTATTAAGAATGTCTAACAAGAAGAAAGCTCGTGAAATCTATGTTTAATTTACGAGCAAAATAATAAAAATCCTAAGTCTTTAAATTTATTTAGCGAAACAATAAAAATTAAAAATTCTTTTATTTCTGACCAAAAAAAAAAAATCAAAAAACCCATAAAAATCATTTTTCGATTTTTATTTTTTGTCTCAAAAATAAAAATCAAAAATGATTTCTTTGTTTGAGTAAAAAAAATAAAAATCAAAAATGATTTTTTTGTTTGAGTAAAAAAAATAAAAATCAAAAATGATTTTTTTGTTTGAGTAAAAAAAATAAAAATCAAAAATGATTTTTATGGTTGAGTAAAAAAATAAAACTTAAAAATAATTTTTATTTTTGATTTAAAAAATAAAAACCAGAAAACGATTTTTATATCTGAGCAAAAAAATAAAAATCAGAAAATAATCATTATTTCTTAATTTTTTCGATATTGCTCATAATTATTACGGTCCCTGCTTCAGAATACATACCCAAGATAAGCAAAAAACTAAAGATTTTCATGGTACACTAAAAAAATTTTGGAAATTTTTTGTGTTTACAAACTCTATTGAGACCCCAACAAAATCCATATTTCGTCATTTTCGAAGAGAGTATTTTTCATGATATTCACATGAATTTAAATTTATTGGAAAATTATTGAGCTCTTCTTTCCATTGATATATCGTATGGTGCGGTTTAACCAAAACTAAGTGCCACAATTATATAAATGTGAGAAATCGATATTCAAAAGCTTCCTTCAGCTCAATTATTATTTAATTGCCAAATTACTGTTTGATTTTGGCAAATTTTGGTGGGCAAAGAGAAAGAAAATACAAAGAGTTTTCATTTCTAGGGTTGTATCGGAGCTAGGCGTGGTTTTCATCCGATCTAGCCCATTCTCGAACTTGATCTTCGCTTTTTAGAAAAAAACTTAAAATGAAGTTCATTACGATAGCTTGAAAATTACGGCTGTAATCGTGTCGACAGACAGACGGACAGACAGACGGAGATGGCTAAATCAACTCAGGTGGTGGTGTTGTTCAATAATATATATTTGAAAGACATTTCTATACCTACGACGCGTCCTTATCAGAGATCTGCAATGAGTACCAAACAAATTAGTATCTTAAGTCATGAGCCATAATTATTGGTGCAAATGTGTACTTATTGCAACTCAACAAAATACTTTGACTCATTCCCACTAGAAACAAAACATACTCACAGTTCTCTAACATGCATGTGTGTCTGCAAATTATGACTTTATTGGATGTGGGTTAACAATCTGATGTGACTCACTTATTCATGAGAGAGGAATATAAGAACTATGAGTGAGTGAGTATTATTTTGTGTTATGCTCTGCTGCTGATTTTCGCCGTTTTGTTTACTTATCGTGTAAGAAAATGAAAGAGTTGAGTATTATTTTTTGTAATAATTTTTGCAAAACAGTTATTGTTTTGTTTGGCACGTGTTGCTGGACATTTAACAATTAAATTTGGATGAAATGACAAGAAAGCTGAACTAAAAGTTACTCTAAGTACTTAAGTCATTTCACTGAACTCGTGGTGTTTATTGGTGTTATGAGTCATTATGGTATAGCACCAGTGTTGCCAGAAAGTTTTGAGAAAAGAAGCTAGATGGCCTTTAAAAAATGGCTAGAAAAGGCTAGATGGCTTTAAAAAAAAAGCTAAAAAAAGGCTAGATTTGTTAACGTTATTATACCATAAACCTGTAAGGTCAGGGTATATTGACTTTGTGCAAACGTTTGTAACGCATAGAAATAAGCGAGTCTGGTATAGAAAAGTATACATATTCCTGATCAGTGTCACCTTGTTCGTCCATCTGTCTATGTGTTGTCTGTAAATATAGGTTAAGCCTCACTTTGGCACCAATCTTTTACTACGTAATCTGGCACTATTTACATTTGTAAATATTTTTTTGGCATTCTTAAAGACAAACAGAAACTAAAAATTTGCATTATTTTTTAGGCGGAATATATGTATTAACACCTTCTAAGTCCACTTCCGGAAAAATTTCACGCCGCTCTCAAGTGGTTTAGAAGTTATAGGGTTCGCATGTTGAGAATATGGGCCTGGAAAAGTCGTGTTTTTTTTTTAATTTTCCAACAAAATCTAGCATTATGGGTATCAAAAGAAAGGTTATTCTGTATCCTATTCAAAAAATTACTAACCATTGAAATCCATGCATTACTTCTTACGATATAGCGTTTTGCATATTATTCACACTTGACGATCCAGCCCTTTACGAAATAACCAAAATATAATTATGAAAATCAAATTAAAAAAAATGTATAGTGCCAATGAATAAACAAAACAAATTTCAACAAAAAATGAAATTTTTTTCATTAAATTAGCACTTCCAGCATAAATATCAACACATGACATATTGTCATAAAACTGGCGCTGTTTCCACACAACTTCAATTGTTCCTTTTTTTCATATATTCTATAAGGGGGTTTTTGAACTTTGCATATTTTTTGCATTTGAAAAACACACTGCGTTGACAACTATTTTTTCACGATTTCATTTCTGCGTACCTTTATTTTTCTCCCGAAAAGCAGAATTAAAATGAAGCGAGTGTTTCACTTAGTTGAAAAGAGTTGAAGTGTTATAGTAAGAAAAGAGTTTTTATTGATCAGTTGTGAAACATCGTAGTTTAAACTTAATAAAGAAAAGAATTTGTTTTGATTAACAAAGTAATAATGACAAATAAAAACCGTAAATTTAAAATATTGATTTGTGCATCGGTGTCCCGGTAAGCAATTCTATTCATTAATATTTTTCCAATAAAAGCTATCAAATATGAAATTTGTATATATAATTAATATGTGAAGAGTTTTTCCTTATAATTTTTTTCTATAAATAAGACAAAAAATGCGTTAAAACACCAGAAAAGCCTTTCAAATACAAAATATTAACATATGTAAATATGTACCAAACTACGTTATAGGAATGAAAAATTTTCAAAAAGTATCAAAAATTCTAAAATTAAAAACAACTTTTGAATTTTCAGAAAGAAAACCAAAAAATAGCCACAGAGTCCAAGCCATATTCAAATCGAATAAAAAAGAAAGGAGTTATAGCAAATTTAAAATTGGGATATTTACATATGTAAATAGTGCCAAAGTGAGGGTTAAGAAGTAGTTGAGATTGGTTCACATATTTACATGAACCCAAGCATCTGCACTATTGAATTTTTTTTGGAATCCACCCATGGACACGCTTACTTCCCATAAATCTAAAAAATAAAAATCGCTGTATAGACGGTTGTATTTAAGCTACCGAAATAAAATTTAAATGTATTTCTTTTATATCAAACTGAACACAATGTACACAAAAAATGGGCGTGATCTAACCATGAACATGCCCACCTCCCATACAACTCCAACATTGAAAACACTATTATAAAGACGCTTTTATTTGAACTACAGGGATAAAACTTATCAGATATGTATTTTATATTAAAACTTATATGTGTACTAAGGTGTAAAGTAGTCGTCATTCGCCCTTAAACACGCCCACCTCCCATACAACCCACTATAGTAAAAACGCTATAAAGAAGTTTATATGAGCCAAAAATATAAAACTTGGTATTGAGATTGTTGTATCAAAACTAAGATGTGTTCACAAAATGAGCGACATCCGCCCATGAACATGCTCATCTCCCATACATGTTCAGAAATTTTCAAAAAATTCAAATAAAGAAGATAATCTTCGATACCACTTCTGAATCACTTGACATAAAATCTTATATTAATTTTTTTGATAAAGTTAAAAAATTGCGTTCATTAATTCATGTTATTTATGGAATACATCAACACTATAAACAGTACCACCAAAATTTATAACCAATTCTTACAATCAAAAGTCTTGTGCTATCCCAAGTACAACTTTCTCTTCAAATATCCTTCATACAGGACACTGTTGGTAAAAATCATGAGTAGCACCGTGTGTGGCCAGAAATTGTTAGTTAAACTACATTATTACTTTTGCTTTAAGACATGTATGGATTTTCTTAAAAAAATCAAAGCATTTTAAGATCGTTATTTTTTATTGTTTTTCTCAAAAAACAACTTAGTCCTTGCGGGGCAGGAAGATGTCCTTTATTTTTTATAAAATTTTTTTTTGGGTGATCTTGACAAGCCTATGAAACTTTTGAGACCTCTAAGAATACGATCTAAATTTTTCGATACGGCCTAATGCTCATCTCCCATACAACAATACGGAAAACACTATAAAATCGTTTATATTTGGCCTGCAGAGATAAAACTTGGTATGAGATCATGGTAAATAAAACTAAGGTGTGCTCACAAAAAAAGGCGTACAAACTTCATTGGTACAACCTATATAGTTCTATAAAGAATACATGGATTTTAAACAAAAATAGGAAGTTACTTCTATTTGTTTTAGTATTTTAAAATATTGTTTATTTAAATATTATAGGAGGTTTAGTGTATTTCATAGTCGGACTAGACTTTCTATACTCGTTTCCTTTTAAGAACATATCTTATCTTTAGAAGAAAATTTAGCATGCCAGTTTGAATACGGTTTCTTTACTTAATTTTTTTTTAAATTTCGTTCTTTCTACCTCAGCGTTGCTTAATGCTAAAATAATAAAACTAAAAACCAAATCTGATAGCTCTTGGAACGGATCTTCATTCAATGAATCTCTAGCTTCTGCCCAGAATTCTAATATGGAACTTAAGTTATTCCAATTGTGATTTACAATTGTTTGCCATTATATTTCAATTATCCTTATTTCTTCTGTAGAGTAACTGGATTTTTCTTTCTCTATAACAGAAAATATTTGGGTTTAACCACTTTAAAAGTATAAAAAGAGCAATAGAAGATTCACATTTTCAAAATTGCAACGTCAGAAAAATTGGATGTAGTAATGCATCTTTAAGCAAAATATTAAAAAAGGCTAGAAAAGGCTAGAAAAAAACAAAAAAAGGCTAAAAAAAAGGCTAGAGGCTAGATGGTAATTTTCGAGGCTAGACAACAAAAAAAAAGGCTAGATCTAGCCTCAAAAAGGCTAGACTGGCAACACTGTATAGCACAATAAATCAATTAACTCAAAGAGAGAACTGAGCACTGCATCGGTTCATACCAACATAAAAATTATTCTTGTTCATTTATTCGCTATGTGTACGGCACACGAACGAGTATGAGTGGATATAAGTGGAAGTTTTTCTTTGACTTAAATTCACTTATACTCTTTTTTGTGTTAGTCAACCAATGACTCAAAAACAAGAATAATTGCAGTTCTCTGGTCCTTATGGGCATTACACACATCGTGACAAAATTAATATACCCCTTACGCAGTTCACGTGGGGGTATAAATATATGTAGGTATTTCTAAATTTTTTAAATTCCATATCGAAATTTTTATACCCTAAACCTAAAAGGTGAGGGTATATTAACTTTGTGCAAACGTTTGTAACGCATAGAACGAAGTGAGTCCGGTATAGAAAAGTATATATATTTTTGATCAGCGTCACCTCGTGAGTCGAGCTATTCATGTCCGTCCGTCCGTCCGTCCGTCTGTGTATTGTCCGTAAACACAGGATAAGAAGAAGGAGTTGAGATAATTGGATGAAACTTTGCACGCATGATCACATGGACCCAAGAATTTGCACTATTGAATATTTTTGGAATCCGCACACGGACACGCCTACCTCCCATACAACGCAAAAATTGAAAACTGCGTAACTCAGCTCAGAATTACGCTACAACAACAAAATTTAGTATGTTTGTATTTTATATCAACAAAAAGATGTTTTTGAAAAATGGGTGTCATCCGCTCACGGACACGCCCCCTCCCATACAACCCAAAATTTTAAAACACAATAAATAAGCCTCTGTTGAACTTACAGAAATAAAATTTGACACGTATATTTTCTATAATAAAACAAAGATGGTTTTGAAAAATTAACATCACCCGCCCACGGACACGCCTACCTCCCATACAACGCAAAAATTCAAAACTGGATAAATAAGCTCATAATCAACCTACAACAATAAAATTTGGTGTGTATGTGTTTTATATCAACAGAAAGATGTCTTCGGAAAATGGGTGTCATCCGCTCACGGACTCGCCCACCTCCCATACAACCCAAAAATTGAAAACGAAATAAATAAACCTCTGTGTAACCTACAGAGATAAAATTTGGCACGTATGTTTTTTATGACAAGACAAAGATAGTTTTGAAAAATGGACGTCATCCGCCTGCGGACACGCCTGCCTCCCATACAACCCAAAAATTTTAAAACTCAATAAATAAGGTTATGTTTGTCATAGAGAGATCAAATTTGGTAAGTATGTGTTTTATACCAAAAATTAAGGTGTGTTTAAAAATTGGTAGTAATCCGTCTATGAACATGCCCACCTCCCATAGCGAAAACACAATAAAGGCTTTAACTGTGAGCTACAGGAATAAAACTTGGTATGTGTAAATTCTTACATATAAAATATGGGCATCATCTGCTCACGGACTCGCGCCCATTTTCAATAATATTTTTTTTTTTTGGAAAAGTAGGTTTAGGGTATTTCATAGTCGGCCTAGACTGACTTAAGATTTTCTTTACTTGTTTTAACTGAAATTGTATCACTGTGCGTGGCTACATTAACCATCAGAAGCACTAAACGTAGATCAACGACATTAATTTATTCATGCATTCGAATATAAGGGGGGAATGCAACGTAGGAATATATTTGTTTTTGTTACACGATCTAAGCACGATTTTAACACGTAACGTATACTTTTCCTCACTGTGCTTATTTAATGTCAACAGAAGCAAAACAAAAAAAATATAAATATATACAGTGTAACAAATTTGACGCAGTTTATTTAAATACTTTTTCAGTAACATGCTTTTAAATACTTTAGTAATTTGATTGAAACATAACTGAGAAAAAAAACGTATAGAAAAAATAAAACGTTTTTCATTCTACCATTCAGTGGCCATATGTATGAACTATTTATTCACCAAACAGTTTTTTTAATATTTCTCTTGGTTCAGTAGTTCCCACCAGCTATGTGGGAACAGAATTTTGAAATAACTTGTACTTGAAAAATTGAAATTCTGTCTCTTGAACAATAACATAACCTTAATGATATAACAGAAAAAAAAATATAACCTTTTTGGCCATGACAGTTTAGTCATTTTTTTAAGAAAATCTAACAATAATAAAAACTTCTAAAATTATTTAATTAAATTTTAGGCTTAACCGAAGATAATATCGTTATTTTTATTGTATACGTTAGTAGATCATAATAAAAAATATGTTTGCTTGACTTGAACTTTTTTAAGAAAAAGTGAACACAAAATGAAACAATAGTTGATTTTCTCACGTTTTTATTTCAACAGAACAACAACACATGTCTCGTTACATATAAACCGACCACTTACGCAATATCGCGTAACCTTAATAATCAAAAAGTGAAGATTTAAAAGCTGAATTTTTGGTGATTTTTATAAGTTAAATCCATTTAAGATGTGGGTTATGAATTGAATATGATGCGATCCACTGTCGAAACCACCCATATAAAACGATATTTTTATAAAATTGACTTTACATTTACATTACATTTACATTACATTTACATTACATTTACATTACATTTACATTACATTTACATTACATTTACATTACATTTACATTACATTTACATTACATTTACATTACATTTACATTACATTTACATTACATTTACATTACATTTACATTACATTTACATTACATTTACATTACATTTACATTACATTTACATTACATTTACATTACATTTACATTACATTTACATTACATTTACATTACATTTACATTACATTTACATTACATTTACATTACATTTACATTACATTTACATTACATTTACATTACATTTACATTACATTTACATTACATTTACATTACATTTACATTACATTTACATTACATTTACATTACATTTACATTACATTTACATTACATTTACATTACATTTACATTACATTTACATTACATTTACATTACATTTACATTACATTTACATTACATTTACATAACATTTACATTACATTTACATTACATTTACATTACATTTACATTACATTTACATTACATTTACATAACATTTACATTACATTTACATTCAACATCAACATCTTCGGTATTTATTCCCAATATAGATTTACACGTCAAAAGCAATGAAATTTGCGATTTTATTAAGGCACATGTGCATTATTTTTATATTTTTTTTTTACATTAATTTAATAATTTTCCAAATAAATAATAATTACATACCTCTACCACGTTAATTTACATTCAGGTAAGTTAATTATTCCCAACACATTACACTCAATGATAGTTGATAAAATCAAGAAACCAAAATACAAGAGAAAACATATACCACCAAATATAGGCCCTACTGTGAAATGTGACATGCACAATAATATATATAGAATGCCCGCGGTTGTCAGCACGGAAACAGCGGAGAAGCCTAAGCCGTCAGAATTTATGTTTACATTGTAATTATCGGAAAAAAAGAAACATTTCAGACACCATGGAATACCCAAGCAGATGAAGATATTAACCGAATTTGAGGCAACAGAATTGGATAGGGCCATGGAACCATAACCTGATAATATTAATGACTGAATTATTATAAAGTAGTGAAAAGTTGTATAATAACTGACCTTTGCGTGTTACAATTGCGCAGGATACAGCTTCTGGTATGCTGGTGCCAATGGCCAACAACGTTATTCCCATCACTGAATCGGGAATTTGAAAGTTATAACCTGCATGGAAAGGGAATGACAATACCAGTATTTTAACTCTGGTACCTAGAACATAGAATACTTACCTATGACCGTTATCATCCAGGAGAGTAAATATATTATTACGCTGAGCCAAAGTATGGACAAAACCAGAGTTGCATAATACCAGTTCTTATACTTTTTTCGCTTGCAATTCGGTACCGTCACATGGCATAACAAGTAAAAAGGCCAAGATATTATCCACAAGAATATCTCGTAAAAACTTTTCTCACTTGGAAATTTACAAATGTTATAGAACTCCTCTTCGTCTTCATCTTGATGAGGATCAGTTTCTAAGTGACTCTTGGACTTAGTTAATTCATTATTCTCAATATTTTGAAAACAATCTGGCACTGTTGCATCGGAAACTAGGCAAAATAATTTCAAAAGTGATTTCAGCGGTAATATTTAGTAAAATTAAGATACATACATCTTATTTTGTCTTGTATTCTCTGATCAAAAATTAGCATGAGCAAATATATAATATACAAGATCACCAAAATCAGAGCCTCATACCAATAGATTAAACCATCCCTCAACATAACTGTAAAGACTGCGACAGCAATTAAATACCACAAAATATCTCTACTCGTTGGCCACCAGTCCATAGCAACTCCTTTCTGAAATCAATAAACAATTTACCATCCTGCTAAAAATATACAAATCAAAATAACCATAATCATTGAAACATACTCCACTAGAAAAGAAGCCACAGAAGCCGGGAATCGCTAGAGCATTGAAGACTGATGAGCCAACAATAGTGCCAATGCCAATGTCACCTTCTGTTATAAACGTACCCACAAGTGTCACAAAGAATTCCGGCGATGACGTAGCTATGGCCATAAATGTGGCCCCAGCTACATCATAGGACATATCAAATTCTACGTTTGAAGAAGTTGTCATAAATAAAATCTTACAAGAGCCAAATTTTTCTTGACCTCACATACCAAAGCACAAACGTTCCACTGCTGGTACAAAAAACTCATCACATATGATGGCTACCGTTAGAAATAAATAGAGACTAGCAATGATGGCAATCGCCACATTGCCTATATGTGGAGGCGTACCGACCAATAACAGCGGAAAATCCAAGATTGATGGTGTTGTACAGTTGTTATTAGTTAAATCTATATGCCGATAACGATACATTTTATAAAACTGCCAATTTTTTGTGGTAATGGCAAGAAACCGTTAATTTAGTTTTAAATATATAAGCAAAATTATATAAATATTTATAAGGAAAACAAAAAAAGTGAAAAGAGTTTTTCTGAAGGCAGGAAAAAAAAATTTTGACATAGCATTTAAGTTTGAAATTAATTTTCTCTACTGTCACTTAATACAGTAAGTAAAAATTAAAATAAAATACCATGAAAAAAGTTAAGAAAAACAAATAAGTTTGATATTTAAATAAGTTTGAAATTTTCAAAGCAAAAACTTGCATTTTAAGCAACTGTTATGCGACTCAAAATCAATTTAGAATATTGTTAGGGTCGATTCAAAACTGAATAAAATCTTCCCTAACAAATAAATTTTTCATATGAAATTTCCCTCATACTTGAAAGCCGACTTCAGAATTAACAGTTTCACAGATTAAAAGATTTGTTATTTGATATGTTCGAAAAGCGGGTAAATAAAAATTTTAAATTAAGGTTGATTCGTGAAAACGGTTTTTAAGTATTGTTATATATTGAAGAACACTTCTCTTGAGACCCTAAAACACTAGTTTAATCATTTGAGTCCTATAAAATACTTATGCCGGTCTTATAGAACAAAAGAGATTTTATAGAAAAACTTACGGCTGTATTCATAAAAATTTATGAACAAAACTCTTGAAACCTTAAAACACCAGTTTAGGCATTTGAGTCCTATAAAATACTTATGCCGGTCTTATAGAACAAAAGAGATTTTATATAAAAACTTACGGCTGTATTCATAAAAATGTAAGAACGTCTGATAAAGCCTTTTTAAGAAACATATCGATAACATTAAGGTGATTCATGTCACTTCGTAACTTTTTGTATACCGTAAATAGTATTCTTCGTGTTTGAAGTTGACATGAACGAACTTTAAGAATTTTCGTATCTCTTATTTTTTGTAAACTTAAATTGAACGCATTCTGCACGATTTAGTGCTATGGATCGATGAAGTATAGAGCGCTTATTTCAAATGAAATTTAGCAAAATGTTGTTCGTCACTTTATGCTCCGAACTGTTTTCTTGGAATGCCTAAAATCTAAAACTTTAAATTCCTAAAATGACCAAAAAATTTCCCGTTTTTTAGTCTTGTTTTGGTATTTCAAAGTTTAAAATGCATGTCCATTCTTAAGTTTAAGTCTTAAAATCTGCTACTCATCCATCTATTGTATAATTCCCCGGACACACGTACATTTTTCGGAATCCATAATATGTAGTTAACCTAAACGAGGAGCTGTTCGCACGCACAAAAGGGTGTAGTTGCCAAAAACACACAAAACATTGGAACCTTACATCGAATTGAAATTGAGAACTTTTCCGACTCCTTCTTTTATGCAAGGCAGATGATCCGCCACCTGGAAAAATTGCTTCTTATCAAAAGGCTCGAATGCTATTCGTTGAAAACAAGGAAAAATGTTTTATCGACATCTCGACAGCTTTATATGGAAGGTCTTCTGAAGGATACCCATAAAATCGAGGTGATGATCTTATAAAATCAATAATAAATTAGCTGCAATGAATAAGTTAACTAATTAGTTCAATAAGTTCAAAAAATTATATGAAACTAAAATAAATCTTTAAATTTTCAAATTAAAAATTTTTTGTTTTGACAAAAGAAACAAAGAACAAAAAGTTTATGAAATTTTTTTTACGACATAAGCATCAAATTTATTGCGTATAGTTGAAAAACTTTCGTATCTCAATTTGCATAGAAATAATTCTGACGTTTCGTAAGTTTTTACGAAATACGAGCTTACGAAGTACTTACGATGTGACATGAGGCACCTTATTATTTATAAACGTCCAAAAATGATAAAAACTTCTTATAAAGGCTTCATAAATGAGAAACCCCCAATAAACCCCTGATAAAAAAATTTTAAAATTTTTACTCTCATCTGAGCACAAATATTAGGTCTGTTTCCATAAGTAACTTGAAGTTACTCGAAAGCGTTTCTTTACACATTTTTCCAGCACGAGAGAGAAGAAGAACAAGCAAAATGTCACTTTTTGTCGCTCTCTATTACTCGAACTTTACTTGAAAAATTTCTTCGAGGACGAATCTCGAACTTCAAAAAGCTGATTGTCAAAGTGATAAAATTAAATTTTTGGATTGTGTTTTGACAAAAATGTATGCAATTGGTTAGCAAATTAATAAAAATAAACAAAAAAAACCAAAATTAGCGCTTACGAAAGTGTTTTTAAAAAACAGCTGTTGTGCTTGAAACTTACTTGAAACCGTTTCCGTACTTTTTGACAAATTTTCTTATTTTGACAGATAATCAAATTACTCGAACTTTACTTGAATTGCGTACGGAAACAGACCTATTGTCGAAAATACTTCAAACTGTTTGAA
Source organism: Tetanocera ferruginea (assembly GCA_958299015.1). Taxonomy (NCBI): domain Eukaryota; kingdom Metazoa; phylum Arthropoda; class Insecta; order Diptera; family Sciomyzidae; genus Tetanocera; species Tetanocera ferruginea. Next base: position 46,050,469 of record OY282642.1, on the reverse strand, counting down.
AAATTTTGAAAACATGTCAAAACATTGCAAAATCTATACTATTATAAGAAGTGCTTATGACGTTGTTTGTATGTCGCACTATTACATGAGAACCACTGAACCAATTTCAAATCCGATGTAGATAAAATAAGATATCCTATGAAATTCTGGTAGATTATCTTAAATTGGCCACCCCCCCCCCTTTTGCCGCCAACAAACCAATAAAAATGCCATGTTTCAGACGTTTTGGTCGCATGAGACTTAATTTTGGCAGACCAACTGCTGACAATGGGCGTGGTCGTACTATATCGGTGCTAACGTTTCAGAAATCATTATTATTCATAAGTTGTACATGTTTTGATAATGAAACTGAGTGTCAAGAGTCCAAGTTGCGATCACAATATGTATAAATTTTTCCACGCCCACTTTTCCCATTAATAAATAAAAATGCCTAAAAACAAACATTAGACAGTTGTACTATGGTTTCAATGACTACACTTTGTGGCCGAAACCCAAATTATAGCCTAGTACTCTGTTCAGTTTCATATGAAATTTCACTCAAATTTTCATAAAACTAGTAAGGTATATCTTCGACTTGGCTGAAGTTAAAATACCCCCACGACCAATTCTTAAGAGTTAAAGAATCTGAAATTGGAGAGCTTTTTGTATGAGATTTTAGAAGATTTTGTTATTTTTATGTGTCTAAAATACAAACATATCAAATTCTTTTCCTGAAGCATATAAAATATTATATAAGCCTTTTTATAAAATTTTCAATTTTGGGGTTATATGGGAGGTGGGCGTGTTAGTGGGTGGATGACGCCCATTTTTCTAACACACCTTAGTTTTGACATAGAATACACAAATACCGAGTTTCAGTTTTGTAACTTTAATATTAGTCTGTTTATAAAGTTTTAAATTTTGGGGTTGTATGGGAGGAAGACGTGTTTGTAGAAGGATGACGCCCATTTTTATAACACATCTCAGTTTTGATATAAAACACACAAATATTGAGTTTCAGTTTTGCTACTTTAATATTAATATTAATATTACTGAGTTAATCTTTATAGAGTTTTCATTATTTGGGTTGTATGGGCGGTAGGCGTGGTTTTCAGCCGATTTAGCCCATTCTCGAACTTGATCTTAGTTTTTTAGAGAAAAGCTTAAATATCGAATTTCAGCACAATAGCTTTAAAATTACGGCTGTAATCGTGTCCACAGACAGACAAACAGACGGACATGGCTAAATCAACTCAGGTGGTGATGCTGATCAAGAATATATATACTTTTCTATACCTACCACGCCTCTTTATGGGCGTTACACACGTCGTGACAAAATTAATATACCCCTTACGCAGTACGCGTGGGGGTATAAAAAAGCAATAGCTGGGAAATATGAGTGAAAATTTTCAGAACATGTTCGCCAAAGTTGTGAAAAATACTCGCAACATTTTTTCACGACAATTTAATTGAACTGCCTATTTATTTTGAAGTGAAAAGTGACAGTTGTCGAAAAGTTTTTGTTTTTATATATATATTTTTCTCTATTTTGAAAAGTAAAGCATGACTTTCTCAAATATTTAAAATTCTTCCCAACAAAATATTCATCAGAATTTTCACTTATTATTGCTTGAAATTTCGCTATCGTGCTATCGAAGCTATCGTGCTGATCGATATTAAAGCTTTTTTCTAAAAAAAACTAAGATGAAGTTCGAGAATGGGCTAAATCGGATGAAAACTCCATAATGAAAACTGCATAAGAAGCAAATATTTAAATAATAAAATAGGTTAATTGAGGCCAAAAACAGAAAACCTACCCAGACTATGCTCCGTGCCAAAAACCATATTTATTTTTTAACCTGAAAACTAGCTTGGATATATATATATATATACATTAGAGTGTATCGAAAATATGACCCCCAATTCTTACGGTACCAAAATTAAATTGTACATGAAAAATACTTTCCATTGGAGTACTTTTTTTTTATTTGAACCAATTTTGGCGTCCCCCGAATTGCATTTTTTTATCAACTTTTGTACTGGAGACCCACTAATGGTTGATTTAAAAAGAAAATCAAGCTTATCAATCAATTCCTTTCATACAAAATACAGAACTGCACATTTTCATACCTGTTGACAAATGCTCTGACGAGATAAAACAGTTTTTTTCAAAAAGAATCTACTTGTTATTTAATATTTGATATGTTTTTATTTTTGTTATGAAAATATTTTTTTAAACTTTTTTTTTCTAAACCTTTACAAAAACTAAACAATTTTGAAACCGTAGCGAATACAAACAAGTCATTCCATAACTTGTACGGAAGTAGTTATTTTTTTGCTGGGCACACGTTATCCGATATAAAGCTTAACAACCAGTTGCAAGTAAGCTCTTTACCGAAAAGCTCCAATGAGCTTACCTTCATCGAAGACAAACACCAGTAGAGGGTGTTTAGTAGCAATTAAAAAAATTCTGCTTACAATTTTTAAATATGATTTCCGAAACTTGAGATATTCAGAAATAATTCAATAAATAAATAAATAAATAAAACTCACTATTTATTTATTTTTCCCATGTTATTAAATGTTATAACGTTACGATAATTTGCTCTCTGTTTAGCCACAAAATCCGCCACGCAAATCAAATAATCAAAATAAACAGATTTACTTTCCTGATGCTGATGATTCTGATCCCATTTTCACACAACAATAAATCTAAAATCAAATAAACAGTCCATTGCACTTGAGTACCAGAAAAAAAAAAAAGCATACGTCACAAGTCTTGTACTTAAGCACAGATTGAACAACGTATGTCAATCTGGTCCGCGTGCTACAATTATAAACAGTCGACAATGTTTGCTAATCGATATGTTCCAGAAGAACATTTCATGGGCATTTTACTTAATTTGTGTGAACCAACGCTGCTGAGAGATATGAGCTCTGAGCTGAATTGCTTATGGTAGGTATGTGTTGAACTTTCATCCCTTAGAACGGCAGGGGGTGCTGTTTGAACAGAAGTTTTTTTCATTTAATGTCTCAGATGAAATTTAAAATTTAAAATTATTCAACAGATTTACTTTAATTTGCTTTATTTTTTTTTCATAAAAGCCTTCATATTTTTAAGTTTTAAAAATTGTCAAAAAAAAAATTTAGAAACAAAATAGATACCGAGTAAAAAAATATATACAAAATCATGATAGAATAATTTTACCAGGTAGTGTTGACAAATGTTGATTCTCTCAGCTACAAGTAAACGAACTCTTGTCAAAAACAACTGTTCGTTGTTATATTCGTTGGCCACATTCAGCTGTGTCAACTGTTGTGACAGCAACACATCGGGGAACGCTATTATCGGTATTGAAGTTTCAGAAAAATTGTCAAGTTTATGAAATATCAAGCTTTGTATCAAATACGAATGGAAATTTTAGCGACAAATTAAAAATTTTCTATTTTTAAATTAATTTTAAAGCGCAACTTCATATTTATGTGCATCAAGTTTTTACTTAGTAGTTGGCAACTGTTGGGTACGCTGAATGTGGCCAGTGAAAATTAATTGTATGCTATGACGGATTGTGAGCGCTCTCTTTCTTGTTATATTTTTTGACAAAAGTCCGTTTCCAACAGAAACGTCAATACTACCTTGGAGTAATTATATCATGATACAAAATAGATATGGCTGGTGATGTAAAAATAATTAAAATAATTAAATTTTATATATAATTTTTAAAAAATATTTATAAATGCAATACAAAAATTTTGAAGTATTTTATGTGTGGTTTCACTTACTTTTATGCAATGCTACCTTTCGTTAGGAGATTCGTTACTACAGATTGATCAGCTCTCTAAACACGGATTCACTCGGACAATATTTTTTAAAAAATTTTAGTAATTTTTAAAACAACTTTTAAATACGTAAATATTTTATTACAGACTAGTATTTCACCGAGAATAATTGCATGATGGATACTGGTATAATTCTGACTTATAGTTTTGACCTTGGTTTGTTTAGTTAGATATTTGGTATAACAATTAACCAATAAACCGTATTTAACAATATTTGCATTTACATCAGTGTTCTTCTGAACCGACGTTATATAAGTTCTACTAAATTCCGCTATCATAAGAAGCAAGCTCTTCTTTCTTGAACTGACTTAGCCAATTGTCTTTTAGTTTTTTCGAATTCTTTTTTTCAAATTTCTACCCAGCTAATTTCTATTATTACATATTAATAAAAAATTCATTACAATGACAGAATTCTAAATCTTATTGTATGAATGGAAAAACATACCTAAACTTATTGCATATCAAAACAATCACTTATCAACAGCGATCATTGCGAATACCAGAAAAATCCTCAATGAATAAGTTTTCCCACACTAACCCAAATATTATTGTTATCAGCTCACCTTGTACAAAGAATCACAATCGTGTCAGGGAATCACCCTTCATTGGCGGAAGAGACTCCGGAAACTATTGTGCGGTGCGGTTCATATGCTTAAATACAATAATTTAATTGTGGGTCGACAGTAAAGGACTACAGAGGAGGGAGGGTGGTTAGCTGGCACTCGCAGGTTTAGCAAAGTTAAATTAACAATCGTGTTTACATTGCTTTGTAACAAGCTTGCACTTAAGGTTGTCAGATTAAAGTTGATGACTGCGTGTGTTCTGCTCAGATGATGAACTACCGTCATAAGGCAAAAGCAAGTAAGTGCTAGTTTTTTATATGTACATACACGATTAAAAATCTTTTACTAATGCATTTTTTTAAACCTTTTTTATCATAATCTATACTTTTCGAAATACTAGAAGTTTTTTTTAATCAAGGCTGTACTTAAATTTAATAAATTAGGAAAAAATTTTAATTTTATTACATAAGGTTACAAATTTAATACTAAATAAGTAAACGGTACCCTACAAACATTTTATGGGCTCTCCAAAAAATGACTCTAAAGAGAGTGCCTTTTATGCGTGTTTTGGATGACTCATTAAATTGACTCATGAAAAAGTCATTTAATATGATTGTTAAATTATTGCTCAAAAATAAGACTCATACAAGAGTCATACTCAAAAAAGAGACTCATTAAAGAGTCCTAAAAATGACGGTGATATGATTGTTCATAAAAAAGACTCATAAAAGGATCATATATTGATTGATATATGCGTAATCATAAAGAAGACTCATAAAAGAATCTTATATACGAGTGTTTCATGAGTAAATAGAATCGGGTTATTGCAAAATCACCATATCTAATAAATAAATAAGAACTTAATCGAACATATTCTTTTTTTAATTGTATGAAACTTTGTAACTATCCATTATACGCACATGCTATCCTGGCGTCGCTTTTCGGAGAATTGTTTGTTTGTGGCAATAAACATGCATTAAAATTGAACTACAACAAATGATCGTCGCAAAAAGACTTCTTATATGAGTCTTAAAAGAGTATTAAAAGAGTACTGAATATGAGTCTTAAAAGAGTACGCAATATGAGTCTTAAAAGAGTATCAAATATGAGTCTTAAAACCGTCATTGCTATGAGTCCAAAAAGACTCATTTAACAATCATTTTATGAATCATGTTTTGGGGCCCACAACACACGAAAATGTACTCATAAAAGAGTCTTTTTTGAGCGCATTATGACGAAAAAACCTCATTTATATGAGGCTTGAGAGAGTCTTTCTAAGAGTCATAATGTTTGTGGGTAAAGAATCTTGTACATACATATATGTATTCGTTATTTTTGTTGGTTTTATTTTTTGAAAATTTAAATTGAACTCGTATTTGACGTACCCAACTCACATACCCAATGTGCAAATAAACTAATGCGGATCCGTTATGAACCCATTGCAAGTTTCAATTTTGTTTCGAAGTACCCGTTTCAAACCCGTGACATATCCGTCAAAACAATAGTCAGAATGTTAACTTAAAATGCAGTTTTGAAAATTTTGTCAAACCTTCTTTTATATATCCATTTCAATGGATCAGGGATAGGGCTACTCGTAGGAAACACAATTTTGTATTTATTTTTATTTGAAATATTTTCTTGTATAATTAGTTCCATAATATATCTTTCATAATTATAAAATGTTATTAATTTCAAAGCGATCTTTGACTAAAATATTTTGAATCTAACCTTTTTCTGATAAAAAAACAAGTAAAGAAAGTCTAAAGTCGGTCTAGGCCAACTATGAAATACCCTAAACCCGCTTTTCAAAAACAAAAAATTTTTATTGTAAATGGGCGTCTCCAAGGGCGGATGAAGCCTATATTTTATATACATTTAAATGTTGATGAAAAATTTACACATACCAAGTTTTATTCCTGTAGCTCACAGTTAATGCCTTTATTATGCTTTCCCTATGAGAGGTGGGCGTGTTCAAGGACGGATTACTTCCAATTGAACACACCTTAGTTTTGGTATAAAATACATGCATACCAAATTTAATTTTTCTATGACAAACATAACCTTATTTATTGAGTTTAAAACTTTTTGGGTTGTATGGGAAATAGGAGTGTCCGTTGGCGGATGACGTCCATTTTTCAAAACCATCTTTGTCTTGTCATAAAAAACATACGTGCCAAATTTTAGCTCTGTAGGTTAAACAGAGGCTTATTTATTGCGTTTTCAATTTTTGGGTTGTGTGGGAGGTGGGCGTGTCCGTAAGCGGATGACGTCCATTTTTCGAAGACATCTTTGTGTTTGTATAAAACACTAACATATCAAATTTTATTGTTGTAGGCTAATTATGAGCTTATTTATACAGTTTTCAATTTTTGGGTTGTATGGGAGGTAGGCGTGTGCGTTTTTTTTTAAAAACCATTTTTATTTTGTCATAAAAAACATACGTGCCAAATTTTGCCTCTGTAGGCTAAACAGAGGCTTATTACTTGCGTTTTCAATGTTTGGGTTGTATTGGAGGTGGGCGTGTCCGTAAGCGGATGACACCCATTTTTAAAAACAATCTTGGTTTTGATACAAAACACATACATACCAAATTTTATTGTTGTAGGTTAACTATGAGCTTATTTATGCAGTTTTCAATTTTTGCGTTGTATGGAAGGTAGGCGTGTCCATGGGCAGATTCCAAAAATATAGTGCAGATCCTTGGATCCATATGACCATGTGTACCAAGTTTCATCCAAGTATCTCAACTCCTTCTTCTTATCCTGTGTATACGGACAACACACAGACGGACTGACGGACGGACGGACGGACATGGATAGCTCGACTCACGTGGTGACGCTGATCAAGAATATATATACTTTTCTATACCGGACTCGCTTCGTTCTATGCGTTACAAACGTTTGCACAAAGTTAATATACCCTGACCTTTCAGGTTTAGGGTATAAAAAATAAAAATATTTCTGATATGAAGAAATAGGTCCGTCTCGAATTCGAAACAGATTCGTATGACGCACTGGGGTAGTTATTCACCTACCCATAGAAAAATATTATGTGGAATATTTTTTATAAAATATGTTAATGTTGGAATTTGTAGCTCCTTTGCAATGAATGTTTTTTGTCCATTTTCCAAATTCAAAAAATAACTATAAGTGTAGGTTAATAACTATAAGGTTAGGGTTAGGATAAGGTTAGGATACGTATTTAATGAAAGTGTTTCTTGTAAACTTTCACCAAACGTCATTAAGTACTAGATTTATCTATAGCTTATTTTAAAACAGAAAAATAGTAAATTTTAATTGCTTATTGCAAAAGTTTCTCAATTCAAAATTATTGTAAAATATATTTTGGGCAATCATACAAATTTAGCCCTTTAACTAGAAGTGAGAAATTTGTTGACAGAAAATAAATGTAATAATGAAATGGTATAGGTACATTGCTTTGACATTACAACGTTACGTTCAACCACACGATTCTCCAAAAAGTTGGTAAGAAAGTGGAGGCCGTGGCCGTGCATGATTAGTGCTTGACATGCAAGGCCAAGAACCTCGGCAGATCCGAGTTCGAATCACCATCTGACACAAACAATTTTTTCAACAGAGATTAATTTTTCTGATCGGCCAATAAAAATAATAAAAATATTAATGACATTATTATGACTTCCATCGGAGAGAGTACCTTAAGCAAATAAACTGCATAAGTTATGAACTATTACAGGATGACTACGATTGCTAAAGTTCGTATTTCTCAAATCATATAGACCAATCAGCCTGAGTTATATCGTTCTAAGACCAATGAAACACATTCTGGAAATAACTAGATTGGAGACTAGTGTGAAAAGCGTGCCTTAAAGTAGATTTCAATTTGGTTATCAAACAAGCAAACCCGCAGTGATTCGAATCGAAAAAGCTTTTGAGTCAAAACGAACTGTGTTATGTACCTTCATTAAGGCGGTCTTCTCATTCAAAACCCGTTTTTTGGACCCTTTTTAAAAAAATTCTTATTTGAAAACGCAAAGAATAATTGAAAACTTTTTTTTTTATTGTATTACAAAAGTTTCAAAGTAAATAAAAAAATTTTTTTTGTCTCGATACGTGGGCTGTTCAAAAAGTAATGAGACTTCAAAGTTGGTGGTGAAAAAAAAAGTTGTCGTCACGGCGGCCACGATTCCGGGTCTCCGGAGCGTCTGAAATGAAAAAACAAACGAGGTTATAATCAGTATAGATGTAATTCTCGGGTGAACCTCAAGCTTAATTTTGTGATTTTTTTTGACAAAATGGCGGCCATTCAAAAAAAAAATTCAATTTCGGGCTTTTTTTTGTAGTTTAGTGTAAAAAAAAAATAGTAAAAAATTTTTTAAAATTATGGTCGAGGTTCACCCGAGAATGGTGACAATTCTGCGTCGATTTCATGAAAATCGGTTCAGTTGAACTGGAGATATCATGGCCGCCAGTTCGAAAAACGGGGTTTCGAGATAAACGCGTTTAAAGTTTGAAATAGCTCATTTTGACGAAGATCTTGCTTCACAAAAAAGGCTGTATCTTCTAAAGTATTTCGAATTTCTAAAAATCCTTTTAGGGGCATATTCACAACTACCCAAGCTATAAATAAATGCAAGAAAAAAGTAAAAAAAAAAGTTGCTCAATGAGAAGACCCCCTTAATATTTAAGGGGCCTTTGACAAATAACAGAATGGATTTTTACTAATTTGTTAAATCAATGAAGATTTAAGATCATCACTGCCACCAGAGAGTGCCCCGAAGTAGGGGTTCTATCTATTACATCTTTTGTGGATATTTTCGTTTATGAACTTCTCGAAAAGCTGAACAACCGGGGCTTTGGTACTAGAAGATATGCGGATGATTTCGTTATAGCAAGCCTGCCATGGGTCAATGGTATCGAACAGAATGCAAACTGCCCTAAGCGTAATAAAAATATGATGAAAAGGCTTTTTTAGAGAAAACTTAATTAATTTTCTAAATCAGGTCAAGTATTTAGTAGTAACTTTTGACAAGAAACTTCTTTGGAATACTCACTTGACAAACACTGTAGTCAAAGCTACAAGTGGCCCTTCAACCATTTGATTTCAATCTCTTATTGGTCCTGAACCATTTTAAAGCCTGTCAAAAATTTGCCTTGTGGAAAAGATTAGGTTCTGGGAAAATAAAAAGTTTCTGTTGCAGCGGACAAATTTTAATGCGCAGATTTAAGCAAATAAATGTATTACTCTCAACCTAAGCGTGACCTCATATAGCTTTTATTTAACCTACCAAAGGACAGGTATATTACTCATATTACTCGTCAGGTGTTCCGTGCCACAAAATGTTAATTTAATAAATGAAACTCTTATTCTGCTTAAGCATGTAAACGCGAACGTTAACAATCTCGGCTAAGCTTGAACTCCGGAAAAATAGATTTAATTTCATTAACTATGTGAGCATACGAACGTACCGTGTTCTATATACCAGCTACCGATAAGGTCCCATGGTATGTATGAAGTGTCAATTGACGATAACGCCCTGTTGAAGTCCCCGGTTGGTTTCATACATATGCTGGTCGCAAAACTGGGACTGGTCCCTATCCCTTCGGATTATATCACGCGATAGGCTCTTAACCGGTTCTTTTTTCCGCAGGGAACCACCAAACCATATTTAACTTTCAACTTCTGACAGTTTACTGGTCACTGAATACAGGCTTTCATATGTACGAGATGGTCTATCTGAATCAGATTTCTGTAGAGTTTGCGAGGAGGAGGAGGAGGAAGAGGACTCCAGAACAAATTCTTCTGTTAACTCATGGCGTTTTCGTTTCTACCAAAAAATGTTGCCTTTTCATTGCCCTTGCCTTTATTTGTGTTCGATTCTCAAATAAGTGCAAACGGGTGAGTAAATTCCGTGTTCGTTTCTTAAAATGTCACACTCACAGAGGGCAAAAAAGGCACATTTTCTGCCCTGCAAACTTTCTCAGGGTAGATGATTGCCCTGCATATCAGCTGTTTTTAAAACGACAATATTATGACATGCGTGCGTTAGACAAGGATGATTATATTCGTTTATTTAAGTTGACATTTTTCGAGTAGGCAAAAACATGCACTTTTACAGGGTTGCGGGCAGCATTGAAAACATTTTGCACTGCGACAGGGCAAAATTTTTTGGTAGAAACGAAAACGCCATCAGACTTCTCTACTTTAGTGCGGCAGTTGTGGAAAATTTGGTTAGTCATTATTAAGAAGTGCTTCTTTCATGCCTCTTTTGAGCAGCGATAGAAGAAGGTCGGAAAATTGTCCAACTTCATATAAAAAAGAGAGTGTACATGTAATATGAGTGTGGAAGGGCTATGAAATCTAAAGATAGGCCTGTTAAAAGCTCTTCGAAGCCCTGTCATTGCCGACTGGATCTCATCTAAATACGGGTGTGTCGAGTACACAATTAATTTTCATTCTTTTATTTATGATTGAAGAGTATAATAATTTTTTTTTAATTAAAAAAATTAAATTAAAGGTCATTCAAATTTTTTTAAAGAAATATCAAAAACTTAATGGCACAAGAGAAATATCAAAAATCAAGATATATCAAGAATAACAAAACATGTTCAAAAATAGCAAAAGGAACCCGATTTTTGTGGTTAGATAATATACAAAAAATCAGATAAAAATATACGTAACTTTTTTAATCATTGCCACTATATTTTCTTTATATATATTTAAAAGTTCACTAAAAAGGAAGTACAAAAGTTTATGTTGCTCCTTAAGAAAAATCCACAAAATTTCAACCGATATTTCTGCCTTTCAAAAAAAAAAAAAACAATATATAAAAAAGTTTGCAAAATGTCTCACCATTTTCATTTCTTTTGACCAACAAGTTTTTCGACCTTATATTTTAAAATTTAATTTTTATTTGTCTTGAAAAAGCAGGCTCATGTCGCTATTCACTTATAGTTCTGCATTACAATATCATCGAAGGCAATTTTTCACCATCGGTAAGTTAGTTGGTTTTGCTATATCACCGAAGAGAATCTAATTTGAGTGCTATCTCAAATAAACTGATCGTGCCATCTCTTTCTCAATTGAATTGTATACAATAAGCTGCACTCACACTAAGGGTTGAGGATAACGGCAGCATCAAGGCTGATTACTGTCATCAGCGCTCTAAGGACTAACGTTGTGTAGTCCGTCAATTTTGCTTGCAAATAGAAGGTTTGTTTTCCTTGACACGCTTTAGCCTCGTTCGTATGCAACATATTGTTCCAGGATCTGGCTCTTTTGTTTGACTGTGGTGGCGACAGGGTTTTTTCGCGCCTCGAGCAATTGTTTGCGCGTCTGTGGGAACGTGTGTCGGTCGTGTGCCACAATGTAGAGTATGTATTTAGGTACATATCTGTTTGTACATATATCTCATGATTTGTATCGGCATCGTCGTCATTGACGTAGCTAATTTTTGTTTTTAAATCATCAAATATAAATAATTCAATTTTCTCAATTGCTGCTGACAGCCACACCCTCTGCGCACGAGTTTAACATGTCAGCAACAAATATTTTTGAAGGTCCTGCCAGATATTCGCTATTGTAACTCAACATGTACCCCTTCTTTTTGCGTTCAGAATCTGAACTTCAGATGTTAATGTTTGTGTTATTGTGGTTATGGTTGTGCGAATGCTGTGATTCCACCAGCGAGTGGATAAAGCTACAATTTATCTAATGTAGTGTGAATGAGTTTGGCGAGTAGTTTTTATTAATTGTCGAACTAGTTGTGCGTGTGATTGTTTGCGTCTTAATTAGTTGCGGTTTATGCAGTGAGAATTCTTTCGGAAAGCTGGGAAATTTTTAAATTTCACTGCATCTTAACTTCTTTGACGGCCACTTAACCGTTGGTATATTAAATATTATGCTAATTTTGATTTTTAACTTATTTTTTTGCTTCAGCTGCAGCCAGCATAACAACATCGTATTACCAACAGATTTCATCAAATTGCTTTTATGTCGAGCCCTTTTTACCATCCTTACATTATGTATGGTTTTATGTATGGATGTAGAAAATTATTTCAACCTTAAGTGATGTCCTGCTGTGTTTCGAATTGCTGTCGGTATGTTGTACAAATGTTGTCTTTGCCCCCCCGCTGCACGTTTTGCTGTCACAAACAGGTGAAATTCTTTCTTGCAAAATTTTCTATGCCTTCTGCCTTCATGACCCTGACAATATACTATGGTATATTTATAAAAAACAATTTTATTAGTTCAGGAAATGTAAATTTATTTCAAAACTTATATAAAATTATTTTTAGCTTGGAATATACATACATATTAAGCAGTTGTTACATGTGCTTGTCTTTTTATATGTCACACATGGGTTGGATATGATTTGTCTGGAGATGTAACCACATCACATCTGTGTGCCTGTCATTTTCAGTTAAGCCAATTGGTTATCATGCTTCAAAAAATGTGTAAAGTAAGAATATAGTAAGATATAAATACCAACATTCTTGGAAGTTATACAAAAATTTAATTTCGGTAGTTGTATTTGTTAAATAATAATTGACTTCCTTTCACGAAATCTATTTTACATAAACTTATTTATTGTATAGAAATTAAATAAATTTTTTTGAGGATGTCACAATTTTATTCTGACCGATCGTGTTAAGGTTCGAAAAATATAATTCATTGTTCCTCTCTTTTTGACTATAACCACAAAATTTGTATGATCAACCATTGTTTCCAGATAGAGGTAAATTTCCCTAAATGTGGTAATCCCTAAAAAAGGTAATTTTTGACTAAAAGTGTAAATTTTGCAATATAATTATTTTTAGATTTCCAAATATTTTAAGTTTTTTTTCAGTTTTATTACCTCTCTGAACGTACTCGCAAGCAGTCCTTTATTATTGGGAATCCTTTTTTGATTTTCTGCAAATTTTAACTTAAAAACTAAGGAATTTGTTGAAACACATCAAGATATAAGAAGTAATTAAATGTTTTGAAAATGCTTTGAATATTGCTTTAAAGAATATCGGTTATAGAAAGTCATGACCAGTTCCTATAAAAAAAAAATTAACTGGAAAAGTGGATAAAAGAAGTCCCTTACATATCGTGAATTGGAAAAGTTGTTGGCAATAGGCAGAAACCAATTGTTCAAGTCTAACAAAGAAATGTTTTATTGTGGAAGTAGTGAAGTGAGTTATAAGGCTGTTAATTATTTAAAATCTTGCATTTTTTTTTTTGAAAAAGGTAAATTTTCTCAGAAAGTGGTAATTTATTTCCCAAGTAGTGGTAAATTTCGGTTTGGCTCTCTGACAACACTGTGATCAACTTCAATTAAATTCTGTTTTACAATCAATAATTTTTTTAAAAAATGAAAAACTCGAGTTGTCATGTTTGTCGTGGTAAATTGCAAATTATCTGTTATTTCTTTAATATGTACAAATTTCAAAAGGTAGAAAGGCTTATGTACTTTAAAGCCCTTCCTTTGTTCGAAAACTCGTCTTGAAAAAAGGCCTAAAACGTCATAAGTCCTTAACATATTCGCAGAAGACCAATCTTCATATATAAAGGCCCTTAAATGATTTAAGTTGACTCAGCCGAGTACCAAGGAAGGACGGGGGGAGGGAGGTGCGGTCCTCCACTGGTGGCATTATTTTAGGGGCGGCACTGAAGCTATATCAAGCATTTTACAAAATAAATATTTGTAAAATAATATTTTTAAAAGCAAGAGAAGAAGAAATTAAAATTATTGAAGGTTCTTTACTGAAAAACCTTAATCGAGAACCTTGTTCAAAAGGTGTTTCTGAAGAAGTTTCCCAAACATACAATTGTTAAATTCAGATGAATTCTCAGCCAGCGATGAAGAATGTACATACAAGGTAACGCAAAATGAATCATCCAATTTGATTTGAATAACTATTTTACTAAATAAAAAAACATAAAAATTTTGAATGATGGAAATCTATATTTGAAACATTACAATTTTTTGAGTTAAGGGGTAATGTTATGTCTGCTGCAAGTGTTGATACACATTTGTGCCCATTATATTGCTTTTTCCAAGACTTTTCGAAAGATTTCCGGTGATAACTGTTCACATTCCTGTTGAATATTATCCTTAAGATGTGCGATTGTATGAGGCTTGTTGGCATAAGCCAGCGGCTTCAAATATCCCCACAGAAAGAAATCTGAGATGGTTAAAACGGTTGATCTTGCTGGCCATGTCAAGTCCCTTGTAGCTTGTGCTGTGTATACAGTTACACCGTCCTAGTGAAACCATTTGTTTAGCAAGGCCCGCTCATCTCATTCCGGCAGTAAGAAGTCGTTTATCTCTGCAGCGTTCGCCAGTGGCTGTGTTGCCGATGGCGTCCTCAAACAAATGCGGCCCAATCACTCCTCGTGCTTGAACGCTGAATCACACAGTGGCTTGCATCACTCCTGGATTTTCAGTGCCCCAGAAACGAACATTTTGTTAATTGACGTAACCGTTAATGGAAATGCCATTTCTAAAAATATAACATCTTCCGATAGGATGATTAATTTTGCGCAACCTTACATAAATATTGAAAGTACCCAAGGCAAATTGTATAAGTTTTTGTACCCTAAACCTGAAAGGTCAATGTTTATTAATTTTGTCCAAACGTTTGTAACACCTATAAATAAGTGAGTCCGGTTGATTAGCCATGTCTCTCTGTCCGTCCGTCCGTTCCTCTGTGTGTTGTCCGTAAACACAGGATAAGAAGAAGGAGTTGAGATAATTGCATGAAACTCGGTATACATGTTCAGATGAACCCAACGATCTGCACTATTAAATATTTTTGGAATCCGCACACGAACATCAATTAACTTCACAGTTGAGAATTTGTAATTCTTTTTTGTAATGAAAACAAAGTTGAATGAACTCTGTAAGCAATTACTGCTTTACAACGATTAGGCATTGAGTTCACAAGATTCTGACATCTCTTGATAGATATAGAGTACCAAATTCGCTCAACTTCTCCCCGAAGCTGATGTTTGTTTGAAGGTTTAGATTCAACAATGAACCTTTTTAATATTACTCTAAAAAATTTCAATTGGATAAAGATCCAGCGACTGAGCGGGCCACTCCAAATGTGCGATCAGAAGAACCACTTCTTCACAAGTTTACTCGTATATCTCGTGTCGTTATCTTGTTGATAAATCCATATTAGCGGCAACTCCTTTTGGGCAATAGGAGCATAGTTTTCTGTAATATTTTGAAGTAAAGATGTTGATCTTTTACTTGTTCTATACAATAAATTGGACCAAACCATGATTCTACAACCACCGTGCTTAATGGTTTTTGTAGTATATTTCGTTGTCAGTTGTACCGACTATTTTTGGTGACATCGAACATATTGACGAGACCCTTTAGCACCGTACATTACAATGTTGGACCCGTCCGACCATCAAATGTTCCTCCATTTTTCATTTGGTTCATTTGGCTACGAAGAATGATCTGTTCTTGCGAACTGAATCCTTTTTTGAACATGCTTCCTGCTTAAAAGTGGCACTTTACGAGGACCATGCGCACTCAAATCTTGTTCCTTAAGAAGCCTACGTAAGATGAGAATACTTGCGTCAACATTCAGCTCTTTCTTTATTTGTACTGCAGAGGCAAATGGATTGGCCTATTGACGTATCTCAGAACGAATGAAAGTTGATCGACATGCGAACCATCAGGGGTTGAATCCACTATTATTGCGTAATACTTCCCTGTTTTGACTTCCTCAACTATGATGGAAGATAATTTATCTGCAAATAGTTGTACAAATATCAAATAAATTCTGATAAATAGCTCGTACTGCCAGATCCTTTGTTGCCAAATCTTCGGATGTGATCTTCTAAAAACGCATCAAATAATGCGGAAATTTACAGTGATAATGTAATGTGTTTCAAGCGTATGTAACGCCTTTGTTTTTTTATGACTGAAAAAATTTTTG
This sequence comes from Tetanocera ferruginea, assembly GCA_958299015.1. Classification (NCBI taxonomy): domain Eukaryota; kingdom Metazoa; phylum Arthropoda; class Insecta; order Diptera; family Sciomyzidae; genus Tetanocera; species Tetanocera ferruginea. The sequence continues at coordinate 46,034,163 of OY282642.1, read as the reverse complement.
ATTTCGTTTCAAATTTTGTCGCCCCCAGAAATTTGCCGACCTGTGCCTAAGCACCGAAAGCACCTAGTGTAAATCCACCCAGCAAACATAATGACTCTTAAAAGACTCTTTTAATCCTCATATAAATGAGGTTTTTTCGACATAATGCACTCAGAAAGACTCTTTTATGAGTACATTTTCGTATGTTGTGGGCCTTAAAATTTGATTCATAATAATAGTTGTTTTATGAGTCTTTTTAGACTCAAGTAATGACGGTTTGATACTCTTTTAAGACTCATATTGCGTACTCTTTAATGACTCATATTGTGTACTCTTTTAATACTCATATTTAGTACTCTTTTAATACTCATATTTAATTCTCTTTTAAGACTCATATAAGAAGTCTCATATTATAAGATGAGTACATTTTCTTGTGTTGTGGGCTTCAAAATATGATTCATTAAAATGATTCTTTTTGGTCTCATAGTAATGACGGTTTTAAGACTCATAGTTGATGCTCTTTTAAGACTCATATTGCGTTTTCTTTTAAGACTCATATTTAGTACTCTTTTAATACTCATATTTAATTCTCTTTTAAGACTCATATAAGAAGTCTTTTTTAGTTAAATTTTAATGCCTCCCAGCAAACATTATGACTCTGAAAAGACTCTTTCAAGCCTCATATAAATGAGGTTTTTTCGTCATAATGCGCTCAAAAAAGACTCTTTTATGAGTACATTTTCGTATGTTGTGGGCCCAAAAATATGATTCATAAAAATTATTGTTTAATGAGTCTTTTTAGACTCAAAGTAATGACGGTTTTAAGACTCATATTTGATACTCTTTTAAGACTCATATTGCGTACTCTTTTAAGACTCATATGTAGTACTCTTTTTATGCTCATATTTAATACTCTTTTAAGACTCGTATAAGAAGTATTTTTGCAACGAACATTTGTTGTAGTTCAATTTAAATGCGTGTCTATCGCCACAAACAAACAATTCTCCGAAAAAAGAAAACAAAGTTTCATACAATTAAAAAAATAATATGCTCGATTAAGTTCTAATTTATTTATTAGATATGGGTCTCTTTTATGAGTCTTCTTTATGATTATGCATATACCAATCAATATATATGATCCCTTTATGAGTCTTTTTTATGAAAAATCATGTCACCGTCATTTTTAGGACTCTTTAATGAGTCTCTTTTATGAGTACTCATCAATCAGACACAATAATGACTCTTGTATGAGTCTTATTTTTGAGCAATCATTTAACAATCATATTAAAGACTCTTTCATGAGTCAATTTAATGAGCCATCATAAAACACGAATAAAAGCCACTCTTTTTAGTCATTTTTTGGATAGCCTCATAAAATGTTTGTAGGGCAACGCTGTTTCGGACCCAAATAGATATTAAGAAGAACTATTTTGTTTACTCTTCATTTACATTTATTTTTAAAAAAAAATTGCCCAGGTTTGGATGCATTTCAAAAGTAAAAGAAAATTTGATAAAATTGCAACCAACAAGAAATAAAATAGTAAACAAGCGACTTCCTTTTCTTTTACAAAATTTAAATTGCATTTTCCACAAAAAAATGTTTTTTTTTTACTTTACAAAATGAAGAGAGTTTCAGAAACATCATTTAGACCAGGGATGCCCAGCGCCTAATTTTGTTCACTCTTTACAAGAACTTCGATGTTTTTATGATTCTTGTTATTCGACTAATTGACTTGGTGAAACGACTATAAAACAGCAGCTGTCAGCTGTTTAGTCAACAAACTTCGTAATTGCTTGTAATGTTGTACACAGAGGGAAAAACCTATGGACTCAATACATAAATTTATGTACTCAACGCATAGTTTTCTGCACACAAAAATTTTACATTTTTCATGTATTTAGTACATGTTGAAATCTCTATTGACTACATAATGCTTTAAGCGGTTATGTAGTCAATAAAGAATTTTATGTACTCAACACATAAATATGTGTCGTGAATTCATGGATGTATGTAGTGAGAACATGCACACTGTACTCATCGCAAACTGTTACAAATAATTTTATGTAATGAGTAAAGATCTTATGTACGTATTACATAGATTATCGACTCAGTACATACTTAATTTACTCATTACATATTTTTAGTGTATACATTTATATAATGAGTACATACATAATTTACTCATTACATATGTTAAAAACATAATTTTATGCAATGAATACATGCATAATGTCTGTGCGTAAATCACCCTCTCAACACATGCAATAAATAACTTAATAAAGAAATGACTAGATTTCACAAAATAATTGGCAATTACTTATAAAAACCCAGCCATTTAATTCTTATCCAACCATCGCTTTTGTTCTAGAGTACAGTGGATAAACTCATTCCCGCTCTGATTTTCTACATACTTTAGAGATGTTGCTTATTTGAAAATCAAGAAACGAATGACTTAAAACAGCAAAATCGTCTGCCGATGTTCAACAGATATGTGTACTGAGTCCATTTGTTATGTACTGAATAAATGTGTCACTTCAATCGTTTAAGATGGACGTGTACTGAGTCTATATTTTATGTATTGAGTACATTTATTACTTTCATTGATGTGTACACGTTCCCTGTAATGAGTATATAGCAAGTGTACGATGACGTGTTGCAAGCGAGAAATGTACTGAGTCTATATTTTATGTATTGAGTAAAGTTTTTGTAAAAAATTACATAACACGTTGATTGAGTACACGTTGCTTGTATCTATTGAAGTCTGCTATGTATTCAACACATAACATGATGTATTGAATACATTTTTTATTCATTTTAAAAAGTGAATAAATTGATATGTAGTCAGTACACGCTCCCTTTACTCAGTTAATACTGCTCCCGTTGTGTTCTCATACATGTTGCAGTGCATAGATTTTACATAGCTGTCTCTGTACTGACTACATAACTTTTTCCCTTAGTGTATATAAATAGGATTTAGACAGATTTTATATGCATCGACTCAAGTATTTTTTAAGTAATATCTAATGAACATATTTTTAATGCAAGCGGTTTCTTAGGTCAAGCTTTTACCATGTCTACACAGATAGTTAAGTTTGAGTTCGAACGAAACTGTTTTGAAACTGTATCGTGTTTTGCTCCACCCAAACAGACAGGAAAATCTCAGCTTCTAAACTTGCTCAAATTTTTTATTCCTTTTTGTTTGCAATAAATTTGAAAAAGTAGCAAGAGCACAATTGAGTTTTTACTTTTTTCACAGTAAAAAAGTGTACAATATTAAGAACGCACCCTAAAATTAAAATAAAAAAAAAAATTTTAATTGTCGTCTACAGTGTAACTTAAATAGCAGAAACAATAGATTTTGCATAGAAAAAAGTATTGTTGATTGGTTTCTTTACTGTCATTACTGAAGAAACATATTTAATTCCCAATGTTCGATATAGAAGAGGAAGTTTTTATTATTTTAACATTATTATGAATTTTTATGAAAGTGAAAAATTAACATTTTTACTCGAGAACAAAATTATGCACACATTGTAGTGTGTGCTCTTTATATGATCAACACTGTAAATCATTCCTAAGCGTATTTTACCTTACATGAGTTCACCCTGTTGTGAAACTCCACCCTTAAGCAACCATTTTGCAGTATTTCGTTCAATTCATTAGGGGTTGCATTGCGAGACACTGCAAAGGGGTGTGTTCAATGCTTTGACATAAAAATGGTAACTTATTTGCTTAGAAAGTTTTTGCTATAAAATGCAGTTAATTCCCAAAGGATAGCTTTATTCCCAATTATCATATCATTGTGTGTGGATCAAACCGTTTAATGAAGTGAATTAAAATATTTTAAAAAATATTAGAAAATCAACAACCTTATTAACTTACCATAGCCCTGCAATAAAAAAGTTTGATCTTTATAGTGATTCGAAAAAATTCTTATAAATAATGTCGCGTCATCAATTGCCCGATTCTTCATCTTCTCCTCCAATAAGGTTTGTGGAAATACGGTTAATGGAAACAAATTAAACAACCAACGATTTCTATGCGAGGATATACAAATAAAAAATGTGAAATGTGCTTTATTTTGGGTGAAATTAAAAGATAATATAAATTTTGTGTGCACAAATTTAGCTGGAATAATGAAATCTTTAAAGCGTAGTTTCTACAAGGATACTATTTAAGACGTTTGAATGCTTGCACAAATGCCGACGCACAACGAGAATGGTAGCTCTAAAATGCTCCAACCATAAAAACTTTACTCATTAATATGTGAAAGTGAATCAACGCTTATCATAAAATTAAATTATCATAAAACATAACTATGTCTAACTATGTCAAAGCATATCTTAAACAATTTTTGACATCATTCCGTTAATATATATTTTATCAAAGTATTTTTTAAAATTCGGATTTTTGAAAACTTTAGTTCTCATGACTTCTAAGAAAGTGTGCTTATTACACTGAGAAAATTGTGTTCCTCTTACGTTTATTTTCATTTTAAAATGAGCTTCTAAAACGTTCGCTTGATTTTAATTAAAATGTAAAAAAAATTATGAGGTTTACGTTGAGATAAAAAAAAATAAATATGTGTCTTACCACCACGCTGGGTAAAAGTGAAGCTTTAACTTTAAAAAAGTTGATTTTAACCCGATGTTGATTTTGAATAAAACACAAATTATTTAGGAAATTATTGTCATTTCTTTTTAAAAACAAACTGGCCATTTCAGCCCTTGAAAGGACTTTGGCCGAGCTTCTTATGATCAATTGTGTTGTGTGTGTTATTAAATGTTTGCACACAATTGACCGAGAACTGGACCTACATTTTTTATGCCGACTCCGAACGGGTAAGGTTTATGTTCTCAAGAAGCTTTACATGGCATTATTTACTCTCTGAGCTTTGTCATTTTCTGCAGAGAGGTGGTGACCGATCTGAAAAAATTGTATTTAAAACTTTTCGTCGCGATTGGGGATCGAAATCGGGCTCCGAGCATGCTAAGCTACACACTTAACCTGCATGCCAGGGTCACCACATTTCATTTCTTTTTATTATCATAATATTAGTTCAATTATGCATGCAACAAAATATTGGCCAAATGACCGCCGCGACTTCGGCGGCACACCTCCATCCGATGGTCCAAATTTTCGATGACGTTGAGGCATAATTGAGGTTCTATGCCGTAACTGAATTGTAGAAGAAAAGTTGGCAACATCCGCTTACGAATACACCCTCCTCCCATATAACCCATATTATATAAAGCTCTATAAATAGGCCAATATTTAAGCTACAGACCTGAAATTGGGTATTTGTGTATTTTATATCAAAATAGAGGCATTTTAGAAAAATTGGCATCAACCACTCAAGAACACGCCCACCTCCCATATAACCCCTAATTGAAAACTTTATAAAGAGGCTTGTCTATACTCTGCAAGACAACCATTTGATATGAATGTATTTGAGACATCATCAAAAAAATAAAATTTTTTGAAATCTCATATAAAAAGAGCTGCAATTTAAGATTTTCTACCATTACGAAGTCCGGGGGGGTATTTTTACTTCGGCCAAGTCGAAGATATACCTTACTAGTTATATATAAGATTTTATATAGGCAAAAGGCAATTTACGTTGAATGTGGCAAAAGAAGCAAAAAAGCTAAACCTGCTGAGGTTTTATTGCGCGTATTGATCTATACGCAGATAAAGCACTTTCACTTCAAAAAAATACAGACTGAAACGATTGTGGATAAGTTTATTATGTCTTTTACTTCGTTAGGCCTGTTAGTTTGAACTCAAACCCAATGGTCTGACTGTGCTTTTGCAATTGAACTAAAAACTCGAAAAGTTTTTTTTAAACTTGCCTTTCTTTTGAATACCTCATAATAACTTATGAATTCGCTTCGTTTCAACAGGATGTTACATCGGTTTTATAACGCGGCTAAAGAGGTTTCACTTTAAAAACTTTGTGTGGCGCACGCAAAGAAATTTTTCGTTAACCGCAACTGAAAAATTCACCAACTACACTTCGTTTGCGAACTTTATTTGCCGCAAACGCATATTCAGTTGTCATCAACTTAAAAATATTCTTGCTTGAAACGAAAAAACATAAAACTTAAAGAAATTTTATCATTGTTTTGGAAGTTCAAGTTTAGCCGAGTGTGCTGGCGTTCGAGTCTAGGAACTCTATTGACCTGGGTTCAATCCCCAACAAGAACACCAATTATTTTTTTTTTAATTAATGTTTATTAAGTAAAACTTATTTTTACGGTTATTTATAACGAAGCAGTTAATGAAACAGAATTGAAATTTCAATAATTAAATTGAAATTATTGATACTTCCACAGCCAAGTTTCGAACCCACATCTTCCGCGTGACAGTCTAGCACGATTCCATTTAGCTTTTGTGAGATATTGTGTAGAATGCATTTTTATACCCTAAACCTGAAAGGTCAGGGTATATTAACTTTGTGCGTATATTACGAAACGAGTTCGGTAGAGAAAAGTATATATATATTTTTGATCAGCGTCACCTCGTGAGTCGAGCTGTCATTTTTGACGGGAAAGAAGTAGTTCTTTTATTAAAAGCGAAGGAATTTATAATTAAACTTTGTGAACACTTATAGCTTATTCTCAAATATGTTTTAAGAACAAGTAAAAAAAGTCTAAAGTCGGCTTAGCCCGACTATGAAATACCCTAAACCTACATTTTCAAAATACAATGGGCTGATGAAGCCCATGTCTTATATGCATCTCCATTTTGATGACAAATTTACATATACCAAGTCTTAATCCTGTAGCTCACATTTTCAATTTTTTGGGCTATATCGGAGGTGGGCGTGTCCGTGGTTGGATGACGCTCATTTCTCAACAACGTCTTTGAACTGTTATAAAAAGCATACGTACCAAATTTTATTCCTGTAGGTTAGACATTAGCTTATTTATTGAGTTTTTAGTTTTTTGATTGTATGGGAGGTGAGTGTATCCGTGGGCGGATGACACCCATTTTTCTAAAACATTTTTGTTTTGATATAAAATACATACGTACCAAATTTTATTGTTGTAGGTTATTTATGAGCTTACTTATGCAGTTTTCAATTTTTGCGAAGTATGGGAGGTAGACGTGTCCGTGCACGGATTCCAAAAATATTCAATAGTGCAGATCCTTGGGCCCATGTGACTATGTGTACCGATTTTTAACAAGTTATCTCAAATCCTTCTTCTTATCCTGTGTTTACGGACAACACAGAGACATACAGGCAGACGGACGGAAGGACATGGATAGCTCAACTCACGTGGTGACGCTAATTAAGAATATATACTTATCTTTACTGGACTCGCTGATTTCTATGCGTTACAAACGTTTGCACAAAGTTAATATACCCTGACGCATAGTACAACCAGAGCTGGATTAAAACATGGTGGGGCCTGGGGCTAAAATTGACACGGGGTCTACTCAAGGTCAGAGAATTTAGTTCGGATCTTTTAATAATCAAAATGTTATTTTTTACGCATTTACATATCGGTGATTCCATATCATTTCGACAAATTTTAAGGAAAATCTGATCTAAGTACTTCCGATTTGTTTGAAACTTTGTAGGGTAGTTTATTCACATTAAAACCATATTATGTTTTTTTTATTATTGCGAAATTTTTTTTTTTGTAAAATTATACATCGTCAAAAACATTAAAAGATTACAAAAAAATTAAGAAGATGCATGTATTTAAATAACTCTATCTACTTTACTGTAATTCGAACAGAAAATAAACTCAAGTATAGATAGTTTAAGAACCTTCAATGGTTCTCTTTGGTGGTGTCATTTTATAGTTTTTTTTTGTATGGAAAAAAGTTTTTTATTCTTATTCCGGAATTTATCATCATATTTTTCACAGTTGGCGCAACAACTTTTTCACCTTTTTCAGTTTATGATGATCTATTTGAAGGATTTACTTCAAACCAAAATGTTACTGCATTTATAAAATAAGGAACAATAACTTTTTTATATCAAAATAAAATATTCGGTATACATAAAAACGAAAACTTAAGTAAGCATTTAAAAAAAAAAAACCATTAAAAATAGCAATCGTTGGAGATCTAACTTAAAACTGCGTAAACCTTCAGAATGAATGCCTTAATGCGATATTATATTAAAATGTTAGAAAAGTTGTTGTGCCGACTGTGAAAAATATGATGGTAAATTTCGGGATAAAAAAAACTTTTTCCATGAAAGAACTATAAAAAAATTACACCACCAGAAAATTGCCATTCAATGTACTGAAACTATAAACGAGTTTCTTGTCTGTGCGACTTACAGTTTAGAAGATAGAGCTGTTTATATATATGTTATATATATGTTTATATATATATGTACGACAAACGTTCATGTAACATCGTTCAGAAGATCGGTGAACTTTTTTTATTCTTTTAAATACTAAAAATTACCTTTCAGCTTCACAATTTGCTAAATCATGTCTCAGGACAAAAATGTTAATCATGCCTGAGACCAATATTTTTAATAGTTTTTAATAGTTTGATATCTATACAAAAAAAAAACTTCTCTCAGAGAGATCCTTCATGTGGTGGTTTCATAAGAGAAATTAAGTGATTTAATTCACAGAGTAGTTCCATTTGAATATAATTTGGTTATACTTCAACAAGGAGTTTTACTCTCACTTCTAATTTTTCGTTTTCAATATCCATTAATTTGCACAAGAATCCAAATAGTTTTGTTATGTGTCCATATGCTTAAATTTTTTTTCTCAATTCTATTGCTAGTGTATCAACTCAAGCATAAGGTTCCGATTTTGAATCTATCAGCACTAGTCATTGTCAATTGATTGTTTGGGGTTCTTTGTTGCTGTTTTTTCTAGTTATTTTTCTCTTATAGTCTTGGCAAATAAATCGACTCACATTCTTAGCTCTATTCTCAAACCCTGAAAATTCACTTCACAAATCTGTTACGAATTCGATAACTGAAGAAAGCAGCTATCAAATCAGTACTTACTTTTTGGAAATATAAGTTGGTTGCATTGAAACTTGCACCTCTTGATGATTGATTATCAACATCCACTAAAAATAGTGCGATCATTACCAGATGAATTCTGGCCCTATAATTAATAGAAACTTTAAGCATAACCATGATTTCTTACAAATATACTTTTTTCTAAACTTTAAGGTCGAAATATAACTTCGAAATATTTTTTATTATGGCATGTCGTTTTTACAATAAGCACTTCATATATAAGCACCTGCGAGGCCCCTACCTGCTATGGGCCGGGGGCTCCAGCCTTCCTTACTCCCTAAATCCACGCCTGAGTACAACAATCAAGGTAGCTGCAGGCATGATAGAATAACAAGGTAGGCGCATATTGGAGAGGAAGTGAGCTAGATGTCAAAATCAGCCGTTCGAATTTGAGTTGTTCTAATTGTTGTTTTTGCCTTTTCGTTTGACTTTTATAGCACCTCACAGCATTGTTTGTGTAAAATTAGACATTTGAGCAGCCATATTAATATGAGCCTACCTTATTATTCTATCATGGCTGCAGGGCCATCAATCCTCTCTCTGTCAGAGTCAGAAATGTCAAAATCAATACAAATTATTTGATGTCTCCTTTTGTCGGTCTATTTTGTTCAATATTTTTTGGCAATTCTGACTTTCGGCTCTCAGTCCTACAGCTACCTTGATTATTATACTATGCCCTGACCTTTCAAGGTTTAGGGTTTAAAAACTAAACAAATATGCATTTGTTGAAATTCTTTTTGCACTTGTGTGCCAACTTTTTCATGAACATTATGTGACTGATTTGAATTTATACTTTGTCATGAAGATTTTTAAATTTTTTTTATATTTTATGTGACTTCGTTTTAATTTGAGCACCAGCTTTTTCCATTTATTGGAACAATGACGAAAGTGAGGTTTATATGATATTTATGCGTCGCATAAAGAGAAGCGAAGAAAGTGTGGAACAATATCTTTATGATGTACTTACTTACCTTCACTCGTCGAGTGAGGTTAAGTGATCATTGCGCAAAAAAAAGTTATTGTTACCGGGTTAAAAGACAAAGAAATCTTAAATGCTATCAAAGGGTATATTTCTCATTGTTAATTTATACAAGAACTTCTTATGCAGATTTTTCTTCTTATGCGAAAAATATCATATGAATATAACTTTAATACCCCGGCAAAATTATCGCGTTTTACAAAAAGAAATGAACTGACAAAAAAAAATTATATTGAAGGAAAATTTGCAAAATTCTTTTGTGTTTTTGGAAGTGATTAGATATCATAAGATTATCTAAAGTGCAAATATTCGGTTGGAACTATCAACACCATCCCAATAAACTTGTTAGTTTTGGGGTCGTCAAGATTCAAGAAGTATTACTTCCAGTCGAAATTCTCGTTGTTAATAATTGCGATCAAGGGTGTGCGATAGGATTGTCGGTCAGAACTTTTTAGATCATTCTGGAGTAAGTTGTATTCGCGAAAATGGCAAGTTTATGATCTCCTTCAAGAATAAAGAAAATTAGTGTGTAAATTTGAATTGACTAGAATCTGAGAGTCATAAATCTCGATAAATTTCAAACCAAAGTTTAAATACTGGAAGTGATTTAAAAAAGAAGAAATAATAAGAAGGCTTTGCTGAAAATGTATCTCTTTTGGGAAAAATAAATTCATTGGAAATGAAAATTCAATTGAAAGACAAAAGCAAGTTCGTTATAGCCTAGACACATTGACTGCGGCTGTAGCATTGCGTCAAACGTCAAATTTTTTTTATATGCTTTTCTTATGGAGGTGAATGTGATGAAAATGTTGCAACGACAATGCGTCATTGCAGCAATGTTGCTGTCGTCGATTTAGAACTTTTTCTATTTTGACGTGCGGCAAAAGTAAGAATATCGGCATTTGTTAATGTTTTCGTTTAATTTCGTGCTTCTTTTGTGTTTTTTATTGTCCATTCTCATTGTGTTTGTGTTAAATATTTGTTTTTAAATGATAATTCGATGTTTAATAATAAAAATATATGAAAATACGGCGTATCGAGCTGCATCCAAATTAATCAAGTCGTAGACAACATGCCAACATTTTCATTTTCACCTCGTGTTGTTATGTTGCAGCCGCAGTCAATGTGTCTACACTCAGAAAAAAGTGTCTCGGAATATGATAAAAAAGGCATCACATTTAGAGAAAAATGGTATAGACTTTGCTCCAGAGAATGCTATTCTCTAATTGCGATACAAAAAATTCTCTAAAAATGATAAAAAGCTACCATGAAATAGAAAAATATATAATTTTTAGAGAAAAATACTTTTTTTTTTGAGAAAATATTTATTTTTATTGAAGAAAATACTTCTCATAGTGAATTTTTTATCAAAATATAAGAAAAGTTTTTCATTTTCAATAAAATTTCTCTATAAATGAGAAATTTTTTGTGCGAGAAAAATACTTATCATTATTAGAGACATTGAAATGTTTCCATTTCCTAGAATTAAAAAAATATTTCTACGAAAATGTGAAAATTTATTCTAATTGAAGAAAATTTTATTTGAAAAAGAGAAAATTGCTATTGTCAAAAATAGAGAAATTTTTTACCGGAGCAAGGTATGTGTTTTTTTTTCTCAGTGTAGGCTATTAATCATAAACCTTTTCACCTACCTTAATAATACTTAGAGAAGAATAAGACAAAATTGTGGGTGATCTTTTAAAAAAGAATATTATTGGAAGTAACATCACAATTTGCTAGCCAGTGATAGTGCACAAATATATGTTAAAAAAAAATTTGAAATTTGTTGTTTTTACAAACTTTTTTGAGACCCCAAAAAATCGGTACTTCGTCATTTTTGAAAAGCCATGCATTTCAGCTTATTGGAAAATTATTGAGCTATTCTTTCCATTGGTATAACGTATAACGTGGAACGATTTCGATATTATTTGCTTGGGAAACACTTTCAGATATTAACTGATTGAAACTCATTGAAGAATACTGCAGATAAACAGAACCTCAAACCTCGAATCTTGGTAGTTCAGAATACAAGATGGTCCATGCTGAGGCATTAAGCCACTCTCTAATATAACTAGATAAAATATCAGAAACTGCAGGTATTGATATGCAGGTATTGATACTATACAAATGCAGGACTCTACTCTGATAAACAAAGTAGAGATTTTAAACGATGGTTCGGATTCCGACAAAACAAGAAAAGCTTACGAGCGTGATATATAATTAAAAATAATTGACTATTTAAAAAAACCAAAGCTATGCTTGGTTATATATAAAAAGAGGAATTGACGAATTACGATTCAACATCCATACAATCCAGACAAGTTTGCAATCGACAAGTTTGCAATTCCATTTCACACGGTGCATGTTGACATTTGGGGCCACAACCAAAAAAGAAAACAGCAAATCTTTACATATTTGGAATTGTTTATGCATTAACAAAGTATTAAATTATTAAACCAGTCAAAACTGCTAATGCAAAATCAGTTATTAAAATGATCTAAGAGTCGCTCAATTCGTAGGAATTTCTTTGGAGTTCTTCCCTGACAGCAAAATCGTTGTAGCCAACGATATTAATGTCCACAACCCGGTTTAGTTATGTCATCCTGGACAAATAACACCTGAAGGTCAATATGTTGAGCTTTTTGCTGAATTGAACCGATTGATGGTTAGACATGGTTTGGTTTAGTTAGGCAATCTGGACAAATAACACCTAAAGGTCAATATGTTGAGCTTTTTGCTGAATTGAACCGATTAATGAACAAGTGAACTAGTGAAGAAAGCTACTTTTTTCCTACAAAATGATGTGCAAATTCATAAAATCCTAGACCTCTTTCTGACTTCGCATAATGAAAAATATAATGTGAGTATCAACAAACCTCTTGGTAACTCCGACCATGGTACCATCTCCGCTGCTTTTTCATATTTTAACCTGTGTTCCTCTACGCCTAAAGCCCCAAAGAGGAGATCGTTACTCTAGATATTTCAAAGGCGTTTGATCGAGTGTGGCATAAAGCACTCGTGCCAAAACTAATTGCATATGGAGTCGGGGTTAACTTTGCTCGGGGGATCACGTGTGTTCTCAAGGTTAGATCGTTACGTGTCGTGGTTGACAGCATTTCGTCCAGAGAACACACCATTGATGCAGGTGTGCTGCAGGGTTCAGTCCTATCTCCTACTTTGTTTTTGATTTTTATGAACGGCCTTCTGTCGTTGACTCATAATCCAATACATTCGTTTGCTGACGTCAGTAGCATTTGATAACGTGTCATCATCTCTCAATTCTCTTGGTCATCGACGCAATCTTGGGTCAATAAGCCTGTTATACAGGTACTATCATGGGAAGTGTTCAAGATAGGTACACGACCTACTCTAGCAGCTCAAGTTTTTCCCAGGTCCACTCAGGCAGCTCACCTAGCCAATCCCTACAGTTTTGCCTTGTTGCCCAACAGAACCTCGCATTACCGTCATAATTCGTTCTTCAGTCGTACAATAAAATTGTGGAATAATCTCCCTGCGAATGAGTTTCCCGACAGTTTTGACCAATGTGAATTCAAAACAAATGTTCACCGTCACTCCACCCTCCAACTAGCTTATTACTTTCGCATTAATAGGGGGCATCCCCTGATGCCCAAAAAAAGCTGTAAAAACTCCAAGAGCAAAATAGACAAATCGAGCGTTACTTTCGAACTATCAATTCTACAATACATTATCATTAAAGATACAACTCACTTGCTGTAAGTCAGGACATATATTAACAAAGAATTTGATCCAAATATTAGAGTTAGAGCATTTAACATAAAGGAGACATGGGTAGAATATAACCTATATAACCTTTTTATTACATGCATAGCATGCAAAGTATGAACAGTGATCACTAGTGCTTAAAAGTCCTTGTACGAAAAGATGAATACCAACTGTTTTTTACAATTTGTAGGCTTTCTTCTTTTTTGTTTTTTTTTTTTAAATGCAGAAAACAAATTTTCATAAATCAATCTACATTTATTTAATAAGTTCTTTTATTTATTTCATCCCTATACAAATAGCAGTCATCTTTCGTTTCATAATTTCGACGATGACATGATCAATGATCTACCCTCCTGCGTTTATGCCAGTCAACATCATGCATCAACAAGTAATGCAACAGCGGCAAGTAACGGTTTACGCATGAGTTCCAGCAATTTACGACAGATACATCAGCAATATTTACATTCTGGTAATACGATACACATATTTATTTTGACTTCATTTTTGCTAAAATTTACAATAATTCTCATCCAGAATCTCTGCTAGACTCCTCGACACCCAACAATATTGGTTTGAACTCAAGTAATTCGCTTATGTGCAACAGTCCCAGTGCCAGCAGCAGCACCAACTATAATACGGCGCCATATAAAATTCAACGTCAACAGGCAAATGTACGCGAGCGCAAGCGCATCCAGAGGTCGGCACCAACGGGGTATATCCGTTATGCAATTCTTGTTTGCATTATTTTATTTATAATTTCAACTATTTTTGTATTTTAATATTTATGATATTTTTTGTTTTTTTTTTAATATTTAGAACTTAGCATTTGTATTGAAAAATATTAACTCAAAATTGTTTTGAAACTTGCAGTAGCATAAATTCCGCCTTCGATGAGTTACGTGTTCATGTGCCAACATTTCCATATGAGAAACGTCTAAGCAAAATCGACACCCTACGTCTGGCTATAGCTTATATATCGCTATTGCGTGAGGTACTACAAACCGAATACGATCCACTCACCTATGTTGAGAAATGTTTGCGTGGTGAAATCAAAGCTGATCGTGCTAATTGGAATACAAGTGGTAGGCTTGACTTTTGTTTCAAGTTCTTGTTCTTTAAACGATGATTATTTTTCAGATCTAACCGCACGACTTTCCTGGATAAATTGGGAGAATCTTGGTGTGCATCCTGGCAGACGCACATTATTAACATCGCTGGCTCTTACTTCAGATCCCATGTGCGGCTCCCACTGTGGTCCATAAAAACTTTACTATAACAAGAAAATTATGCATATTACTTATATGAAGTTTATATCTTGTAACCAGTCTTCCACTAGTCTATATAATTTTAATCTATAATATTAAATATTTATTTATTTGTGTCGCTTTTAGTGACTTTGACTTTTACAGAGAGCTTTAAGTCTGTCCTATATGATTTGTTATTTTATTATTTTGTTTTTAGTTAAAATTTTGTATATTAAAAACTATTTAACTCATTTTTTGTGTTATTCATTCATTGTTATAAAATTATCTAGTTTTATAATAGGCAGAGAGTTTTTGTGGCGTTTACTTCTTCCTGATTAAAGAATAAATTTTAAAGACCATTAAATTAATTAACGGCGTCCTTAAATAAAATTGCGGCTGAAGACGTGTAACATGTTTTAAAAAATTGTAAGTCTATTTGGTGGAGGCATTTTCACTATTTTTAGAAAATTCTATTTTTAATCGAAATTAAATTTGGTGGCTGAAAAAACTGTATATGATCGATTTCGAAATTGTATATGTTCGAGTTCTTGGAAAAACGTAACTATAAAAAAAATGTTCGTGTTAAGAGACTCTAAATCTATAAGAAAATATAGTGAGATACAATTTTTTTTGTTTTTGGCGCATAGTTTTATCAATCTAGTCAAGCAGGGATACGGTACTACGAACGATGGAAAGGCTGCTGTCAAATGTTTTTCCAATTTAGATACTGTAATGCAGATACTGTATCCATTGTATACTCTAGATACAATGGATACTGCAACACAGTGGCATAGGTATGAGGGAGATCCAAGGGTCCAGACCCCCCCCCCAGATCCATGAGCCAAATATAAAAGTTGTTGTCAATTGATCCCCTTAAGTTAAAAGTTTTTTCGCGATTATCGAAAGAATTTTATGATAAGCAAATATTTAAGATATGTTTTATGATAACTTTGTCAAAAAAATTTCAGATTTTTTTATAAAATTATTTAATGGAATCATCGAAATAAATTTGAGTTTTCAAGATCTCTTATTTATATCTTAAAGTTTATCTTAATAGATTTTTATGAAACTGAAAAGAAATAAATATACGTGAAAATATTTCACCTACAAATATTTTGAATGAACTGAGCTGAAATTACATTAAAAGTACACTGAGAAGAAAAAAATACTTTAAAATTGAACAAAAAATTTTAAAATAGAAATTTAATGCAAGCACAACAGTTTTTGAAGTTAAATTTAAAACAAAAGTTTTTATTTTTAAAACAAATTTTTATATATTTAAAAATCTTTTTTTGTTGTTGCAAAGAAATAATAAAAGAAAATTATAAAAAAAAGAACAAAGTTTATAGTTGAAAATTAAACACGCTTGATTTAAAATTTGAAAATTTACACGCTACCTGGGTGAAATACACAAAAAATACTCTTCTTGAGGTGGAAATTTGTTCTAAAGAGAAACAAGTAAAGAAACTCTAAAGTCGGTCCAGCCCGACTATGGAATACCCTAAACCTCCTCATATTAAAATATATATTGATATACTTAAACAAACATAAATAAATTCTTATTTTTTCAAAGTCCATGCATTTCTTTACAGTTTTTAACAGTTTTCACTAATGTGCGTTGTATGGGAGTAGGGCGTGTTTGTGGGCGGTTGGCGCCTATTTTTTGTGCGCACCTTAGTTTTGGTATAAAATTCTCTCATACAAAGTTTAATCCCTGTAAGTTATATACAAACCTTTTTATGGTATTTTCAATATTGTAAGTTGTTTGGGAGGTGGGCGTGTTCGTGAGCGGATGACACCCATTTTTCGAAGACATCTTTTTGTTGATATAGAACACAAACCCACCAAATTTTATTGTTGTAGATTAATTATTAGCTTATATATCCAGTTTTCAATTTTTCCAAAACTAAGGTGTGTTCAAAAATTGGGAGTTATCCGTCCATGAACACGCCCACTTCTCATAGCGAAAGCACAAAAAAAGCATTAGCTGTGAGCTACAGGAATACAATTTGGTATGTGTAAATTTTTCATCAACATTTAAATACAAAATATAGGCTTCATCCGCCCACGGACGCACCCATTTTTAATAATATTATTTATTTTTTTTTAAAAGTAGGTTTAGGGTATTTCATAGTCGGCCTAGACCGACTTTAGACTTTCTGTACTTGTTTTTGCTTATTTTGGGGGGAGGGGGCTAAACCCCGAAATTCCCCCTTTGGTTGCGCTAATGTAGGTACCAAAGGAAGCTTGCAGTGGGCAATTATGTCCCTTTCATCGTATTTCTTATATTGCAGTCATATCAGCTTTATATCTTTCCAAGATATCAACAAGTTGGATAGCGGCGCCATTCCAATTTAGGGTTCGGGCATTTCAAGTGAATATCCCTAAATCATTATCAATTTTTCATTTGCGGTAGCCATTATCAGATTTGGGGATCATACACTTCATTTTTGTGGAATTTGTGTGATTCAAAACCAACGCATACCCTTTGCTTGAAGGCCAAAGGAGCCAGATGCTCAGATTAAATGTTGCTAGTTTGCCGTTTCCATGACACACCACGCGGAGGTTTGAGTCGACTTGAGTAGTTTTTTACCTAGATAAAGCCGACATTATAAAGCGAGGCAGTCAAACACGTTGCCATGTAAAGATCACCCCCTTATATACCATTATTTATAAATAACATTATCTTTAATTGGCCAATGAATGGAACGAACTGATCTTTTTTGACATTTTCATACCATTCAGATGGTATGTTTATAATTTTAATAAGAATTTGTAAATGAATAAAAATATATATTTTTTTAAAAGCACTTGATTTTTTATGCACTGTCCGAAAGGATTTCAAGAAGTTCATTAAACATTGACCAAATGTTAATCGAAAAGTTTTGAATCCAAGCGGAAATCACATTCTACTTACTCTTCACCTGCAGTTTCATATATTATTTGTACCTACCCTTAGTTATGAATAAATGAAAACAAATTTTATTTAGTTCTGTTAACTACTTACGTTACGTATATTATTTCAGTTTCATTCTAAATGCATTGTATTTTTTTTTATAAAAACATGCATACATACATATGGGAACTTCTGTTTAAACACATACATAAATGCATAAATACATTTTATGATAAGAGCTAAATAAAAAATAAAAAAAAAAACAACACAAAAACATTATATAACTAAACATAAATAACAAGCTTTTATTTATAATTATTTTCAGTATGTTTTCGTATAACACAGTTTGCAATTCATTAATTTTATGCCTGTAACGGTAGTACAACCAACACATGAAGCGCAATTCTATAATTGAACTAGTAAAGTATTTTCTGCCTACTTTAAATTATAGCAACTTTGAATTTAAATCACGTCTAAAAACAAGCGTCTTTAGCGACGCTCTCACTTGAAAGCACATTTAAACTTAAACCTAAATTAAGCAGTTTTGTTAAAATAAAAATAAATACTATTATTATATTAGGTACTTTAAATATATCTGCACTTTAGAGTTTGAAGAAAGCATCGATGGAGAAATTGTTGTCAGAATTGTGATAATGAGCGATTTTAATGGTACTAATTTTAGTTCACTAGTTTTTGATAAAATTAGGCAGCTTTTCAATGAATTAAATTAAATGTGTAGGTTTAACCTTAGTTAATCACAATTAAGTAAGTAATCGTAAGTAATTCATAATAATCTTGTAAGACCACGTTTGTCAAACTTTAAAGTACAGCTATATAGTTTACTTAGTTATATTAAGCATCATTTATTACTATGACGAGATTTGACCACCAGTAATTTATGTGCAATTTATTGTATTGCATTGACTTATTATTAATGTGTGTCTGTGTGGGTGTGTGTGTGTATTTTATTGCTCTTTCCAGGCGGATTTGTTCGTTAGTTGAGTAATTCATGTTGTTTATTGAGTGTTAATTGTTCAGGAAGCAATGCGGAGACTGGCTTTAAGTGGAAGTTGTATGTTCTTAAGTTGTGCTACCCATTTTTTTTTTTTTTCTTATGTATCGTTCCGACCAACGCATACTTTTCGTAAACTTTCTAGTTCATTACGTTTGAGGCGCATATTAAACATTGCTTGTGTAAAACTATGACAATCAGTAACTATATCATCGTGTATCATTGTATCGCGAAACATGGTAGCTAGAGCTGCTATATCATCGCATGCAAGTATGGCGGTTTTGTGTGTGAGGAACAGCGTTACGGCGGCTCTGAAAACAACCTGAGAAGTTAATAGAAAAATTTAATTTAATATGACGTAAACGAAAGTTCAGGTATACAAAAAGTTAATAGTTACTTTATATCCTTCGGCAAATACACAGTCCCAAATTCGCAACACAGTCTCAACTGGAAGCACTTCGGCAAACACGCATATGAACCACTTGCTAGCTATCACAGCATAGGGCAAACCTGTGGATATTTTTAGTTAATTTTTTTTAATCTATAGATTTTGAATAGTTACATATATTTGAATTCAACAATGATAAGTGCTGAAATTCTTAAAAAAGTGGCATTTTAGAAAAGTAAACTACAAAATTGGAAATGTTGACGTATATATATATATAGGGATAATTATTATATTAAAAATTGATCGTATGATAAATAGTGAAAAATAAATAATTATTGGCGTGGCTAATTAAAATTGAAAAAACTGAAAATATTGCAATTAATAAAAAGACTAACTTAAAACTATAAAAGAAGAAAAAATTAGAATTCGTCTGGGAGAAAAGTCTTCAGAAATGATTTCTGTAAAAATTTATGTTAGGCGCCTTCTTTTACAAAAGTGGACGTTATAGGTGTGCTATAACGATAACGCTATTTTTAATTTCTTCGCTATAATAAAAGTGTTGTTGCTAAAGTGTGTGTTGCATCGATCAAGTATAATGAATATGACGGGAGAGGCAGAATTGTCCTAATTAATATTTTCTAAATTATTTTTAATTTAAACGTTTTTGCTTCAATACTTGATATTTCAATTCGTTTTACCAGAATTGAACAGTTACTAGTACATCATTCCCATCTGATCCAGCCTAATACACAAAAGTCCCGAGTATCGGAGTCAATTCCATTGTTAAATGCTACGAGTAGCAACGAAAAACTATGACGTTAATGAAAAAACTAATTGCAAGTTTATATTACACTCAATGCATACGAGCTTTTGCGAATAAGACCCGAGAAAAATTCATATATTTTACCGGAAAAAGTAACGTAACTGGCCTGAGTCTTATTTATAGTGCACACAAAACATACCCAACAAGTGAAAATCACCTAAAATAGAACCATAGTTGGTCTATATTATAGTATGTCCATAAAGGCTTAATAAACAAGCAACTATATTCTTGGACACAATAAACCAACGAGTGCCCGATTCAGTCTTCGTTCGTACACTGTGCATACCCAAGATGTTCCAGAATTAGCACTTCTTTCGGTGCAGAGGTCGGCATTCAACGACACGGGCACCGGACATATATCGGCTACTTTATAAGCACAAAATATTAAATTGTTTCTCGGGAGCATAACCTTCTTTCCACGAATAAAGCTTAATGGCTCGACAGATCGACCCACATTTCATCGCCAGTAACAATACTGTGAAAGAAACCTTTTGCTTAAGCTAATCGAGTAAAATTTCTGAAATGATTATGAGTCCCATTCTTTCTTTCTGGATCTATTCCAGGCCTTTCTTATGCTTCTGTTAAATTGAGTCGAGACTTGATCTTATAATGGTTGCAATTCTGAATATGAGCATTTTTGTTTTCTTCTCGTTCAAGGTCTGTGTTGCCAGTTTCCAAATCACCACTTTTCAGACGAACAAACCAACGTTTACAAGTGCTGTGAGTTAGAGCATTTTCGTTTAACTGTCATTAATAATTTGTGACTTTCAGTAGCGAAGGCGGTTCTCTCCAAATGTCCTATCTGACAAAAAATTCGACTTTTTCAAGGCGATAAAAATTAATTGTTGCTCGTACCCTCAGATCTTCTATCATTATACTTTTAATATTTTTCTCATTGACACAAAACAGTATTATAGTAAATATTTCATATTCATCCACCTAATAAAAAAATATATTTAATTTTCGACTTCTGTTATTGTATGTAAAATATCCACGTTAAGGCCTAATAGTAGGATAATTCCATCCAACAATTCCTGTTTGGTCTGTAGACACTACCAACAATAATTGCACTCGAAAAATTTGTAAAACAAATATGAAATTCACTAACAGAAAAATGTTAAAACAATTTTTAGACAAACCTAAATTTTCGATGCGTCTGTTAACGGCTGGTGCACGTCTTATTATCAATTCTTTAAAAACAGCCAAGTCTCGTAATAAGTTGGCCATATTTTTTGTATGATATTGAGGAACTATATTTTCCACAATAGTTTTAAGTAACCAGAAAGACTTTTCCTCATCGTCGGTGACAATAATCAAAAGTCCTAAAAAAACAAATAAAGCAAAATTTAAACAAAATATAAACTCAAATATTAAAGCTGCTTACCAGCAATATAATTAAGACCCTGGCAGTAGCCAATTTCTCGATTATGGTGCGCATATGCTATGAGAATATTGTACAATTTCTCTTTTTTTGTATCAAAGAAAATATTGTCCGGAAATGTGCGAGGTAGATCAATTAGGATTGAATCGCTGATTTCTTTTTCGTACTCGCCATTTAATAAACTACGATAGAGATCAGGTGAGCGCTGTTGCAGTTTGAAAGCACCGGATATTTTCATCCAAACATCGGGACGGTATGGACCTTATATGGGAAAGAAAGAAATAAAATCAAAACTATAGAAACAAACCACAAGCAAGTATTAATAAAAATTATTTATGACTCACCTGGTATGCCTTTTCGTATATAACGTTTTAACTTGGCATCGATTATTGAGAGATCTGTGTTCTGACGCAGCAATGCTTCCCATTTCATGCGTCGTTTTGTCAGTGTTTTCAAGTAACTGGACATGAACTTTTCATATGTTTTATAATCAAAATTTTGAGCACGTTTGAAGCCATATTCGTCCACATCGCTGCAAATGAAGTGGGAAATATTTCATTCACAGGTATGTATGTTTGTGTGTATGTGAGTTAATTTATGCATGTTGTCATCAATAAATTTTTTAAATGTTATTAAAAAGCATTAATCTTATGACTAATGTTTTTATTTTGCTGCTGTTGTATAGCTAATAAACTAAAACAACTACTATAAATTTAAAATTTTTGTTTTTAATAAACTCAAGTTAAGTGAAGCCAAAAATTCTAGTTAAATATTTCAAATTTCTATTTAATTTTAGAAAATTCCACAAAATTACGATTAATGATTTGTTTTTTATAATTTCTGCCCACAACTTAATACAGCGCAGAAATTTTATTTTCACAATTTAATAATCTACTTAATAAGATTGTTAATACTTTATTTCAAGCGTCCAACAATTTAAATTCGTTGCCAAGTTTATTTGTTATCAATTTTAAATCCTTGTCCAAAATCAGATA
This sequence comes from Tetanocera ferruginea, assembly GCA_958299015.1. Classification (NCBI taxonomy): domain Eukaryota; kingdom Metazoa; phylum Arthropoda; class Insecta; order Diptera; family Sciomyzidae; genus Tetanocera; species Tetanocera ferruginea. The sequence continues at coordinate 46,011,711 of OY282642.1, read as the reverse complement.
GTGTCTGAAATCACATACAGATAAGTTTTTTAAAAAATACAAAAAACACAAATATTATGTAACGTAACCATGAGCAATTTTAATCCAGGTTCTTCATTGTCACATCAACGTTCAAATATTTTTAAAGGAATCACATAGATTGGCGCCTCCAACATTTAAGGCATACATAAATAAAACTATAGCTACCGCGGTATGTGTGTATACGACAATTCATTCATACAAAATAGATCTACCCACATACAGAATTTATGCGTTTCGAGCGTAGAATTTAGAAATGTGTAAATGCTGAAATCTTACCTGAACTTGGATCTAGCAGTATCTTCCATGGAAATTGATATGAACCTGAGGGCAGTGACAGTGGCAGCAGCGTTGATTGATACGCTCGTTTTATCAGCGTTCGATTAGCTAGCTCGTCGTCCGTGAGACAAGTTTTTTAATGGGCGTAGTGCCTGTAGTTCGCACGTTCCACTTACTTTGACATTGTTTGTTGAGAAGGTGGCCAATCTAAGTACTATGGCACTGCTTTTGTTGAATATTGTTGCAAATTTACTGCCGTTGCAGTTTAATGCACTGATATTTTTGCTATCCAAAACTTTTCTGTTTGCATTGAGACCTTTGCCTGACGTTTATCATAAATTGTTAACACCTTAATCTTGTTGCTGACCTATTACAGTGAATAATTAGTAGCGGAAACGGTCTTTAGTTATGCTCAAATCAAGTTCACGCCAAAAGTTTGTATTCGCAATGAAAAACGATACTGGCAAAAAGAAAACAACAAAGCCAAGCACACACAGCAATAGTAGATTTGTTGTATTACAGCCTTGCGAAGGAGGGCGCTCAATTGTACTGGGCTGATAAGCAATAGCAGTAGCAGCACCAGCAGTGGCAGCAGCGATTAACGTACGTTTTTGATATAGCGCGGGTCGGGCACTGTTTGTGGGTTGTATACTTGATGGGCGTCAGAAGAGTGGGTGTTTGCCGCAAAAGCAATGAACTGCTTTGCGTTTGTTCTTCTTCACTACACACTCACTGTCACATGGAGCAATTGAATGAGATACAATTGATAATAAAATGCACGAGCTTTTACTGCACACCTGCACTTAAAAATTTTTCCTAATACTTTGTTTTTAACTTTTCTTTTTTCGCGCCCACAAACAACCCACTTTTGTGGAGAAACAAAAATACAATAGAGCGAAAATAGCAACAAAATAGCTCAGCTGATTTTGACATTTGCATCTTGTACAGAAAAAACAAAAATTTGTACCAGAAGGTAGTAGAAAAAGTACTGAAATAACGAAACGTCTATGCCACCCAGTAGGTAAAGTAAATTTTTTCCCTGGTATATTGTTATAAAATATTAAGGTGCTTCATGTCACTTCGTAAGTCCTTTGTAACTTTACAAACTTTGTAACGTTGCAACATTGTGGAGAAAATTGTGAAACAACAAATTGCAGTTTATATAGACGGAATCGGCTTACTGTACAGCCATCAGTATGGATTGCTCTACAAATCTGGAATGCAGCCAGCACTCATTCAAGCCGTAGAGAACATATGCGCGAATCTTGATAGAGTTGATAGAGAATGTGCAGAGGTTGGAGGCCTATTCCTGGACCTTCAAAAAGCATTTGAATGCGTGGACCATGAGGTACTTATAAAAAACTATTATTTGCTGGATTCAATGCAGATGCCATCAACTTAAAGCGAAGCTATCTGACTGATAGACTACAGTTTGTGGTGAACGATGGAAGTAATAGCTCTCTGGAAACCTGCCGTTGTGGGGTGCCTTAAGGAAGTGTCTAAGGTCCATTGCTCTTCCTCATTTTCAACAACGATATCCAAAACTACAATCTACATGGCACTTATTTATGGGAAGTTATTCTTGTTTGCTGATGACATCACCTAGTTTTATCCACCTTTTTCACAATTTGTTTTGAAGACGCATATTGAACATGATGTTACAATTCTGACTGCATTTTTTTCAATATAAACGCATCTCAATGAATGCTGATAAAACCCAATTTATCATATTCTCGCCACTACGCAAGACTTCTGGATATTGTGTTATCAACATCAATGGCATAGATGTTGTAGAGGAGACCAACGTTAAATTTTTAGGACTAAAATTGACCAGTAATTTAAACTGGAATGAGCACATTTTTACTCTGCAACGGAAGGTTTCATCTGGCCTCGGAATATTGGACAAATTAAAAAATAAATTCTTAGTCGACACGAAACTCACTATCAACGTGTCTCTAGTTCACTCACACCTTTTGTACATGCCTATGTGTTGGGCATGTATAATGCCCCTATTTTGATTTACAACTGAATCAAAAGTTGAGTTGTCAGGCACAAATCGGTATTATGACACACAACTCAACTCTGTTTTTCACAACTCAGTTGTCTTTCCAGTTGAGTTGTAAGAATTTTTGATATTATGGAACACAACCGTAACAAATTTTAGTTGTAAGACCTGTCAAAATTATACAACTTCATTTTTGAGGTTGTCTTGAACAGTTTAAATGGAAAAAAAAACTTTTAAATAATAAAAAATAACTTTGAAACAACTTTATTAATATAGGAAACAATATTTAGAAAAATTACAAACAAAACATAGATTGCGCTGAAACGCGATTTAAAGAGATATCTGCTGGATTCAAATTCAATTTAAATAAAAACTATCTTCATGTAAAAATTCTAAATAGTGTACAATATAATAAATAGTGTATTATAAATATAATTATCAGTATATATTAATATGTAGAAGGTATTAACCAGCGTTTAAAAACTTCAAGAACTTCTCACTTTCTTTGCTGCTACTTCTAAAAACTTGCAGTCGCAGTTAAAGTAAAAGCAAAAATCGAACGCTGATAAATTGCAAAGCACTTCAGCAGTCAACAGTTTCAACAGTTTTTGCATTGACTGACTGAAACTTTCGCTAAATTCTGAAGTCGAAGTAGCAGCATCGTTTTCGTTTCGGTTAATAGTGTCGCCGCAGTCACTATCAACTGCTATAACACAATGTTAATTTATATTAACTCAATATTACCTGTGTTTTTTACAAAGCGAGTAGTCAAAAAACGACCATGTAGTCGCTTAAAAATGTTTTTAAAACTTGGAAGCATTTTCTGAAATGTCAAATAAGTAAAAATAGAACAAAAACATATCTAAAAATTAACATTAATTTACAAATATTAGCTGAAACCGATGAGTTCCTCATAAGTAGCAGAACTAACGAAATTATTTATTTTTGTCGAATTTGTATGAGCAAGTTGTGTTGCATTTATTACAAACTTCTTATATGAATATTAAAGAAATAATACATGCTCTAAACTTACTGGCTAAAATAAGAAATACTTAAATTTAAACAAAAAAATGCAAAACTTCGTCGTTCTCCGGATTTTGTCACCTTATTTTTGCCTCATATCACTTTCAGTTCTGGATGCAATGCGCAGCGCAATTGGTTGTATGAACCGTATAAACTTGAGTTCGTTTAAAGTTCTCACCCACAAATATCACTTTACAAATTATTTGCCTTCTCTTCTGTTTTAGCTTTTGCTTAATTATATAGTACATCAAATTTGCGCTAGATTCAATATAACGATCCAGTAAATATGACAGCGTCCATCCTCCACTTTCCTTTTTTGCTTCTTGATTTTTTTCTCTTGATGCGCTTTAATTTTTATCTCCATATTTTTCTTGTTAAAGATCTTAACTTGAATGCCCCGCATTACGTGGCTTGTGTGCACGATTTTTAAGGAAAATGCCCCTCCTTGCGCTTCCATTCCACATACAGATTCCCCTGTACTTTCAACTGATATATTCAGCTGATATAAATAAACAGTTGTACTTTATTTTTTTAATTTTTTGAAAACTTATTTTTATTTTCAAATCTTTGACAGCTATTGCTGCATAAATTTTCAGATTGAAAGTATTCGAAACTCGGTTCTCAATATGTATCCGATACTCAAAAAATTTTCAATACTAAACACTTAAGTAAACAAAATATTTTTTAAATACTGAGTATTTAATCAGAATCATTCTTTTTTAATCTTTTCATTAAATTTTTATTTTTTTTTTTATTGAAATCTTGACCAACAAGAAATTTTGAATAAATAAATATATAAAAAAATAAATAAGTTAAGAGTATCGGGTACAAAAAAAATGTATTTCATGAATCACTATTGACTGTGAATAAGTAAAAGCTGCCACCTTTATAGGAAATTTATACAATTTTTGAAATATAACTTGGAAGCATTTTTTTCGTTTGGTCGGTAAAATTTTAAGCGACTAACAGTTTCCTGTGTTATTTAAGCGAGTAATCATATGATAAGCGGTCGTTTTTTTACAAATCGCTAGGTAAAAAACACAGCGATTATAAACACAATCCCGCACACTGTACGTGCATTTCGAAGTCATCATGGTCTAAGCTTTTGCTTAACATATGATCCATATTATTAATAACATGACTTAAACAATAAAATACTTAAAAACGAACATAAAATATAAGTAACCTTAGAAAAATTTAAAATCTTGTATATAATTAAAGTGATTTGGTTTTCATTTAAATGTTCGTGTAATCAGTGTTCAAAGTATGCAAATTCAACTTAAAATTATTATGTATATTTATTCAAATATGTTTGAAATTTTGTAGTGGATGTACAACTAAAAATTGTTAAATTGTTTGAGATTTGGCTAACAGCAACAAATTTAAGGCTATACCAATGATATTAATAAAGGAAACTATTTTTTTAATGATGTAGTACTGCAAGAGGAAGCAGACAAGGGGGAATAAAAAGAAGCCATATATTTGATACTTCTAGCGATAGCGATTAAGAGAAGCCATATGTGAATTATTAATTTTTTGTAATATTTTGTAACATTTTTTATAAATAAAGTTGCATTTTAGTTACTTTTTGTGGTTTACATTGGATTTCTACAATTGTAAGTTACTTTGCACATACATACAAACAGGCTCAATATTATTAGTACAAACTTCAAAGCCATACCTACTGTTTTTGTAACATTTTATGAATTTATTGGGATATGGCGTATTTTTTGTACAGATTTGGAAAATTTCTTCTTAACAATATTCTTCTGATTCAAGTGTTGTGCATGTGAAATATATTTGTGCACTTTAAGAGGGAAGACGGTTTGTGAGGGGGGCGTGTCCGATAATCAATTTTTACCATTTTAAAAAATTTTTATTCTGCAGAATAAACACAACATGTTGTTGTATAAAATAAGAACAACATGTTGTTCCAACAAAAATATATACCAAATTTCATTACGGCTTCTTTATCGAAAAAAAGAGACACGTGCTCGAATTTCGACTTTTTGATAATGTACTTCCGTTGTTTGTTGAATGACGCTCTTAATTCTAGGATTGACAATAGTCCCGGTTTGCTTTTTATTTTCCAATAACATTTGATGTATAACATTTTTTAGACTACAACCAGGGCACGATTACGATTTAAGGGGCGCCGCGATTTGAAGATTTTTTCTGGTAGAGAACAACAAAAAACATGATTCACCGAACAAAAAATCGATATTAGTTCTCTATTAGTTATCGAGTTATCGATTTTTTAAAAATTTTTTTTGTTAAAAGATCTTTTCAAAAAACATCTATATCTTTGCCATTACTCAATGGATCTTTAAGCTTGATATGTCAATTAAAAGGTCATTAAATGAACTTTCAAATATATTTGTTATATATATCATTGCTACAATATTTTTAGTTTTATAAGCGAATTTATTCCAAAGATGAATTTTTTAATGAAAATAACCGTATTTTCTAAAAAATTTACGTTTTTAAGTTACTAAAAATATGTTTTTTTTTAAAAACCTACAGTTAGACTTTTTGTTTGACATATAAAAATATACATATTTTATTTAATTTCACACTATAATACATAAAATTTAAATTTTCCAAGTGTTTCCTTGTTAAAAAGTCTGTTCACAAAATTTTATATATCTTTGCCAACATCCAATGAATCATAAGGATTGATATGCAATTCGAAAGGTAATTAAATGCCTTTTCAACCATATATAATACAAATATAATTTCAAAAAAGTTTTTAAGCTTATAAGCGAATATATATCAGATTTGAATTTTTTAATTAAAAGAACCGTTTTTTCTACAAAATTTACGTTTTTAAGATACTTAAAATATATATATTTTAAAAAGCTGAAAATTTTACCTTTTTTTCGATAGATAAAAATATTTATATTTTTTTATTAACTGATCGAATTAAAATTACAAATTTTTTTCACTAATTCGAAAATCCCGTTAATTCATATAAAAATTGTAGCTACAATGTTGCTTTAAAAATAATTGTTTATTGTAATGGCGATATTCGAAAATATGGAGTAAGAAAGCAAGACATCGAAGGTAAAAATGACTGAAATAAGCAATTTTCCGTACAAGGGCAAATCATTGTATCATAAAAACCACCACAAAAAGTAAAATAAATTATATATATTATATGCCAAATGAAAGATAAATTTTCAAGATTTAATAATTTACTCTTTATAATCTATAGTAATAACGGCAATTTTTGAGAAAAGAACGGTTTTGTGCAAGAAAATATTTTTTATTGCATAAAAATACCTATAAAATACAAAGTACTCAACAAATTTCATAAATTTAAAATTTTTTTAAAAGCCTTGTATATTACCTTCTAAATAATACCTCATCGGTTATATATAATCATTAATATCGGTTATATATTAAGAATAATATAGCCTATTTTCTTCATAGACCTTATAGCAAAAAAAAAATTTTTAAAAATCGATAACTCAAAAACACATCGATAACACAACATTTCCTTTGGCTATTCTTATTTTTGTTAAGAGTACTCTTCGAATCCATCGTCAAATCGTGGCGCCCTGGAAATCGTAATCTCCCCACAACCAGCGACAACCTTTTTTGTTGTTGGTCTTTTTTGACATGACATACAAAAAAACTGCTACCACAACAACAATAATTTTTAAATTAAATTTGATATTTTGACTATTCAATAAAAAGGAAGTTTTTCTTCTATAATTTTTGTGAAATTTAGTTTGTAGCAAGTCATTCATTTTTGTGTTGCCAAGTTTATTTTTTAACATCACCATCAAGTGGTATACTTATGCAAGAACTTTTTCAAAACTTTTTCAAAATTGATAATATATATTTAAGACCAACTCAAGCATACCACTACTCTTCTAGTACAATTCTTAGCTCAAGAGCAACCCTGTAATAAATAGTTAAAGAAGAAAAGAAAAAACTATTGTTGACGTCTGTCAATCGTTACGCAATGACATTTCGACCAGGTAGAAATTTTCTGATTTTTCAACAAAATAGTCTTATATTTTCCTAAAAATATAATTCAATCTATTTTTACAGAGTGCTGAAGAGATCGTGACAGCATTTTCCAGTCACACATAATATATATTTGCATTTTCTCAACGAATCCGAACAGAACATAAAATGTTCAGAAAAATCATAGTCTTCACACCAACACCACTCTTGGCAGCGTTGGCGGTCAAGCAGACATCAGCCGACAACAAAGTTTCCACAGCTGGTACGGAAGAGATGGAGCACTTTATGTGCAAACCAAGTGATCTGCCCGTATATGCACCGCTACATGCGAGCAAAATGTGAGCATGTACCAATAATCAAAAGAAATCTTCATATGTATTAATGCATTCAAATTAGGCCTAAAAGCGAAGTGCATCCACCAAAAAATTCAGCGGCGCGTGATGTCATCGAAAACGGAATTCGAGTTGTGCGCACTGAACTGCAGTCGGGAGTCAGTGTAGTTTCCGAACAAAAGAAGGTGCTTGACAACTACATCGATACTGGCATTGCGCACACCCATGGTAAGTGAAATGAATTTAAGAAGAAGAATTAATAATAGTTCATAATAATTACAGCGACAATTGATACATTGAGAGAACCCAACAATACAATGCATCGTGCTGGTGCCATTGCTGTGGGCGGTTTAACTGGCTTTATTTTTGCCGTTCGCGGCGGCTTTATAAAGAAAGTGCTGTACACAGCTACTGGTGCCGGTGCGATTGCCTCTCTGTGCTATCCACAACAGGCCGAAGAATATGCAAGGGAAGCGCTGCTGAGTTCCAGGAAAGGTTTTGCTATTGCCTATAATTTCGTTAAGGGCGTAAAGCCCGGCGATGAACCCATACCAGTAGAGCCTATCAATAAGTTTCCAACATCTGTCCAGGATGTAAAGTTCATGCTGTGGGACTTGTACGATGAGGCCAAGGATGCGATTTTCTCTAAAAAGAAGTAGTAGGTTGAAGATCTTGTTAGGATGCAATATCAAGTGAAGCGTTACATTTAACAACAAAAAAATCATCTATATATTTATGTAAATGAAAAGGATTGTGACGATTTTTTTTTAAGAAATGCAATAAATTATGTTCGAAGTGGAGATATATGAGTTGTGACTTGATCGATTGAAGTGCGATTTACTATGTGTAGAGCAGCATTTAAAAGTAAAAATAAGAAAGTAATTTTTATTTAAATAAATGTCATTAAAACTCGAGTAATTTCAAGGTTATTTTAAAAAATGTTGATTACATTACGTCTTGCTACGTACGAAACTACGTAAACGTATTTTGGAATGCTTTATAAGTTATACATAAAAGCGAACGCATCAACGCACTATTGTATCGACATATTAACTTCCTGTCAGAGAAGTAGCTGGAAAAACACATTTTAGCTTATTCGCTTTGTTTAACAAAGGCCAAAGCGAGACCACGCTACTAACCAACATTAATTAACTTGCACACGAAAAAAAACATTTCACTGGAGCTGCTGGAATACTTTACTTTGTCTGCTGTCTAGATGATTCGCCATTCGAGTACAAGGAATAGACGTCTACTTGTGTAAACTGTTTGTGCGGGTTAAAGCAAAAGTGCAGTAATAAAAAAAGGAGAAAAAGTGCAAAGCAGCAGCAGAAAAGCAAGAATTCCTGACTGCCTGCCTGCTTGTGTTTCTTGTGTACAGCAGCAAAGAAATTAATTCAAAATACAGCAAAAAAAGAAAAAAAAAATACAAGTGCCACTCCTTTAGCAGAAAATTTCGTGGATTGCGTGCGTTGTCTGACAAAGTGAACAAAATAGGAGTTAAATTAAAACAAAGCTAAACGTATCACAAGCGTAAAAAAGCACGAATAAAAGTGAACAGGAAAAACGAAAATAATTAATTAAGAGTGAATGTAGAGTTTATGAATAAAATATAAGCTGTTGGTGTAACCTTTGTTTCCAGCAACAACTACAACAACACTTGCAACAATAGAGTAGACTGACAAAATAGAAATAAAGTAATAATAAAAAAATAATCAAGAGTGAAAAAAACCTTCTGGAGGCAGGGGTCATATGACTCACCCCAAATGCATTCTATATTGTCTGTCTTCCGTCGTCTATCAGTGACTAAATCAAACTAATTGTATTCATTAACCTCAAGCGCCTTTATAACAACAACAGCACCAACTTCAACAATGACCAGTTTTACTAGTCTCAAAGGTTGGTTCCGCAAAAAGGAACCCATCTCGGAAATAGGTAATCCCACCAACTTCCAGCGTCATTTCCATGTCTCCAAAAATCAAGTGACAGGCGATCTTGAGGGTCTGCCTGCACCCTGGGTGCGTCTTATGAATGCACAAATCACACAAGATGAGCAGGACAAAAACCCAGATGCCGCCTATCAAGCCGTCAAATACTACAATTATTCCATCAAAAAACGTGACAACGATGTGTTCAAGCCATTCATTACCGAAGAAGCCATTCACGAGGAGTCCAAGGAAATAGACAACTATGTCAATTTCAAAAACAAACACAAGTCTCAAGATTTGGAAAAATCTGACGATGAATGCTACAGCAGCACAGGCGAAACGTCCAGCTCCAGCGGTAGCAGCAACAGCAGCAGTCTTAATGATAGCCAGCAAGCCATACGTTTGACGGGTCTTAACGAAGTCATCGAAGAGCTTGAGGCAAAGCAAAAAAATCATGGTGATGAACGTGAAACACTGAAACCCGACAGCCAGACTGGCTTCAGTGCCACTGATGTGCCGCCACCTTTGCCTGCAAAGAAACCAAATACGTTGCCACCCAGACCACAGATAAAGCCAAAGCCCAGAGTTACGAATAAATTCTCGCGTGGAGTCTCAAATTTGACCACAATGGATGAAGACGCAACCAATGCAAATGAATTTCATAAACTTAACTCTGACACCATCATCATTAAACCAAAAGAGTCGCCGGAAGGTGATGGTGATGGCGATGAAAGTATACTACGTCGCTCCAAAGAAAAGCGCGCACAAAAAACCGATGCCGAGATCTATGAGGAACTCCGTCACATATGTAATCTGGATGATCCACGAGAACGTTATAAGACTATACAGGAAGTCGGCAAGGGTGCTTCGGGCATTGTTTTCATTGCTGCCGATAATCAGACTGGCACTCAGGTTGCTGTCAAGACCATAGATCTTAAAAATCAGTCCTCGAAGGACCTTATTCTTACCGAGATACGCGTGCTTAAGGATTTCAATCACAAGAATCTGGTAAATTTTCTCGATGCATATCTGCTCGAACCCGAAGATCAGCTCTGGGTTATAATGGAGTACATGGACGGCGGACCACTGACAGACGTTGTCACAGAAACTGTCATGAAAGAACGACAAATTGCTTGCGTGTGTCGCGAGGTGCTCTATGCCATTAGCTTCTTACATTCCAAGGGCATCATACATCGTGACATCAAGTCAGACAACGTGCTGCTGGGCATGGATGGCTGTGTCAAGGTCACTGACTTTGGTTTTTGCGCCAACATTGAGGGCGACGAAAAACGTCAGACTATGGTAGGCACACCCTATTGGATGGCACCCGAGGTAGTAACACGCAAGAAGTACGGCAAAAAGGTTGACATCTGGTCCATTGGCATTATGGCCATTGAGATGATTGAAGGCCAACCGCCCTACCTATATGAGACACCTTTACGTGCGCTCTATTTAATTGCCGCCAATGGCCGGCCCGATGTAAAGAGCTGGGATAAACTATCACCCAATCTGCAAGACTTTTTAGACTGTTGTCTGCAAGTGGAGGTGGACAAACGTGCCACATCCGATGATCTGCTGCAACATCCATTCCTCGATGACTGCAGCGAGGTCAAGGCGCTAGTGCCAAATATCAAAGCGGCCAAAAAGGTGCTACGACGCATGGTGTAGATGATATAGCAGCAAAATAGTGCCTAAAATCGACCACACAAGCGTTGGAGCTAAATGTACAACTTTGTATCCAAGACGGCGAACACACATTTGTACATATATATATATACCACCTAGCTATATAGGAATCTAAAGAGTAGATTTTGTCAAACTTAGCCTTAGCCGTTCATAAATTAGCGTATTTGTTTAACTTTTTGTTGTTGTATTTTTTTAATATGCCAAAATGTAACTTTTTTTGTATCGCGTATGTTAAAAACAAACGTACAGGGTGCTGTGTGCTAAGCGTCAACGGTTTTTTTTTATATCTAGCAGCAAAAGGTGATGGAGGCGAAGCAGCAACAGCAGGGAAAAACAACTATTACAGCATGAATCGCTGTGCGATTTGGATGAATTTTGAAAATATTTAAGGTGAGTCACCTACATACATCTTCATTTATTATGGCATGGCATACAAATTTATAATTCCACTTGTTGTGCTTTGATAAAATGTTCTTTTCTAACCGTCTTATCAGTTCAACTAATGGAACGTTCATTTGTTGCTTTGCGATAACTAGTTTTATACATAAGTGATAATTAGGCAGCCAATACCATCGCAGGGAAATAAATATTTTATTTTAGCTAATCAAGATATCACCTCACCACACACTGTGTAGGAAAATTGACAGCTTTGTTTGTCAAACAAATCTTTCAAACACGGATTCGGCTGTATGCTATGTGTTGCAAGCAATCTAAAAATTCTTTAAACTTTTCTTAATTCTCTTGTTTTCACAAAAAACCGATTAAAAATATGTGCCGGCTGCAAAGCAAGGCCAAGCGAGCGTGTATGCATAAAGTATATTAAAAAAGTTTACGTACGCTTTGAATTTTGTTTTTTTTTTTTTTTCAAAATTTTCAGGAATATTTTTATTACAAGTAGAACTTTCCAGTCTATTTTAGAGTAAATATTTTTTCGAAACAACAACATTTTTTAACTTTTGAGTTAACAAGTTACGGCGAATCTCGATTTAGAATTTGGTTTTTTTTTTTGGTTTTGTTAATATGCTTTTATTTTTTCCTTTAATAATAAGTTTTTTTGTTAATTGATGCATATTTAAAATTAAAAAAAGAAGAAAAAGTTAATTTAAGTTACCACCACGACTATTGTTAAAGTTCCCAAGTATCGGTATGAACTGATATACAGTATTTTTCTTAAAGTGTCACGCCCCAAGCATATTCCCGCCAAGTTTTTTCAATTAATTTGTTTTGGTTCTGCCGAAAAATGTACCAAATTGTTATCATAGTATCAAAATTAACCAAGATTCAGTGTTTTTCTAATAATGTTAAATTTCATTCGATTTATTCTTCATCAAACAGATTACATGATCTTATAGACTACAGAAACACTAAGTATGAATTTAAATATATAACTCCAAGTTCTAAAAATTTTTTAAAAAAAATATAATATAATTAAGATAAATTGTATTCTACTTATTGTAATGCAGGAAAATGAATAATAAAGATTGTATTTAGGGTAAAGATACTAGGACTAACTATAATTATTCGAGCAAATGACGTTATTCGAGCAAATGAGCGATTTCTACAGAATATTTTCAAATTGATGGCCGTTGATCTACCTGAAATAAACCCATGTTGATTTAATGATAGTTAATTTTTTAAACCGAAAGATAGTTTATTGAAGACAATTTTTTCCAAAAATTTAGGAATGGCTAAGAGTTTACTGATCGGTCTATAATTACATACTACATTCTAAAGAACCTATTTGTGGCTAGATTGTAAATATGAGACCTTTCCATTCCTCCAGAAAGGTGCTGGTGTTTAAAGATGTACTAAACATTTTTGTAAGTGGTAAAAAAACTTTCACAGAGCAAGATGGACCCTCGGAAGGGTGAGGCTTAAGGTTTCTTAATTATTATTCCACTTCAAATATACCTTTACAGATATAAGAATAATATTTAAATTCGTAGACACGATCTTTGAATAAGGTTATGAAACTGAAACAAACAATTTTTCACAACGCACCTGTCTACGAGCTGTAGAACATAAGAATATTCTTTCAGATCGAAGAAGGGATTTTTCTCGCTCAGTAGTCTTTGCAAAGTTGTTTTATTCAATGCAATGAAATACTCCTACACAGAGGTCACCACACTTAAGGCAAGTTGTCGTATTGACGAAAGAAGTGGTTAGAGAAGTTTCAGTACCCTAGTGTTAATTTTAACAGAGATACAGTGTTTTCTTAGTGACATGCCCCTATCGAATTCCGCTGGCTTCCTTGATTGTGCTGTGTAATAATACTATCTTCCTCTATACCATATGTCAGTACCCAATATGTCAATATTAATAGAGGTAGTGTTTTTTTATAACAGTGACACGCCCGTTTGGCGAATACCGCCCACCTATGATTAAGAGTTGAAAGAATTATTATATCAAAATCCCAAATCATAGGTGAACTCTTACAAAAAGTTATGCTAAATTTAGTAATAAGGTCTGATGAGGTAGACATTTGTATCATAAATTCAGCAATATTTTCAAGACACTGTTAAGATCCGATTTCCACTGTGAACAACTATTGCTTTTGAATAAAAAGATTTTCCAACAGAAATAGGTGTCATAAATACATGACGTGCAAAAGTGGAGATTTTTCTACAATGGAATCTGATCACTTTACGATTTTTTGGAATCCAGCTTTCTCTGAATGAAATATTTTAAGAAAAGGACAAAGAATGGAACGCTACAATTCCGATGAGATTCGATTATTATGGGATGGCTTCAATAGAATCGCCATGTTATTCTATCTATTCTCTGGTATCTAATGCACTTAGAAAAGACATCCAATACATATAAGACGTCGTAAAGTTCACCAAGAAAAGGCCAAAGATTTTATTATGAGTATAATGGTAAATGTTCGCCAATACACACGAAATAGAAAAGCATGCAAATTAAATTAATGAAATTTAAAGCTACTTTGGAGGACTTCGACCTGAATACTGACTTTAAATTCTTCGTCATGATATAATAGATGATTATAATAGAATATTTGTTATTTAATAACTTTAAAAAAATTTCAGTAAAAACCATTTTATACATGGTATAGCTGATTATGTAATTATATAAGGTCTGTTACCGTACGCACTTCAAGTAACTTCGAGTAAAGTTCGGGTAATAGAGAGTAATTTGATTATTTGTCAAAATGAGAAAATTTGTCAAAAAGTACGGAAACGCTTTCAAGTAAGTTTCGAGCACAACACCTGTTTTTTGAAAACAATAAAATTTAATTGCTGTGTTTCTGTATTTCAAACGTTTTCGTAAGCGTTGATTTGGTAATTTTAACTATTTTTATTAATTTTCTAACCAATTGCATACATTTTGTTCGCAATACAATGCAACAATTTAATTTTATCACTTTGACAATCAGCTGTTTGAAGCTCGAGATTCGTGCTCGAAGAAATTTTTCAAGTAAAGTTCGAGTAATAGAGAGCCACAAAAAGTGACATTTTGCTTGTTCTTCTTCTCTCTCGAGCTGGAAAAATGTGTACGGAAACGCTTTCGAGTAACTTCAAGTTACTTGAAGTGAGTACGGAAACAGACCTATAATTAAAGACTTTGATATCTAATTTTATGCATAACAATGATTCTCAGAAATAAACTTTCTTCATGGTCGTCTCCAAAATTGTAAATGTTTATTTGTGACAGTCTTGATTAAATGTAATGACGCTCAAAATCAAATTAAAATAAAGCCCAAAAATTAGTAAGTCAAATAAACACTCTGCTGTTAATGGTTTCGGCTATGGCTCTTGAGTTAATACAATTGCAAGCACATGAATGATCCTCCAAAATGGCTAGACAATGACCCCACTGCGTGTTTATGTGACTAATTAGAACGAGGGATCTGTAGATACGCAACAGAAATCCTCAAAGGAGTCATTAAAGTGGTATTAAGTGAGTGAATCTGACAGTTAGATGCCAAAGCATTCGCAAATAGTATGCGTCTGCGTCTGTCTGAATGCAATATTAAAAGTAAGAAAAAATAAATTTTATTACAAAAATAATCAATCGGCAAAAAATTCCTGCCGAAAAAAATGACTTGTCTTGTCAAAGTCTGTAATAAACAGAAAAAATCTCTCGAAAGTAGAGAAAAACACAAAAAAGTACGGGAACGCTTTTTGGACTAAAATTGTAAAAACTGTCAAATAAGAATGTTTGTCCAGCTTTGGCTTAATATGGAACATAGGCAGTGCAATCGAAATTCTTGAGATTTTTAATAATATTGAAAGTAATTCTGATGTTTAGCATTTATATTAGTTTTTGCACATTTTCCCATGTTTCTGGTTTCCATTTTAATAGTTTCAAAGAAGTTTTGATGTATCGCAATTTCTTTGCTAACTTGTAAACAGCTGATTTTAAGCTGTTTCACACTTTTACCATTTTTACCCGAAGAAATTTCTCGGACTAAAACTTGCAACTTTTGACAAAGAGGGGAAATGTTTTACTCTCTCGATTGCACTCTCTTTTACCATTTTTTCGAGTACGGGAACGCTTCTCGAACTAAAACTGGTAAAAACTGGTAAATTGGACTAAAACTTTAGAGTACGGGAACAGACCTATTTTGTATGAAGTTTTCATGACTTACAAAAGTTTTCGTAAGAAAATATATAAGAATTAGCGAACCTACAGAATACGACATCAGCTGTTCTGATGGCCTATTGGGTCCAATTGTGAATCAGGCACACACTCCAACACACACAAAATTTTCATCAATATCGGTCCAGCCGTTTTAGAATGGGTTCAAAAGATATTATATATAGTTAAATAAAGATAATGATACCCGAATATAAAACATAATTTTTTTTATTATATTTTATTTATTGAATTTGAATTGAATTTGAATTGAATCTTGCATTTCATTACTAAAGGCTGTATGTATACTTTTTTGACTCACTGTGTCTACAAAAATGTTCATGTATGTGGTTAAACCAAATGATAAGAGCTTCATTCAACTGTAAGAATTTATTAAGGCTTTCAAGCAAAAAACTGTTCTTACATTTATAAATAACGTTTAAAGTTTTGCAAATTTTAGTGAACTAGTTTTTTTTTATTATATCGTCAGTGATAAAAACCAAACTTGCTTTCTTAAGTTCTTGTTTTTCATCCAATTCTATACGCATATTTTTATTACCTTAAGTTGTTTGCTTGCTGATAACGTGTTTGTCGAATCCATCAAAGGCTTAGAGGAAGGACTTTGTTATCGTTATCAAACTGTGTACTATATTATCGTGTTCTTAATTTTAACTTTGACTAGCTATAGCTGCATGAATCAATTTAGTTGCTTTGACAATCAACAAATTGACAGTCGATACACTTTAACTTGATATCGTTCGAATATTAGAATTTGGTTTGTAGCTGTGTGAAATTGATGGATAGATAGGAGGGCAGCACATACTCTCTGCAGCTGTAGAAAACATCTGTTTTAAGCGCTCTGCACTCAATTGCTTTTTCTATTGTTTTTGTTGTAGTTGTTCACAAAGTTTGCTCCTCTTTTTTTTAATTTTCTCAGCAGGGGGTCAATCAACTTTCGTGTCTATAAAAATTTTGTTTTTTTTTTTTTTTTGCTGGTTTTCCCCCGTCATAAAAACATTTTCTTCATAATGTCATCAAATCAATTGTGAGAGTGGCGAGTGGCGATTGGCGACAGTCTGAAGACGCATTTTCTTTCTTTCTTTCTTTCTTATTTTTGTTTTTCTAAATTTTATGAGATCGGCCGATATTTACGCGTTGACTCGCGCCGAAATAAATAATAATAACAATAGAAGTAATAGAAATAAAAGTGCACATGTACATTTGCCAACAAAGTATTAATGTCGTCAAACTTCTTGAACAATAAAAATGATTTATCTAAGAGTAAAGTAGGTACTTCTTATCTCACTCATATCAATAACTAAGTGAGTGATAAAACTTTTAAGTGGAAACTGCAGATAAACTTTTAAATTCATTTTAGTACTATTGACATGAATATATGAATATTAAAAATGTTCATTGTTTGCCGTGTGAAGAAAAGCGAAATCTATACTATTATATAAAAGTAGACTCACGGCGTATTTGGTGACGAGTGTTCTCAATAACCGCTGAACCGATTTTTATAATTTGTTCACTATTCAATAGCTATGATAAGCGAAATTAAAATAGGGTACTACGTTTTTTACAAAACTTTTTCTTTAATTATAATTATTTAAGAATTCATGTATTTTAATCCATGCTAATGCTGTGGAAACAACACAACAAACAGCAGTAAACCAATGCTTAAGCTCTTGCTGTGAGAGTAACTCACCACACAGCACGGCTGCCATCGCGTGCTGATAAATGTTGTAAAACAAAGTGGTTGATTCAAATGTTTAATATCTAATAGCTTTGGTACTAAATGTCTCATAACATTTAAACTCAGTGTAAAGTTAATTTTTGGCTATGTCTTTCGATAAATAAAATAGGACGGGCATTGGAAAACGGGGTGTGAATCCGCCCATAAAAGCCAAATTACTATAAATAGAATATAGAATAGTTATGAAAGTAAAAGTCACAGGTAATTCCAACTCAGAATAGAATGGAGTTACTACCAAGTGCTATTCTTCTTCTTGAAAACTGAGAGTGTCAATAGACAAAGAGGTGTGGCTCCGTCCATACAAGCCAAATTTTTGATATCAAATAGTTTTGGAAGTAAAAGTCGCTGAGCATTGAAATTCTGAATGGAGTTACCATTTGGTAATGACCTTCTAATAGAAAAATGGACCGACCTTTGGACAAGTAGGTGTGTCTCCTCCTTGTCCATAGGAGAATAGGTTTTGAAGTCACAGATGAAGAACATGTGTTGGTCTAAGGCGTAGCACCGCACGACGGGTATTGCTAGTTATTTTATAAAACATTAAAATTTTACTAAAGTTGGTATACAAATCTAATTCGCAACAAAAGTAAATAAATCTATTAAAGCTAGAAATTATTTTAATATTTTAAAATCGATAGGCCGAAATTGTTTATATTTCGGATTTAGGATCAAAAAACAGGTTAGTGTTGAAAATGTAAGCCGTTTATGTGTCTAAATTTTGGGCTTGTATGGAAGTTAGGCGTGCTAGTATGTGTATGAAGCCCATTTCCACAACACACCTCAGTTTTGACATTGAATACACAAATACCGAGTTTCAGTTTTATAACTTTAATATTAGCCTCTTTATTAAGTTTTAAATTTTGGGGTTGTATGGGTGATGGGCGTGTTAGTGAGTGGATTACCGAGTTTCAGTTTTGTCATAGACTATACAAATACCGAATTTATGTTTTGTAGCTTAAATATTCGCTTCTTTATGGAGATTTTATCATTGGGGTTGTATGGGAGGTAGGCATGGTTTTCATCCGATTTAGACCATTCTCGAACTTGATCTTAGTTTTTTTAAAAAAAAGCTTAAATATCGAATTTCATAACGATAGCTTGAAAATTACGGCTGTAATCGTGTCGACAGGCAGACGGACAGACAGACGGACATGGCTAAATCAACTCAGGTGGTGATGCTGATCAAGAATATATAAGGGGTATTCACACTGACTTGGGTAGTTGGGTACGCGTAGATTGAGTGCTTTTTATTACTGCGAGCACCCTTAACTGCAATTGACTACTTTGTAGAATAACAGCTGATGAGAGAAGAATCACAGCTAGAAAAAGTTGCCACCATATTACATCATGTCATTTTATGAGCGCAAAATTTAGGCCATTGTACGGGCGCAAAATAGTTATTTTATATATCAGTAATTTTTAACGTGAACTTTGCGGCATTTAATAATTTTTATCTCAAAAATTTTAAAATAACTCATTTTAACACATTTGCCTTTTTTATTCATTTATAATTTGTTTACTTTGTTTTAGTTTTTTGTCAATTCATTTATTGCCTACTTTTGGAAAAGGTGGTAACCCATAAAAAAAGTACTCAATAAATCTACCCAAACAAGTGAGGAGGTCAGCTAGAGTAGATTGGTAAATAGGTACTTGAGTAGAATGGCACTTTTACAAAAACAAAATGTATGGCATTTGAAAATCTAACCAACTACCCCTACCCAAGGCAGTGTGAATACCCCTATATACTTTTCTATACCTACCACACCTTCCTTTGGGCGTTACACACGTCGTGACAAAATGAATATACTCCTTACGCAGTACGCGGGGGAGTATAAAAATATTAAATGTGTAGTTTCACAGCGAAACCAGCGACATTTAAGGTTTCATAATCTTTTTGACCTCTAGAGATTCTCTTCTGAAATAAAGAAACAACCTTTCGTGGTTTTTTTTTTACATCCTCGAAAAGTTAAGGGAAATCCTAAGAATATGATTTTTCATACACAGCGTTATAGGACCTAATATCTAAGTCTAAGGAATTTCTGTATTCTTTAACGAAATAAAATAGTTGTTTTGGGTACTTGGTCAAGTCTGCCTCGAATCAAAAATTAGATGACTTAAAGCGAGGAAAAACTGGGAAAAAAAAACACCCCAACCATCATCAAATGAAATACCTACCCACCATGAATATTTTTTTCCATACAAAATCGATCCGGCTTACCATACATACAAAATAAACATATTGTAGAATGCTGTCAATTCCATTTTTTTATACCGACAACATTTTCCAATATGAAATAAACACTAAACACTAAACAGATAGTTTTGGTGGGAAAAACATGCAACTGAGATGCTGGAAAACTCTGAAGAAGATGCTGAAAAAAAAGTTTGAAAAACGGTTTGCCGAAAAAGATGTTTATACAAATTTTCGACCCGATGAAAATATGACAAAAGACAACCTATTTCCTAACCCTTGCGGTAAAGGCACATGGGCTAATTTTAAAACGTTTTTTCGACTACCGTCATGTAGTCTCATCAGAAGAATTTTTTATATAATAAAACCTAACGAAACCTCTAAAAACTCAAAACAATCAAACTTCAAATTGACCAAAAAAAAAAATCATTCCACCATTCAAAACTTTTAAGCATACATTTATTTATTCATACATTAAATTCGTTAATTTCTTTGCATAATTCATTCTTGTTTTTATATTTTCTTTACATTCATTTTTACTTTACTAATTTTTTTACTTTTATCATAAAAAAAAAAAATCATTCCACCATTCAAAACTTATAAGCATACATTTATTTATTCATACATTAAATTCGTTAATTTCTTTGCATAATTCATTCTTGTTTTTATATTTTCTTTACATTCATTTTTACTTTACTAATTTTTTTACTTTTATCATAAAAAAAAAAAATCATTCCACCATTCAAAACTTTTAAGCATACATTTATTTATTCATACATTAAATTCGTTAATTTCTTTGCATAATTCATTCTTGTTTTTATATTTTCTTTACATTCATTTTTACTTCACTAATTTTTTTACTTTTATCTCAAGCATTACTTTTATTAAAAAAAAATGGCTACAGCTGTAATCTTGAAGTTATCGTATTGATATAAAGCGAGATTTAAGCTTTTATCGAAAAAATATTGATCAAGTTCGAAAATTAGCTAAAAATCGGATGAAAACTTAATCCTTAAACTACTTTAACTTAATCCTTAAACTACTCAAAAACCATTTTGTATAATATGAACATTTGACAGGTGTCAAATGCTAAGGTTGTAGTTTCCAAAATGTATATATATGTAGCAAACAGTCTTTAAAAGTAGTTATATCACTGAACAATCAAGTTTTTTGCAAGTGTGACAGCGAGTGCCCAAAAATGCCAAATCTAAGCTTAGAAATGAGAAGCGAGTACGATCAGTACCTGCGACAAACTTATTATTCAAACATGCTTATTATAACTTTTCACAGGAAATAATTTATTGCTTTTAACGAAAAAAAAAAAGTTGATATTAACGTACTGATAACCACCTAGCAACCAAGAAAGAAAGCATTCATATTTAAAATTAAATGTATGTGCGTCCAAGATAACATAAAACTGCAACGATAATTTTTTTGATTTAATCATTGCAGGGTGTAACGAACAAGTTAATAATCTAATGTTTTTGCTCTTGCTCATGTTCATGGTCACTGTTTTTGTGAAAGTACCACTGAACTAGTAACCATCGGAAACAATTATTTTTTTAAAAAAAATTCGCCACTACTTTAGTGTTAACCATTCTCCGTTGCAATTTAGAAGTTTTTTTTAATAATCTATGTGTAGTTTTCAAGTTTTCAAAAGGATTAGACGTTTATTATCAAAAATAATTTTTTTAATTTTCTATAAATTATGGCATTTTTTTCTTTCTCATATCAATAATTACTTTAAGTCTGTTTAAGTCTGACTGTTCACCTTAATAAATTGACATTTTTGGTTAAGGAAATAGTAGTACAAGTGCACATGCGCTTCTTATTTAAATAATTGCAAACTATTGTATATAAAAACTTTTTAACAAAAAAAAAACCTACTTCAAAATCACTACAAAGTAAAAAATAATTTTAAATTACTTTTACTATTTATTTCTTGGTCAAATTTGTATTTTTATCATAAATATATTAATTTTTTTATGATAATAAGAGCTTCGAAGTCGGCTTTTATTTTTATTTTTTACCTACCCTTGCATTTTTGCTGTGAATTTTATTAACTCTAGTACTCTAGTGTCAATATTTACTGAGATACAGTGTTTTTCTTACAGTGACACGCCGCTTTATCGAATACCGCCCACATTACTGGCACTAAATTTTAGTATCGTAGTGTCAATAGTAATCGAGATACAGTGTTTTTTTTTTAATATTGCCACTCCCCTTCTCGATTAACGCCCATTTTTTTTTTACAAAAATTTGTAGTAATTTTTCCTACCGTTGTAAAAAAATGTCTGTACCCTAGTATCAATATTATTCGAGACACAGTAATTCTCTTATATTGCCACACCCCTTTGTCGAATTACACCCACTTTTTTATAGTAATTTCCAATAATTGTACCTACCTCTGTACTTAATTTCAGTACTCTAGTGTCAATTTTCTTCGAGATACAGAGTTTTTACAAAATTGCCACACCCTTTTTTAGAATTACGCCCACTTAAGTGATCGTCATTTTTAATATTTGTGCTTGCCCTTGTAATTTTACTGTGAATTTTATTACCATAGTGTTTTTCTTATAGAGACACGCCCCTTTTCCGAATACCGCCCACTTTCATAGACGGGAACCTCCGCGTTGATAGTCTCTATATGTTGACAAAAAATTACGGCAATCGGGCAAGTACTTTAGGAGTAATCGATGTACATACATTCACAAAAAAAAAAAAAACAGAGAAACTAACCAAATTGAGAACCTCCTCCTTTTTGAAGTCGGTTAATAACTCCATTAAATTGTCTAACTTTTTCCTGCCCTTATCTAAATATATCAAATTTTTTAGAAAAAAAAAAAAGCAAAACCTAGAATTTTATTTTGCATAAATTTTGCTCGGAATTCTTCTTACCCCACGAGTGTGGTAACTTGTCCCAGACGAGTTGAATTTTTTATCGAGAAAATTTTTCTGATTTATATTAAAATAATATACGTTATTCATATCAGGATGGAAGAATAAAATATTGAATTTATGTTTAAAAGTTTTGCAGTGCCAATATTGGTTGATTTATGGGAATTACAGCGGTTCATTCAAATTTTGTGACTAGTACCACTCTACCCTAATAATCTTCCATAATAAATTTAAAAATTTTAAAATTTTTTCATCTAAGCGGACCAATTGAAAACATAATTTGAGAAACCAGTTAATTTTTGTTGTAATTGCCTATTTTAATTAAGGGCGGGGTAAGACTTTTTTACTCTTATTTTTTTTATGAACATCTCAAAAATATTGTGTCCAAATTTTAAGTCGACTCGAATAATACTAACGGAGATATGAATTATTAAGTAAGTGTACCTTTTCACAAGTCGTGATTTCAAAATCCGTGTTCACTGCCATTTAAAAACTACTTGACCGATTCAATTCAAACTTGGTACACTAGAGTTGGTCGCAAAAAAAGTTTGAGAAAACCACCCCCTATTTTAAAGATGACCTCGAGAGGATTTTGAAAACAAAAATACATATTTTTGGACCACCGGAAAAACAGCCAAAATGGTATTTTTTGTATAACTAAGCATTACATGTCAGATCTTAAAAAAGATATATATAATATATATACGATTATTACATTGTCTTTTTAGAACATTTTGACTTTTGAGGTCAAATTCCAATAGAAGTTTACACTTTTGATGGCCACCAAAAATTTTTAAATGAAAAAAAAAATAATCAAAGAATGTTGGAATTTGAATGGTTTTTGATTTCAGATAATTTCCGACCGAGATATAGATACACCACAAATTGTTATTTTTCTAAGATATTCCGAGAAAAAGCTCTGTTACCGGCTTATTTTTCAATATTTCAAAATGAAAAAATTAATAAATTTGCTCAATCCATACTCTAAAAAAAAAATTTATAAAGTGTTTACGCTGAAACCCTTACCCCAGGTTTTCATCCCTTAAGGTGGGACATAACATTCGCGACAGAGAAAACAGACCCTTTTTTTCAAAAATTCATAACTCAGTCAAAAACAAAAATTTTTCCAAACATTTTTTTTTATTTTTGTAGAAAATTGAACAAATTACAAGAAAAAACAATTCAAAAAAATATATTTTTCACTCCACCATGGTTTCACTCCACCATGGAGCTCAAAACTGGCGACAGAGAAAAAAAACGGGGCCTCGTGGTTGCAGCGCTGGGAGTCGTAAGAATTGTCCGATCTGGAAAAAAAATTACTTTTTTAATTCTTAACAAAATTGGTTATCGTATGACAGGAGCTTTTTTTTAAAATTTCTTCATTTTTGGTAATGTTCCAAATTTGAAAGTATGTTTTTTCGAAAAAAATATTGACTTTAAAAATTCATAAAAAATTGAAAAAAAATTTTTAAAAAAAGCTCGTGTCATACGATAGAGAATCAAGTTTTAAAAAAGTAAAAAAAAAAATTCGTTTAAAAATGAACCGCGCCAGTACGAAAAACATGATTTCGCGATAAACGCGTTCAAAGTTTGTGAACAAAGAAAAATAAAAATGCGCTCTCACTAATCCGGCGGTACCTTTTGAACCCGTAGAAAATTTTCCATGAAATTTTTTTCTTAGAGTCTTAAGAATATTTACTACAAAATTATAAAAAGTCGATTTAAAAACGGCCAATGTCATGGCCTCTTTTAAGAAGATGGAAATACTATTTCTTTACTTCTAAAGTAATATTCGAATGTATTTTTTTTTTTTTTTTGTTAAATAAAATTTTGCTAGCAATATTTGCCAGTCAAAGGCAGAAAAAATTGATCCTATTTTTTAATTTTGGTCCTTTTTTTGAAAAATGATGGCCAATTTGAAATTGCCAATTTTTATTGGCTTCAAATAAAAATTCAGAGTGACAACCATTGTGTGGAGTTAAAAATATATGGAGAAACTCATGATGGTGTGGAACACAATGCTCTTATAAATTAGTTTTTTACCTCTAAGGTTAAGAAAAACCAAGAAAATTAGTAAAACTACTACACTTGTACTACTATTTACCTAAACAATATTTTAATTTTATTCTGGTGACTAGACCTAATGCACTTGTAATACTACTTGTACTAAAAAAATAATGAAATATGTTAAGACCTAATTATGAAAACAGTTGTTACTCGCTGATATGACTTGCAATATTAGATACTAATTTTTTAAATTAAATATAAATTTCTTCCATACGTTTCCATATTTAACTAATTTTTTCGAAAACACACTTGTACGTACTGTTGGCTCTCAATTATAATTTCGTGCTCTTCGGTTTAATGAAAATAAAAAAATTTATTGTACTTTCCGAGTTTCATCCTCTGATGTTTTTATTTCTTTGGGTTTATTTGAAAGAAATTAGGAGTTTCCATTTAAACCAACACAAGTTAGATTTTTTTTTCCTACCTGCCATAATTCGAAAAACTATTTCTTTTAAATATTTTGCCGGTCTACTCTTCCGTTCAAACCAGGGATTAACTACCACAAATGCATTATGCACCATTCTTCTTGTCACATCACATCATCATACACCTGCTCTACCTGTACACTCTGCTAAACAAAAATTCGCACATATTGTAGAGATATTTACATGAAAGGATAATCAATGTCGTATTGTTCATACAACATAAACACGAACATCTGACATAAAGATCAGCAGCACAAGAAAATTCCTCGAAAACTATGTATACTATGATGTGATTTCATTATACTATATCAAATTAACATAGTTGTTGTGTACCTAGGCTTCAGTGAGATAAACATTTTAATTATAACTAATCATGGTGAGGTTTTCAAACACCACGTATGTTTATGAACGGGGCAAAAAAAGCTCACTCTTACGTCATTGCTTTGCATTGCAAGTAAACCAATTAAATATTAACTAAATTCATTGTTGACAATTTTCATTTATATTTTGTTAGGTTTGATTCGTCACGGCTTTTGTTCGAGTTCGAACAAGGCAATGGGAAAAAAAAAACGTAAATTGATTATGCAGACACGTACTTCTCGTATTTGCTGTGCAAAATTTATATAATTTTTAAATTTTTATTTTTTTTTTAATAATTTGCGCAACATAAAGTAATGACTATTTATATACTCCATGGCATTCCATAAACAAAATAAACATCAATAATTTTGTTGAAAACTTAAGATTTTCAGACATATTTTTGAAACAGGTGATCTGCGGCTGACACACAATTCCTCATCACCTGAAATACAAAAATAAGTAAAATTTTAGGGATAATTTTTTCCCTTTAATAAAAAGGAAAATCGTCACGTAACACTGTGAGAGGTATGCTGTGTGTGTATTACAGCGAGTATCAAAATTCTTGTCTGTGGACTTAAAAAAAAAAAAAACAAATTGGCCATTTCAGCCCTTGAAAGGACTTTGACCGAGCTTCTTATGATCAATTGTGTTGTGTGTGTTATTAACTGTTTGCACACAATTGACCGAGAACTGGACCTACATGTTTTATGCCGACTCCGAACGGCTAAAGTTCATGTTCTCAAGAAGCTTTACATGGCATTATTTACTCTCTGAGGTTTGCCATTGTCTGCAGAGAAGTGGTGACCGATCAGAAAAATTTTTTATTGAAAAAAACTTTTCGCCGCGGCTGGGGATCGAACCCGGGCTCCGAGCATGCTAAGCCACACACTTAACCTGCATGCCACGGTCACCACGGTCTGTGGACTTAAATGGACTTTAATTCTTGTTTGTGACTAGGAGACTAGTCACTATTTTAATTAATCTGAACTAGTCTTTATGAAGAATTCTTTATGAGCTAGTCATTATTAATTAGTCTCTGGACTAGTCTGTATGCACTAGTTTCTTGACTAGTCCTTTTGAAGTCCCTGGAGTAGTCCTTTCGAACTAGTCCCTGGACTAGTCCTTTTGAACTAGTCCCTGGACTAGTCTTTTTGAACTAGTCCCTGGACTAGTCCTTTTGAACTAGTCCCTGGACTAGTCCTTTGGAACTAGTTGCTGTACTAATCATTTTGAACTAGTTCCTGGACTAGTCCTTTTGAACTAGTTCCTGAACTAGTCTTTTTGAAATAGTCCCCGGACTAGTCCTTTTGAACTAGTCCCTGGACTAGTCTTTTTGAACTAGTCCCTGGACTAGTCCTTTTGATCTAGTCCCTGGACTAGTCCTTTTGATATAGTCCCTGGACTAGTCCTTTTGATATAGTCCCTGGACTAGTCCTTTTGAACTAGTCGCTAGACTAGTCCTTTGGAACTAGTTGCTGTGCTAATCATTTTGAACTAGTTCCTGGACTAGTCCTTTTGAACTAGTTCCTGAACTAGTCTTTTTGAAATAGTCCCCGGACTAGTCCTTTTGAACTAGTCTTTAGATTAGTCCTTATGAACTAGCCCCTGCACTAGTCTTTCTGAACTAGTCCGTGGACTAGTTCTTTTGACCTAGTTCCTAGACTAGTTCTTATGAACTAGTTCCTAGACTAGTCCTTATGAACTAGTTTCTGGACTAGACCTTTTAACTAGTCTCTAGACTAGTTGTTTTAAACTTGTCCCTGGACTAGTCTTCTTGAACTAGTCTCAAGACTAGTTCTTTTAAACTAGTTCCTGGACTTACCCTTTTGAATTAGTTCCTTGGACTAGTCTTTTTGAACTAGTCCTTGGACTAGTCCTATTGAACTAGTCCCTGGACTAGTCCTTTTGAACTAGTTCCTGGACTAGTCCTTGTGAACAAGTTCCTGGAATAGTCTTTTTGAACTAGTCCCTGGACTAGTCCTTTTGAACTAGTCCCTGGAATAGTCTTTTTGAACTAGTCCCTGGACTAGTCCTTTTGAACTAGTCCCTGGACTAGTCCTTTTGAACTAGTCCTTGGACTAGTCCAATTACTAGTCCTTTTGAACTAGTCCTTGGACTAGTCCAATTGAACTAGTCCCTGGACTAGTCCTTTTGAACTAGTTTCTGCACTATGCCTTTTAACTAGTCTAGAGACTAGTGCTTATGAACTTATCTCTAGACTAGTTCTTTTGAACTAATCTCTAGACTAGTTCTTTGGAACTAGTCCTTAGACGAGTTCTTTTGAACTAGTCCTTAGATTAGTTCTTTTGAACTAGTCCTTAGACTAGTTCTTTTGAAATCTTGACTAGTTTTTTTTTAAAATAGTTCCTGGAAAAGTTCCTTTTGAACTAGTTCCTGGTCTAGTATTTTTGAACTATTTCCTGGACTAGTTCTTTTGAACTAGACTCTTAACTAGTCACTGGACTAGTCTTTATGAACTAGTCCCTGGACTAGTCTTTATGAACTAGTCCCTGGACTAGTCTTTATGAACTAGTCCCTGGACTAATGTTTTTAAACTAGTCCCTGGGCTAGTCCTAATGAGCTTATGCCTGGACTAGCCCTAATGAACTAGTCCTTAAGAACTAGTGTCTGGACTTTCTTTGTTTTCGTCGATCAAAATTTCCTTAGTGATGTAATGTTTTTCAGAAAGTATTTTGTTTTTCATTGAATATGTTTACAAAACTCTGTGATAAGTTTTTGATTGTTTTTTTTTGTTTGTTTTGTTTTTATATGGTTCATTGAGTTTATTTAGCATACATATGATTTTTGTTTTTTAGTTAGCCAAAATCACAATATGTTAAAAAAATGCATATTAAGTATTACTTTCATCATGTTTGGTTATCAGAAAATGAAGATAATTACTGCTGTTGATAATTACCTGTTGTTGATAATAACTGTATTTAAATGGGTTTCTTGTTGCCGGTTGATAAAATTCTTCAATTATCTCATTTTTCTCTTTATACCTTTATACATTCACACTCACCATCACCATCACTCATCATCATCAGTACCTTTCCTTTCATCAGTTTAAAATTGGTCTCTATGTTTATTTTGTTGTTGTTATGTGAGAGTGTTATTGTATTTCCCTTTTATTAGTTAGTTTTATATATATTAAAAATAAAATAATCTCGAGTTTAAACAGTTTCCCTGTTACTCTATTATATGCCAGTTTGGTGAAAACCATACCATACATATTGTTGTCGCATGTCTCTTTCTAACTTTTCTCACATCTACATGCATATTAGTTTGTTGTTATAAACCAAAAGTTGTTGGAAAAAAAGCCTTTTTTTCGTTTTTTCCGACTGCAGTTCACTGCAAATTTACATTTATTCAGACCGTTACTTATGTGGTAGGGTTTTTTTTAACGACTTAATTATGACGTTTGTAGTTATGAAATTTTTGCTATAAAAGTGTGTTTATTACAGAAGAGTTTCAAAAGCAAACTAACCGAAAAGACTGATTTGAGACAAGTTTTGTCTTTTATAGTACATAAATTACAAAATATTTTACGAAAAAATGAGCACAGCTTGAATTGTTGTACGCACAAAGTTAATATTTTTCTGTAGGAGTAACAGACGAAAGATTTTTTTTTTTTTTAATTTCGCTTTAAATTGACTACTTGTGACTATTTTACTTAACAATTTTCAATTTTACTGAAAACTTTTAACAATCAAGCATTTCAAAAATCAACTGTTTCTATAGTTTTGGACCGTGTTAAAAGTTCATAACCTAATAAAAAAGAAGGTTAACCTCAAAAATATGTATGTGGTGGCCGCTTCACACGGTACAAGTGAAACTTTAACCCTAAAATTAGAGAGTTATTAATTGATTTACTCTTTAATATAATCTTGCTAAAAAGTCCCATCCCAGCCCAAAACTGCCATAATTTCGAAAAGTTTACTATCAACTATACAATGTATAATCTATGAACATGTACAATCATATTATATCCATCTTACCATACCTCTAGCTTGTATTTCTTGTAAAAACCTAATCCAAAAATTTTAAATAGGCAACAGGCAATTTGCGGCGAATTGATTGTGACAAAAGAAGAAACACATGTATTTTGACCGCCAATTTTTTGTAAAGAAAAGACAAATCTTAGTTTGTTGTTTTAGAGGAGTTCGGCTAGTTTAGCTTTTTTGTTATGAAAAGATGTAAAATTGATTCAATTTAGACGAGACAATTTGCAATCACCAATTGCAAGTAATGCAATGCAATCACCATTATTTTTTTTTAAGCAAAAAAGTCGAGGTTTAAAACCTTTTAGTTCGGTTTAACTCCCCGTTTCAATTCGCCATATTGCTCTATACACGGCTAAATCAGTTTCACTTCAAAAATTACGGAATCAAACTTTGTTGATTAGTTTAATAGGTCTGTTAGTTTGGACTCAAACCATTGTTTATGATTTATGGTAAGTTATTTAATTACTTATTAATATGCTTCGTTTCATTAAAGTGTTACATCGGTTTTACTTCTCGCTTATTATTCCGTATGTTGTATACGCGGCAAAAGAAGTTTCACTTCAAATTTGATGCTATTTTAAGTCTTGAAAATATCCAACTAAGATTGATTTTGATTTTTATTAGTTACGTTAATAGCTCAAGTCTTTCTATAAAAAACCCTGTATTTCAGTAATTTAGTTGATATACTTTAAATAATAAGTTACCTTGTTTTCTTCTTTAAAAATTCAGACATTGGTTATCTTTTTTTTTATAATCTATTAAATTCACTTCAACATGTATGCATAGCAGACTTTGCTTTTTTTTACCTTTATTATAAAAATGTTTATCTTATCAGCAACAGTTTTCGTATAAATAGCAAAAAAAAAAAAAAAAAAACAAATAAATAAATATAAAAATTGATAAAAGATATAATAACTAGGACTTCCCCTAGAAATAATTAACTTCCATGCAATAATTTAGCTTTTCTTGCTGTGGCAATGTGCAAAATTATTGAGTGCTTTACAGGGTGCTAGATCGATCGGTGTACCGGTGTGGTGCTTAACATAATATGTATAAATTATTATGTTCGTTGGATGTAGGTAGGGCGGGGGGAGATTATCTGCTTCCTGCATACTCTGCAAATATTTCTCTATTAAATCTTTTATTATGCTTATTATTGTTTAGTTTTAAAAGTTTTGCGAGCGTTTGTTTATAAAATCATTTAAATATTTTCTTAATCGAATTACTTAATCTGCACGTGGCCAAAAGAAAAAAAAACACGCTTATTTTTTTCATTAAGTTTTTGTGTACATTTTTTCATTGTCTAGAATTTAAAATTAAAACTTGAGAATAAGCGTTGTTTTAAAACTCATTTCATCTTGAATTAAAGCACAATTTTAACAGCTGATTTAATATATATTTTCACTCAAAACTCCATATTAGTGATTCTATGGCATTTGCCTATAAAATATCGAAAAATTGTTAGAAAGTAAAAGAAAGTGTTAAAAATAAACGTTTTATTGTTTAGTACAGATATTATTTTCTTCTTTTTTGTTTGTTATATTTGTTTTCACAGAAACTAATGAATCATTCGAATTATTTGTATCTCCAAAATTCATACCTACTGTTGTTGGTGTTGTTGTTATTGTTGACGTTGTCAATACAGCAATACTGAGTGCTGCTCAGTAAGCTAGCGTGAATCCCAAGCAGCGAGCTGCTTTTGTATGCTAATAGCATGCGGACGTTAAAGTTGACCAAGTCGCACATTTAAGTTGTTTCTCTGCATTTTATATGATCAATAAACTTATTTTTCTCTGAATCTTTTAGTATGAGTTCACAAAGACAACAACACTTCGCACATTGCGCCCAGCAAACCATAAGACATCGTTTTAATATCGCTAGCATATGGTTGAGGTGATAATTTGTAAGCTTAACGATTTTCGAGATGATATTGTTATGATATCCGCAAAATAATTCGAACGTACCAATCTTGGAATTTTTACAAAATTTTAAATTTAATTATTTCATTTTGTGCAGGGTTTTCCCCAATAAGAGAGGTGTTATTTTGATATTCAAAGAAAAATGTCATTTTTTGAGATTAATGATCGGATGTTTATTTCATAATAAAGAGGAAGGTATGCCGTTAATAATGAAAAATAACATCAGCCAAATGGCCATCACGACCACGCTTACAGGACCATATCCTTTTCATGAAATTTTCCATAACAAAATCGCAAAGTGGCTGCCCTGTGTCCTCGATAGTCTCACGAATTCCATCTTTGAGGTCTTGAATCGACGCTGGGCTGTTGGCGTAGACCTTATCTTTCTCGTGGCCCCAAAGGAAGAAGTCGCAAGATGTTAAATGACAAGATAAATGGCCAATTGTGATCATCTCTTCGAGAGATAACACAATCCGGAAACTTTTCCCGTAAAAGATCAATAGTTTCGTTGCTTGTGTGGCACGTAGCGCCGTCTTGTTGAAAGTAAACGTTGTCCAGATCAATACCATCCAACTCCGGCCATAAAAAAATCATTGTGGAATTCCCAATTCCAAAGAACGTTGATGAATGTACCAACCTGGGTTTTCTTCAACACTTTGGGCTACAACAGCAATATTCTCAGTTGTTCTTGAGCGAGGTGCACGGGTTTTATTCTTCACATCACTAACACATCCCAACAGCTCGAATTTTTCCACCAATTTCTGTATTGCGGTCCGACAAGGTGCTTCACGACGACCAAAAAAATGCTTTAGTTTTGCGAACTGTGACTGCAAAATTTTCACCATTTTTGTAGTGAATTTTTATAATTTCAATGCGCTGCTGAAGCGTGTATCGTTCCATTTTTTGTAATGGCGTAGTTTCTACTTGTCAAATGTCAAGAAATAACAGCTTCAAAAGTGACAGCTACTGAAATAGCGGGCTATTCAAAATAACACCTCTTATTGGAAAACTCTTTATTTTTGTTTAAATATATTTATTCAGTGTCATATTTTTTACCATAAAGCCTAGTACTATGCTCGATTGCGTGAAATTTCACTGGCAACAGACATTTATTTGCTGCGTGAAAATTTTGACAGATATTTTGTTGCGAACGAACAGCTGATGTTCAGCTGAAACAAGACGTAAACAAAAAGCAAGAATTTATGAAGGGAAAGCATAAAATCATTTAAGGTCTTTAATTTGTATTATTTGTGATTCTTACGATACAAAATAAATATTAAAGGAGTATGCATATGGATGATGTCCTTTGTTGTGGAGCAGGACAAGTCATTAATTTATAGCAGTCTGCAGCTGCGAAGATTTGAGACCGCCAAAACCGCAGAAAGGTGCATCCATATTTATAAGTTTCAACAACTGCAATTATTAAATGCAAAACTTTAGAAATAGTACAAAAAATATAATTTCAATTACAAACATTGCTCTTTTACTTGCACTTTTTCTTAAATGAAATGGCAACTGTCACTTTTCACGCCAAAATAAATGGTCTGTTCAATTAATAATGTTGCTAGATGCATGTTGCGGAATATAGTAATAGATTTTCCACAGAGAAGCATAGTACAGCTTTGACGAAAAAGTTGTGAAATGTTCACGCTTGTTTCACAGCTCGCCAATTCCACGCATAACGCAAAACTTTTTTTCAAAAATTTACCTCATGGCTTTCGATTTGGTTATTTTTGGGCTATAGATTCCTTTTAAAATTCTAAGAATATAAGTTCATTTATTTTTTTTTATCGCCATTCGTTGAAAAGTTATAGATCTCTCAATCTTCCGAAAACGCCAGAATCGTGAAATTTTCAATTAATTGTATCTACGTCAGTTTTTATTTATAAATTTATAATTTTTATAAATAAGGTACCGTTGGAAAGGTATTGGAAAGAACTTTTTGGAAAAATATATAATTTTAAAATTTTGGATATTAGGGTTGCCAAACGATTAAAAAAAAAATGTATTTGCTAAAAAAGCATAATTTTTTTTTGATTTTTTATTTTTTAAATTTGAAGAAGAATGTTGCCTTTAATTCAAAAGCAATTTAATGATGGAGCTTTTATATGTTTTTTCGCAATTTTAATTTTTGTGCACATACCTCATCATTTTGAGGCACTTTATCGCCTATAAATTTCATAACAGCTAAGATGTTCGAAAATTTGTTCTGCAAAATGGTTCACCTTGTTAAGACGAATATTTTATTCATAATTTTTGATGACC
Organism: Tetanocera ferruginea; assembly: GCA_958299015.1. Lineage (NCBI taxonomy): Eukaryota > Metazoa > Arthropoda > Insecta > Diptera > Sciomyzidae > Tetanocera > Tetanocera ferruginea. Next base: position 45,977,987 of record OY282642.1, on the reverse strand, counting down.
TTACACTTGACCTTGATATAGAAAACTGGTAAAAACCGAAAAAAATACAAAAAAACACAAACTATTTTTTTTACTTTTATTTGTATAGGATCAAACAAACTTTTGACTGCCATATTAAAGAAAATAAAATTCTAATTTGTTTTGATTCAAACATTTTTAAAATCGGACTTGAAACAAAAAAGTTATGATGGTTACTCTGACGCTCTTTCAATAAAAAACGTACAATGATTTGTATGGGTTGGCAAGTATGAGCCCTACCTCGAGTCTACTTAATGCCATGTCTACACAGAGAGTTTAGTTTGCGTTTCCAGTACAAAGTTGCGTTTTGCCCTTGAACTCAATATAAACGCTGGCGTTTCCAGTACAATTATGCAGGAGAAAACGCAACTAAACTCAACTTGCTGTCTACGTTTACCAAAACTCAATAGGTCTGTTTCCGTACTCACTTCAAGTAACTTGAAGTTACTCGAAAGCTTTTCCGTACACATTTTTCCAGCTCGAGAGAGAAGAAGAACAAGCAAAATGTCACTTTTTGTGGCTCTCTATTACTCGAACTTTACTTGAAAAATTTCTTCGAGCACGAATCTCGAGCTTCAAACAGCTGATTGTCAAAGTGATAAAATTAAATTGTTGCATTGTATTGCGAACAAAATGTATGCAATTGGTTAGAAAATTAATAAAAATAGTTAAAATTACCAAATCAACGCTTACGAAAACGTTTTAAATACAGAAACACAGCAATTAAATTTTATTGTTTTCAAAAAACAGGTGTTGTGCTTGAAACTTACTTGAAAGCGTTTCCGTACTTTTTGACAAATTTTCTCATTTTGACAAATAATCAAATTACTCTCTATTACCCGAACTTTACTCGAACTTTACTTGAAGTGCGTACGGAAACAGACCTAATTTGATACATGCCTAAAAGCATACTAGTGTTTTGATAAAAACATTCGTTCAGTTAGATTTTAGCTGTGTTCAGTATATTGAACGATTTGAAATGCCAACAACTCAATGCTGATTCTCAATTTTGCAAGTTTCTATTTGTGGACCGACATAATTTTCCATTTTTCCTCTTTCTCAGAATTTGCACAACTGAACGAATATTTTTATCAAAACACTAGTATGCTTTTCTGGCGGATTCTGGCGTTTTCGGAAGATGTGCAGAATTGAGAGATCCATAACTTTTCAACGAATGGCGATAAAAAAAAAATAAATGAACTTATATTCTTAGAATTTTAAAAGGAATCTATAGCCCTAAAATAAACCAAATCGAAAGCCATGAGGCGGACCCGTTTTGCGTTATGCTCGGAATGGGCGAGCTGTCATTTTTTCTATGGAGATTTGAGTGGAATTTCACGTGAAGCCGAACAGAGTACTATGCTTAAGCACCAATATCGTTTCTAAATTGAAAATCTATCGAAAAATTTCACCATCGATAACTAGTTTACTGGGTTTATTTTAAATAATTTACTTGGTATTAAAAATTACGCATCTTTATGAGTTTGTTAACGCAAAAAAAAAAATAAATTCGTATTATAAAAATGATAACTTTATAGAATATGCTATTAAAATTTCGATTCAGCTGTTAATTGACCTAAGCAATATGGCCACAAACAAAAATTTTCCTCAGAAAAGCTCACAGAGGCCGACTAGAGTAAAGTTCGTCTATATGTTTAAGTAGCGAGAGCAACGAGAGAAACCTTTGGTTTAGGTTACTTATACTCGTAACAACTAAACCGTCTGCGATTGCCATTGTCTATTCTTTTTATTTGTTTTGAGGCATATTATTAGTTATGCTGTATCAAAATTGTTTTAATTACTCTTTGTGCTTTACAACTTTTGTATTTACAGCTTTGTACAAAATAATAGGAGTGCCGTCTTTTCACTTTCCTATAAAATTACAATGATGATGAATGCGTTTCAACTCTTCTTATCGCTAAAATGCATTGTGATTGACATAACGGTATATTTGCAATATATACTGAAATTTATTGTTTTTTTTTTTTTTCTTTCGATTTAGGAACTATGTTACTCAATGAAAAATAAAAAATTTAAATACTTCCGTAGATGAGTGAGGTAATCATTAAACCAAATATAAAGAAAAATCATAAAAAAACAGTGTAAAATAAGAAAAAGCGATTAAATAGCTTCGCACAGTGCTTTGTGTGCATACAAATTTTGAAACTAAATGGGTGGAGTCGGGCAATAGTGATGAAATTAAGTCAACATAAATTAAATATTAAAAAATTCTATATATTTTTTGAGAAAATATGTAATCCATGTCTCTAATTAAGAGAAGTTATTGCAAAATATCTTCTTGAAGATGACATCTCTGGCCAACGACACCAAAGTACACAATGTAGCATACTTTCAGACCTACTGTGGTGGACACGAGTTTAGCACATTAAGAGCATGTAACTTATTGAAGCAAATATTTCCTTTTGTTTTCATTTATTTTTTATTACTGTTTTTACAAATGTGTTGCTAATGATTCAATAATAATGTAACATTACTTTTGTTAGGTTATATTGTTGCATTTCGATTTTATTCGTTTTAAAATACAACTAATATAGAAAAAAATTGTACAGCAATTCAGCACATATTACAAAACTTTATTTAAATAGAAAAAAATACTAAACTAAGTAGAACATTTTATTAAAAACTTAACATTTAGTTGGATATCCATTATTTTTAATAACAGCTGCACATCTTCTTGGCATGCTCTCCATCAGTTTCATGCAACGCTCCCTCAATAATGCGTTCCAAGCCTTTTGAATTTCGATCCACACAGATCAGCCAAATTTTTAGGTTTTAGTGTAGTAATATGTTGCTCTACATCAGTCATGAGCAGGAAAATAAATTTAGTGAGCCAAGGTTATTGTTTTTTAAAACAAACACAAAATTATCCTCATATTTGCTTTTGCTCATCGTTGCAAAAAAAAAATTAACCAGCAAAACAAAAACAAATCATGTGCGTTTTGTGCTACACATGTACAAATATTTCAAGCGCAGCACAAGCGAGCTTGCTTGGCTTTGCATGCATTTGTTGTTGTTGGCAAGTTAGAATTTTGGTGAACGTCATTTTTGTTGCTATTCTTTGTACGTGTTGTTGTTATTTTTTGCACGCGTTGTTGTTTTTACAAATGTGCAAACACAAAGCTAAAAAACAAAACAAATTTGTAGCTGAGCCAACTGAGCTAAGTGAGCTACTGGAAGCTCATGTCTGCTCTACATCATTCCAAATATTCTCAATGGGATTGAGATCCGGTGATTGAGCTGACCATTTTAAAATTTCGGCACGGTTCTTGTTCAAGCAACCTCTTCCCTGTTCGTTATGTGTGTTTTGGATCGTTGTCGTGCATAAAACGCCACATAAGTGTCATGTTTTTGTCTGCATATGGAATCATTGCATATAACAGTAAGTTTTTGTACACATACTGATCCATCCGTGTAACAATTTTGCGTATGGGACTAACACCATGCCCAGAAAACGCAGCCCACATGATGACATTTTCACCACCATGCTTAACTGTCTTATAAGTGCATTTTGTGTTGTGCTGCATGTTTGGTGGACGCCAAACGTATTGTTTTCCATCAGATCCGAACCGACAAAATTTTTATTCGTCACTCCAGAGGACATTTTTTCAAAAAATCTCGGATTTATCTAAATGCTCACGGGCAAATGAAATTCGGCTCTTCAATTTTTTTTTTTTTTGATAGGTGTGGCTTACGCTAAACAATGCATCCATGCAAATTTTTTTCATTAAGTCTTCTCCCAATAGCTCTTGAGGAGACATTTATTCCAAATTTTTCCGAAACATATGTTTTTTATTGTATTTTAGCTCTTAGATGGGTCCGCTACTGAGGTACTCTATAAATCAAAGAGATCTTTTTTTTGTTGTTTTTCTTAATATAAGACACTGTTTAATATTTTTGATGGTCCCGTAGGTTTCAATATTACTTAATACGTTGCATACCATCTTCGTGGAGCAATTTAAAAGTTTTGCTAACACCGCAACTGTTTTTCCATTAGTGTTCAATTGCTGAAAAATTTATATAATTGAAAATACTTATGTAGTAGCAAAAAGAGGGTCTCCTACTGACCATGAAAAAATATTTAATTTAAAATATTTATAGCAGAATACTCATAAAATGAGTTATGTGGCACTATAACTTCAATAACAGCTACATTAAACGAAGAAGATAAGATTATTATTTTAGGAGATTTAACCATCCTAATGCTACTTTTATCACCAATCAAAAAGACAAACATCGTCTACTAATTAACCTTGCAAATTCTGTTGACTTTACCTTACTGCGTACCTTCTAGTAACGATAGCGGTTAGATTTAATTCTTACTTACTTCTAGTAAGAATTAAACTATCAGTCTTTGGAGCACTTAGAACTACTTCTACAGACGCACTCAACACGATGCTCCAACTTATAAAAATGGCTGGAAACACAGCGGTACGTCTGGAAGTCACCTCTGGTGGGGAGGTGGGGAGGTAAAATAGAACACTCTTGCATTAGGATGGTCTTTTCAAGGTCTAATATCCAAAACCATAGACTACATCACGCAAAAAATTTTCTTCTACAAAAAGTTTGATGTATCCATTCCCACCAGAAATGAATGGGATACTGGAAGCCCTCCACCTAGTAATGTAATTGAAATCTACACCGATGGATCAAAATTGATGGCAAAGTGAGGGAAGGAGTCTACTCTGAAACATTAAACATCAATCTCGCCTTTAGGCTCCCTGACCACTGCAGTGTCTTCCAAGCGGAAGTTACTGCTATACATGAAGCTGTGACTTGGTTGCAGATGAAGGAAATATCAGCTAAGGATATTTGCATTCTATCTGATAGTCAAGCAGCTTTGAAAGCCCAGGAATCTGTTAAAATAGTATCAAAAACAGATACTAAGCTCCCGCAGATCTCTAAATGAGATGTCAGAGCAGCTCAAAATCTTCCAATGCAGGATCCCAGGAATATAGACTTTCCAGGAATCTGCAAAACAGATGAACCCTCTCGAACCGGTACTACAAAAACTTTATCGGAAGAAAAGGAATAAATTACTCACAAATTAGTTATTCTTTAAAAGAACCAACATAAGGTGGTCTACGGAAGGCACATGCCACACAGCGCGTCAGGTTTGGCCAACTCTGAATCTGATACGCTCAAAAGAACCAATTACCCTTAGAAGGGATCAAATAAATACTGTTATCGGTGTCCGAACAGTGTACTGCTTAATTGGTAACCACGCCCGAAGATTTAACATCCTCCATAACGATTTCTGCAGAAGCAGCAGAGATGAAAAGGAGGAAGAGTCTACAACACAATTTCTCTACAGATGCCAAGCGCTGGCTTAAACCGCCACTTTTTCTAGGGTTACTGGTTTTATAGTGACCTAGACGGTTTCTCAAAATATTGTGCTTACAGACTACTAAGTTTTATTAATAGCTCCAACTGGTTCAAATAGGGTAGGAAAAAATTAACCCCCTGGTATCACCATAGGCCTAATTGGCCTATGTGTGTCTTATAAAAGAAAGCTGCGTCAACCTAACCTAACTTATCAGTCTTGGATTTGGATGGGGCTGTATTGATTTTTTTCTATCAGTACATTTTTTCTGTACTTGATTTTTTTTCTTCCAAAAATAAATTGCCGAAACAAACTATAAGAACCATGTCTTGACCAAACCCTAGACAACTCAGAAATCAAAGAAATAGTCTACAAAATCATCAAAAAGGAATAAATAAAAAGCAAGTTATGAAGAGCTGCCTAAGAAGTTCTCAATCAAGTCTGAAAAAGCTTATGACTTTTCAATCAATTTGATTGGTGAAATAATTATAAAAGACCTGAAAAAATTCTTCGACTTTGTAAATGTCAAGCGGAAATCGACCGGATAGCCAACAACCATGTTCAAAGCAAATATTTCTTCTTCTAGCCCACAAGTGATCTGCATAGAGATTGCACCACACCTTTAACCCGAGTTCAATCCCCCGTATTTGTATTGCAACACGTCCTCCATGTAGCCACCTCGGTCTGATTTTCTTTAACATATTTGTATCACATATATCTGAAGTTTTGTACGTCCCAAAACTCTTATATGCAGATGATTTAAAAATATACTCTGTCATTAAATCTAAAGTGGACCCAGTTTTTTTCAAAGAAAAACTTTTCTTCCTAAATTAGTGCAATCAAAATAAGCCTATCCTGAATAAAAATAAATGCTACGTTATAAGTTTTTCCCGCAAGAATTAAACCCTTTTTACTTGCTTTGAGCTTAATAGGGTTGAACTAAATAGGATCAATCACAATGCAAATCTTAAGGCTATACTAGACTTTAAGCTGTGCTTTAAACTTTACTTCGATCTTATTATTATATTAAAAAAGCTTCTCCGATATAACAATCTTATTATATTAAGTTGATGTTTATGAATATTTTCTAAATAAATAACAATTCTCTCTTTATTTTTATTGTAGATTACCAATAATTTGATGATATAGAGCTGCCTAGAATTAGACTGACTGCCAGTATACATATTACCGATGCAGATGCACATAAAAGAACAAACTGAACCAACGGAGGGAATGTTTTGTAAAGCATGCAACAACGTATCTAATCGCTGATGTTACGTTAAATTCAAAAATATTAACTTTATTATAACAACTTCTCTATATAAATATTATAGACTCTTAAATATAGCAACAAATATACTAATATTAGATATTAAATATTAATAAATCAATGTGATTTTAGCTACTCCAAAATCGAGCTTGACTTCAGTCATATATAATGATGAACGAACGCACAAATATGTAGTGTCAATTTAAAAAAAAAAATACAACAAAAATTCAGCTGTTAAAGAGGTGCCATTAGGACAAACTTCAATTTAGATTTGCCAATATTTAAGTAGTCTACCTTTTTCTTTTTTTTTTAACATAAATGCTACATTATAATCGAAACATATTTGCAATGTTCTAAAATAGCATAGAATTAAAACTTGAAAATAAAAAATAAAAAGTTTGTCCTTAATGAAAATGCAATACAGAGTGCATAAAATATAAGAAAATAAATACTTTTGTTATTATGTTTTTCATGGTGTAGTATTTGAGCAATATCTGAGCAAACTTTAGTATTTGTTTATAAAGCAAAACAAAAAAAAAAAAATATGTCTGATTTTATAACATTAAGACTATATTTGTAATGTAGTTGGTTTTTTTTATTTTGAAATTTCTTAAATAAATGTGAAAATTAAATTTTTTTGCTTATTGCTACATAGTTAATAAATATTTTACTGTTATGCATTCTTTGTGGTACAATTTAAACATTTATTTACAACTTTTAATAAACAAAAAAAATTTACGCACAAAAATGTTTTATTTTTTTTTCTATAGCATAGTTAAAATATATATCTATACATTTATTGTATTGTAGATTTTTATAAGTGACCTGTATAAATATTATATACACACATGCAAACGTACATACATACATAAATACATACATACTTGAATACTTTTACAACTCTAGACTTTATTGTTAAATATAAACATAAATAATAATGAACTTTTTTATGCGTAAAACTAACAATTTGGAGACAGTATTCAAAATAAGTTGATGATAAAATAATATCGAAGTCAAAATACGTTAATAAATTAGAAATAAATAAATACCGCATCAAACTGCAATATTCTAACAACTTGTCTTCTGATATTTTGGGAATATTTTTTAATTCTCTTAAAAAAAAAAAAACAGTGTGAATTCAACGAATTATTAAGTGCTGTATCGTATCTTATCATAAAACTAGCTATTAATAAATAACTATTTTTATAAATATAAAAAAAACGCATATACAGTTATAATGTAGTCAGTTATCAACAAACTTAATGCATGTTAGTTCTTATTCTGGTAAATTCCATTTTATACAAAACTTTAATAAAAAACTTATAAGAATATACAAAGAAATGCAAAAATATGTTATGAAAATATTTAATCGATTTTAGCAAGTAACCAGCCACAGTGCACAGTGAGTTTTATTTTATATTATTACATTTTTTTTTTTTTTTGTCATAAGCTTAATTAATATTATTTTATACGAGCACTTTGCAAATTTGTATATTTTTAGTTTTAAAATATTAGCACTTCACTTGATCAATCGTCATAAACACCTGTATTTTATTTTATTTGTTAAATATATCGTTATTTTTAAAATTAAAAATAAATTGAGTGCATTCTTGTTTTGTTTTTGTATGCCTGGACTACAAGGAAACATACTATTTGGATGACATAGTCGAGTCAATTGAATATCAATAATTCTAAGGCCGCGTGCATAGTAAACGCCAATTCAGACAGACAGGCAGGCAGAGTGTGTGAAAAAGTGAGATAGATAGCTATTTGTATCTCGTTTGTTCACACAGATTTCAGCCTGCCTGTCAGTCTGAATCGGCGTTTCCTTTGCACGCAGCCTTTTTATGGAAAACGTTCTAATGTTCGGATGCAATATCTTGCACTATAAGATGAAGTTTTTTGCAACTTTTTTACAATATTTTACGATTTTGATGCTATTATGAGACCAGTTCTTGGTGTGTGCAATTTTGTATTTTTTAAAACTGGAAATGAAGAGTGCAGCAATATGATGATCTTATTTTCTATCAATTAATATGTGGGCTTTAAGATGATATATTTTTACAAAAAGATAACACTTTCCGACAAGCTATGAAATATATGATAACCATAGCTAGCCTAACATTAGTTCATTTTGAGATCTTATCCGACAGTCCCCTGCCACGAGTGAGGCATCCAGCATTTGTCAAGCAGCCAGAACTAAAATACCAGAACTAAATTAGCCAAATCGTCTTTAGTGATATTATCATTATTATATTCATGGAGTTACGACTTCGATTATAGAAATTTTATGCAAAGTCACAAAAGAAAGCTTAATAAAAAAAAAGAAACAGAACAAATGACTTCATTACGATGTTAATAAAATTCAGCCATTTAGCCTTGACGACTTTTATGAATGGTTCAGAGATATGTTAATTGAAAACTGGTTCAAATATATGCAAAACATTTGTAAAAAGAGTTTTCCACGAGTGGTTTTCAACGTGCGTTCTACGCTCTTATCAACATAAAATTTGGCTTGAAACAAAATACATAAAAAATAGTTAAAATTAGCATCAAAATGCGATATATTTATTTTATTTTTAAATCAATGTTTGAACAATGATTATTTTATTTTTCTCGAAATCAAACAGCTAGCAAGGACTTAAACCATTCACATCGAAAACGATTTCGATATACTAAGTCAAAGTGACATTTTGACTTCTTTGTTGTGTGATAAACCTGGTTAAAATTTTAGCAATTTACTATAGGTTCCATAAGTAGATGTTCTTAGGTTTCAAAATGGTAAAAAATAATCAAATTTTTTTTACCTTTACTTAAAAACCTGGCCAAGCAAACTTAATATATTTTTTGTTGAATACTAGTGAAAAATATTTTGGAAAAAATTTTAATTACCATTTTTTTCTAAACTTTTCTAAACTCAGGGACGAGTGTACCTGAAGATTTTCCCGGATGTGACGAGAAAGACTTTATTGGGAATAATATAAAAGAATTATGTGTGTGGCCGCCAGGCACGTTATAAGTGAAACTTTAACCCAAAAAAGTAGAGAGTTTTTAATTTCGACTTACTAAAAAATTCTCATTTCATATAAAGCCATTAGAAGATAAAGTTTATTTTAAAAGAGACATTCCCATTTCAGCGTTTCAAGGTCTTACAACCAGCCCGTATGATTTTTAGCGCTAAGAGTTATCGTAATGAACCCATTTCTCATCATCATCAATATAAATTGAGATCGTTTTGTAAAAGAATGTACTTAAAAATGGAATCCATTAAAATTTCAATGACCACCTGCGAATGACGACCCGCCTGTGACCTAAGATAATCCAACTGCATCCGATTGGGCATAGAATCATCCATTTTTGTTTTAATGATTCATAGAATCCATAAAAATGCCATTAACCGGCTGTGACCTCTGATAATCCAATTGCATCCGATTGGCCATAGATTCATCCATTTTTGTCCAAATGATTCATGGAATCCATGAAATTGCCGAGGACCCGTCTGTGACCTCAGATAATCTTATTGCATCCGATTGGCCATTGAATCATATGCTGTGTTGTTTTCAAGCCGGGTTAAGACCTCGTTATAGTCCTCTCAGCGGAACTTCAATGCCGTCATCCATAATTGGGGTTTTCGGGAGATCATATCTATTGGCGAAATTGTTTTCAGCGCCGCCATTTAAAAGACTAGAGAAGTGTCCTCTCCATAACATCAATGTACTCTGGATATCTATCACTAGATTCCCATTTTCATCCTTGCAGGAAGAGGCTCCGGTTTTAAAATCATCGGCCAGGCGTCTTATTTTTTCGTAAAATTTTCGAGTTTCATTCCTGTCGCTATACATCTCAATTTTCTTGCACTCACTCATTTCTGCCTCTCGTTTTTTTTTGCCTGAAAAGGCGACTCTCCTCCCTCCTCTTCTGACGGTATTGATCCATAACGCCACCCACAGGTTTCGGCGAGAGCAGGGGTAGCCTATCACCTCTTCGGTAGCCGTTCGTATAGAGTGGGATATGTGTGTTCACAATCGGAGTTATTTCTTGAGGCAGGAGTGAGAGTCGAGTAGCGAAGGCCTCGGCTGTCCATTTTGACAGCAGCTTGTCGACGTCTAGCTTTCTCTGTGTAAAGTTGCGAGCATTCTTAGCTGGGATCATGCATACGTCTAGTACACTGGAAGAGTGTCTTCCGTTAATCTAAACGTGATAAATTTGTTTAATAGCTTACAGCCAAGTAGCCTTATGAATATTGAGATGCTTGATCTAGTGCTACTAACGACCATGTTTCATGCTGCGGCGAAGTCAATCAACCTAATTCCTTTATCGAATGTGTTGTCGTGGAGGCTGAACTTTCCGACTGTTGAACCATATATGTTTTTCTAACCCACCTTGGGGTTGAAGTTACCAAACACGCTTTTTATGTCATGATGGGGCAAAACTCGTATGCATCTTCAAGGCTCTCGTGAAAGATTTCTTTGGCCTCGTCATATTTTTCTTGTCGGAGCGTGCGCACATATTAGGCTAATGTAAAAAATGTTGCCTTGAAGTGGATTATGGCAAGTCGTTCGTTCAAGATATCAATCAGGATCACATTCCAGGTGCATATCCGTAAACCATTAGCAGAGTTTCGTTTGCAGTAGTCATCGGATTTGGTTATAATTTTCTCATTATTCTTGTTCGTTTCATTGAAATATTTTTAAAATATTTGGCTTCAAGTTCAACGCACAACCTTTGCTGAAAGGCTAAAGGGGTCCGCCGCTGAAATTAACCATCAAACTAACTCGTGTTAGTTTGCCGTTTCTAGGAGACACCACGTGGAGGTTTCACTCGACTTGAGACGATTTCGAAATGGATAGTGCTGACCTCGCCTAGATGGGATAGTCAGACACGTTTGTCATGTGAAGATTTGTCTCCCAAATAAGCTCTGACGTTCAATTTCGTAACATTTTTGGATTGTTGTAAATTTATCTTTTTAATAATAAACTTGTTTAATAAGCAATTGAAATTCCTCCATAAATATATAAATTCTAGTAAAGAAATGTTTTAATTTTTTTAATATCGGTACAAGTAGTTTTGTTAAAGCATTTTTAACACAACGTCTGCATGAAATAAGCTCAGAGTCACTGTACCATAATTAAAAAATTCTTTGTATGGGAAAAACTTAAATTTTACCATGAAACTTAATCTTACTAAAGATCTTAACATTTGTTTTAAAATCATGCGTGTTCTTGTTTTAGTGCACCTCAATTATTTATTTATCTTTATATTTTGTTTAATTTCTCTTCCTCTTAAAATTTTAACATTTAATCAATTAGACATTTTATAATAAAAACTTGTTCATCTCGTAACTAACTTAGATGACAACTTTTACCTAAATTGAAAATTAAATTAAAACTTATCCAGAAAACTTAGCAGAAACCAACTGCATCGCCTCGTGAAAATTCTTAGATCCACAAATCTTCGCGATATTTACCGCTACTGCGAAAATCTTTAATGATATCCGCTGCCTGCGCATCGTCGAATGTTAACGCCTGCATTAAGCACTGCTTAATGCCAGCTTCAATGGATTTTGATATTTGCGCTCCATCCGCACATACAAACAAACATGTCTTTGGTTTCATAAGAAATTCTACAAATTCCATACAGTTAGATTGTAAAAGATCCTGCACATAGTGCGATGGCCAATCTTTGTGCTGCGAATATGCTTCGAAATGTCGCTGAAGCGTGCCATGAGATTCATATTCCTGAAAACTTTTGCGTCCAAAGGAACTGCTATGGGTTTTTGCACCAGTAAAAAGCCAAGTTTTTCCCAAAGCACTCGTCGCATCTTGAGTTTTCATCAGCATTTCTTTGTGCTGCAGGAAACCCAAGAATGGGGCTACGCCAGTACCAATGCCAATCAGAATATTATCATTCTTTACATCGTCATGGGAAAAACGAAATTTATTAGATTGTCGAAAATACATTGCCACACGGAGAGCAGAAGTGCTGTCTTTCTCCAGCTTTTGGCAAAGACTCTCCAACATGTGTGTAGCAACACCAGAACGTTGAGGTAGAATGGAAAAAATTATTTTAACGTCGTTGCTCGCCAAAGGACTGCTCGCAATGGAATATGGTCGCGGCAGTAAGCGTGGCAGGTGCTCGAGCAGCAACGACAAAGCTGGACAACATGTAGGACATACACGCAACAGATCCAAGAATGTATAGCCTTGTTGCAGGATGAGGTCATTGTAAAAATGAACACCTTCTTTCGAGGATAGGCAACTAAGAAAACGTTGTTCCATAACATCACTGCAACTAATGGCAAGCGCGCTTAAAAATTGTTTTTTAGGCACAACGCGCAGGGCAAGGCAATCACGCAGTATTTCCAAAGGCGTGGTCAGACTTGGCACGTATGCTGGTACCTTTGCAGTTTTTTTTATGCAACCTGCTCTCAGTTGCACAGTGCAACATGTTTCAGCTGTGTCCAGCAGCTTCATAGAGCGCAGAGCCAATTCAACTTCAGATTCGCAATTTGTGGGAATTATGCCAATAGTGTCGCCGGGCTGTAGATCATCATGACTAGAGTCCAGCGTGAGTTCAACTACTTTCTTGACTCTAGCTTCTGTGTCATGAGCCGGCACTAAAACACGCATAGATTTAATAGGCACTGTTGCTGCAGCGGATCGTTCAAACGGAAAACTCAACTCCTTACATTTTAGCTGTCCATGATGAATATTCGACAAGTTCTACGTTTAAATAAGGCTAATGTTACTTATGACTCATGTAAGGAAATGATTATACCTTTAAATCTAATGCACGATCTTCACAGAAAATGACTTCCAAAAATGGGTCTGTCAACTTGGCAGCGGTGAACTTTTCCAAGGTGTAATCCTTAAAATGTATACTTTTTGTATCCACATAATCTAGGAGTATTTTCCCAACCATTGTTGTTGTGATGAAATAGAACAGAAAAAGATTTAAATTCACAATTGATAATCAACAAATAGATATGCAACGTTCACAATAGTTTCATAACGAGACGTTGAAGCGTTCGATATCGCACTGTAATTCATCACAATGAAGTACAGCGTTCTTAAAACAAAAAATAGTTTATTTATGACACAAGATCACAAAACAGCGGGAACCAACTTGGAATTACTTAGGCTATTCACAGTTTAAGCGTACATTAACAAAGCGTATTTAGAGCATTTGTTATTTCTGAAACTGTGAGCACCTCAGTATTCAACAATTATGCAACGCTGTGAGGTTAATCGTTAGTGTAGCCACTACGTTTAAAACTCTTTGGAGAATTTTTATTACCTGTGGGAATTATTACAATAACTGAAATATAACGAATTCAAAGCAAAACATTAAGCTTAGGAGATATATTCACTCGTATTTCTTAATAAATTATATGCGAAGTTGAGGTTCTATCCTTAAAACCACCCCACCATTCAAAATAATAAAAAAAATATTTTTATATGTTAAACAATATTAGTGATATTTTGCTCAAATGCAGTGGCATCACTGTCTTATTTTTTATCTGACAGAACATTTAAAACGAAGTTGGCAACTGTAGACGGCTTAAATATACGAGGCTCAAAAAACACGTCCAAGGGCTACTTTTATTTACGCGTGTCTGCGTATTTGCGTTTGCATGCAAAACAACAATAAAGCAAAATACGCTTGCGTAAGTTGGCGTACAAATAACAAATCGTAAATATAACAGACCTGCGTATTCAAACTGTGAATAGGCTAACTGAATTTTCAATCTGAGTTGATTTTTCATTTTTCATTTTGAAATGCTTATATTACTTATGGTATAATCTGATCAGCTTATCTTCAATACATCAATGAATGCATTTTCGCCAAAATGCATCTTTTGTAAAGTGATAAAATCAAAGATTCCCAATTTGATATCTTCCAATTCGATACCCAAATCAGTTGCAAATGGAAGCACAAGAATTTTGAGTGTTGTTAATTCCGAATATTCGAATTTTATGTCACTGACTTCGAATTAATTGATAAAAATAGTGTTCGACAGATAATAAATTCGATAGTCTTAAAAGAAAATAGTCGTTATGGCGTTTTTGGGTGACCGATTACGAATCTGTTAGTAGTACAATTTTACAGAAGCTAATATCACTGGCCTTATGTAGCAAACACATGTATATAAGAAAATACACACAAATAGGAGGAGATACACACGATGAAATATATACAGAACTTCTCTTGTCGTCCACATAGTTATTTCTAGGTAACGTTAAGTGAAAGTTACTTTAATTAGTAACGATAGATCGATTTTGGGTAGTTTCGTAGGTAGTTAAGTAATCTTAGATTTTATTCGTGTTTTTACAGTCAATTCTCTTGTACTATTGTAAAAACTCTTGTTGAAAATTACTTTCAATTTTATATAATGAGAGCTTAACCAGGCTCTCAAAAAATTATTTATTTCAACAATAAAATAAAAATAATCTTGGTTATTATAGCAATTGCTGATTTTTTGTTAGAAATTAAAATTAAAATTGTATATTTTTTTTACAATTAATTTTGATGGTTGTCTTAACATTTATGAATGTTAAAAACTATTAAACGCCAAGAACTATTTGTCATAATTTAAACGACAAAATTCGACCGTCAAAAATTAAATGTCAAAATTTAAACGCCAAAAATGTTAATAATAAAATTATCTATCAACAATTTAACTGCCATAACAATTTAACATCTAAAACAAACTTTTATTTTAATATATAAAAGGCAAGCGTCCTGCTCCGTGCTCTATATCGCTCAAACTATTATAGTTGTTATTACTATGTAAAGACTGAAGATGTTAGCCTGGACCAGAACCTATGTCGCTATTATATGAAAATTCATTTGGTATATATCAGTAAGGACACATTGACGACGACTGGAACAAAATAACATTTGAAGTGAATGAAAAATGTCTGCAAGAATCCCTAAAAAATCGTTTGGATTCAGAAAGTATGTATTAAATACCAAAGCACCGAACATGAAATATAAATAGTCAGAATTAAATATTTCAGCATAATGGAATCATTATATTTAATCATTTACTTGTGTTTCAAAAATTGAATTGATGAAGTCAACAATAAATTTAAGAATACCACAATAAAATGGTCAAACTTTGAAAAGAAAAAAAATAATTCTCAAAATCAAGGACAAATTTAATCAAGGAAATTGTTAAATTTATTAACAATTGCAATTGTTGAATTTTAACAAAAATTTTGGGAGAGTGTAGTTTAATCTCAATAAATCAAGAAATTGCTTTCAAACTGATCACACATACTGCTTGTTAAAATTCATTTGAATTGACAGCTATACCGTAGGTTGGGCTCAACTTTATTTTCGACAAGGAAACAACTCAAAATGCTTGTCTTTTTGAAAGTGCTACAATAAGAAAAACTAAACTTAGTAGAAAAAGAAAAATACGAAAGAAGAGACTTTATTTTTTTCTTCACATCTTCCATAAACATTTTCATAAAAGCAGAAATTGTTGCATATGCTTTTATTTTGCTTTTATTTTTAAATGATTCCGTCGATATGACAAAATATTAATATTCTATAGATCGACATGGCATTTGTTTAGTTCTATAAATCGTAAACATAATTATTTTTATTTAATTTATTCATAGCTTTATTGAGACACGATCTTTTATTGATCAGTATTGAGA
The DNA here is from genome assembly GCA_958299015.1 of Tetanocera ferruginea. Lineage (NCBI taxonomy): Eukaryota > Metazoa > Arthropoda > Insecta > Diptera > Sciomyzidae > Tetanocera > Tetanocera ferruginea. Next base: position 45,961,690 of record OY282642.1, on the reverse strand, counting down.
AAAACTGTGATGAGCTGTTCAACTTGATCGTCAAGTTGCCACACGACTTGAAAGGAAAAATTAATATCAAGTTCGAAAATATGGACTATGTCTGAAAAAAAGTGAGTGTATTGCAAATTGAATGAAAAATTCAACGCCACCAAATTAAGAATCTCGTTCTAAGTCCCTTCGAGTATTGAAATATATATTTTCGATAAAGAAATATAATATCGTTTCGACATTCCTTAAAATAAATTCAGCTAGTACGAAAACCTTTCAAATGACAGCATCTTTTTTAATTCAAACTTAAATAACGTGTTTTAAATCTAAAATAAATGTTCTTCAAGAATAGTAGAAATGAATGAATGAATGGATTTTTTTTTTAATATTTTGCACATCTCGTTATAAAAGAGCGATCAAAACATTTTCGTGTTAAGAAAAAAAAAAAAACAACTTTTCAATTGCATTTGGTGTCATATAATTTATTTAAACTAATTTCTTTTTAAATTCGAGTGACGACAGATGTACTAATATACGTAAAAAATTATATATATATATTTCACAATATTTTAAATAAATTTTATTACAAAGAATACAGAAGATCATCGAAAATCCTCTCACAATAATTGCATCTTTGGGCAAGATTTTGCTTCAAAACATTTAATAAGCAACAACTTAAACTAAATAACTTTATACTATGTACAAAATATGTATTAATTAAAAATAAATTTTAAAACTTTTATATTAAATATAAACTTGAATTTGCTACTAGTTGGTACAAATAAAATTAATTTTTCCAGCTTATATTACTTAAGCAATAACTCTCAATATTTAGCTATAAATATCATTAAGTAATATGTTTACAAACAATTATGTTTATATAATGTAACAATCATGTATGTCTTGTTTATGTTTCTTTGAAATCAATTCATAAATATACATACATATTTTATAATTTATTAAATAATTCACGCTAACTAATATTATAAATACAAATCACATTATGTAATGGAATAGAATATTTTTGAATAGCAGGTTTCTAACAATTATAACAATACTAAAAATTATTTTATGTATTTACAAAATGCCCTTAAATTGAAGACGACTTTCGTTTAAGTCATGACAATCATCATGTAACATTCTCCATTATCCAAGGTACAAATTTCGATATTCTTGTGCAGACGCCGGGCAAATTTGCTTCTGCACAACCGATTCCCCAGGATATAATGCCGGCAAGGAAAAAGCGACCATCTTGAGATTTTACCTAAAATGAGAGAATATAAGATTTTTAGTTTTACAAAAATAAAAATAAAAAAATATTTTTAATTTTTACATTTGTCTGACAGCTTATAACATAAAAAAACTTTCAGAATGGAAAGATTTGCGTGTGTATTGAATTAATATATTTGATTTTTCAAGTTATAGTCAAAGAAAAGACTTCAATTTTTTATTTTCTTACCTGCAATGGTCCCCCAGAATCACCTTGACAGGAATCTTGACCACCAGTCTCATAACCGGCACAGAGAAATATATCCGGTATAAATTCCTGGCGACCAGCACGTAAAAACATGGTTTTGCAATTATCATTGCTGACTATTGGCACGGAAACCTATAAGAAAAAGAAGAAATATTTTTGATTTGTAAGATTTATGGCACACGAAATTGAACGATAAACTAACCTCTTGCAACACGGAAGGTAACGTTCCACCCTCACTCAAACGACCCCAACCAGTAACCGTTGCATTCATGCCGATGAGCAGGCTATCCGTTTGCGGCAAGCATATAGGACTGACATGTGGTGCAAATTCTAGCGGTTGTTCGAGTTTCACTAACGCTAAGTCGTATTCATATGTAAAGAAATTATATTTGGGATGGACGACTTTTTTCGACACGCCACGCTCTATGTAAGGTAGTTGCTCCTGCACATGAGAGAAATCATATTCTCCAACACGAATGCGGATTTGCGATATCAATAAACTGTAAAGATGATAATAAAAGAGATGATGAAAGAAGAGTAGCAGAAACAACAGCAACAAGATAATTACTATTAATAACAAACTTAGGCTAAATGGCTAAATGGTTAAAACAACCTAATAACTTGTGGAGAACAACAAGCTCTCGTATATACACAAGAAAAATTTTAAAATATTTTATATTTGAAATTGTTACGTAAAGGTAAGTTATAATTGAAGTGAAGAATGTTTGCAAAATTTATAGGCTGAACAATAGAACTTTTATTAATAGAGTTTAATTAATAGTTTGAATAGATTTAAAATCAAATATGTAGGCAGATCCATTTGAAAACTTTTTTAATAAAACTTAATGGATATTTTTTTGTTAGTCTTAGTTCAAATTTAGACGTAAGTGGCCAGTTACGAATTCAAAAGTCGATTTTCAAGAAAGTCGAGAACAGAACCCGGGATTTTCTGGGCGCCGCGATTTGATAATGGATTTGTAAAGAACTTTCAATATATATAAGAATGACCGGAAAAATAATTTATCAATTCGTTGTTGAGCTATCGAGTTTTTAATATAACTTCTTTTTATAAGATATTCTAAGAAAACTGGAGAAATTTGTCTTTGTATATAACCGATATTAATGATTATGACACTTAATGATTAAATGAACCATATATATTTAAATATATTTTCTGGTACGTACTATGATGTTGGAATATCGCATAAACTATATTAATATTTCCGTCATAATGTTTAAATTCTCAAATCAAAATCACTGGCGCTTACTTGGGACTAACTCTTTTAAATTTTGTTTAGTTTTCGTACTTTTGGAGTTTAAGAAGGTAAAAATTTTACAACTTTTAATATAATAATTGGCCAATAAGGTTTAAGGATGAAATAAATAAAAGAAAGTCTTAAATAAATAAACGAAATTAGTTCAGTATTTTATATTTTAAAACAGTTTGTATGTTAAAGTAAAAAATTTACTTACATAAAACCGTTATTTTTTCAAAACCGACTTTTATTACTATGAATTTGGAAAACGAAATTATTAAATCTTGAAAATTTATATTTAATTTGGCATTGTATAATTCTTTAATCTTTTATGGTATTTTTATGATGAAATGATTTGTACGGAATGTTAACAACAACTTGAAATGGAAATTTTTCTAACTGGCAAGTGATTTCATGAATTTCGACTCCGGGTTACGGGACCCGCATATATTAAATATATAAAAACCCACGTTAAGCGTACTTTTTCCAGAGTAATAGTTTTTATTTATTACTAGTCGACCAGTTTTTTTGCTCTCGCTGATAGTATTGAGCTTATTTTTACATTTGTGAGTAGGGCTGCCAGATTTATTTTTTTTTTTAATCGGGGTTGCAAAAACAAAATCGGGACACAAGCTAAAAAATCGGGACAAAGATTTATGTATATTGCTAGGTTTCCTCGTCTTACATGTATATCTTAAAGTCAAAACTAAAAAAATGGAAAATATGGGTTGAAAACGTAGAAATACTTTTCATATATCAATTTTAATTGATGAAAGTTAAGCAAAAAATAAATAAAATACATAAAATATTTTTAAAAATAATACAATATAAAAATTATTTTATAGAACTTTGGAAAATCGGGACAATTTACGTCCCGCGTAAGGTCTTCGCAGATCGCACATTTTCAAGCTGAAAATTGGGACAATCCGCCTGGAGATCGGGACCTGGCAGCCCTATTTCTGAGGGGTAAAAGAGAGCGTGGCAATATTTTTCTATCCTAAACTATCTCATACTCGAAAAAACCGGCTGTCAATTTCAGCTCAATCAGCTAGTAGTTTTAAAGTGTTAAAGTTTAAGTAGTTTTACAATTAAAAGCAGACGTGTATACTGATGGGCGGTCAGAGTAGGCGTGACAATATTAATGTGTATAATGGTCTCCACTTGCACGCTTAGCACCTACACACCAAGTTTCACTATCAAAACTTGTACAACTCAGAAATTATAATGGTTTCTGAAAAGTACGTATATTAATAGTTAGAGTTGCCAACTGTGAACACCAATTTGAAAACCAAATTGCAATATTTTAGTTTAATACGAGTTAAACCATCAGATATATAGCATTTTTTTTGATTTATTGGCACCAGATACACATTTTCTAGTTTTTTATATGTATGCATAAATATTAAGGTGCCTTGAAAAAAAAAGTTTCATTTGTACCCATCCTAAAATGAACCTTGATGTATTTTATGATGATTCCCAAAATATTTTGACTATGCCGAAATCCGTCCATTTTGCAAAAACCTCCAAAAATCATGTTTTCCTATATATATTAACTAGTTTAATAGTTGTAAACAAATAAACTGTCTCAAATTATAGACCTGAAAAAGTTCGTTCAATCTGCATCAAAAATTTGAAAATATTCTCAATTGGGTTAAGTATAATGATGTTTTCATGCATTTTTTTTAGATTATTTTCACAAAAATTCAAATAACTTTATTATTTCTTATACGATCGCCGTTATCAAGATATCGTTGGAAAGGTATGCACGTCTGTCATATATTTTGAACATTTTTCTTTGTTTAATAAAGTGTGGCTCTTATTTTATTTCTCCATTTGTGTGCAGTTTACCTGAAAATAAAATTTTCAAATTCCAAAACACTGTATTTTTTTTATTTCAAGCGTTTGTTTCAATGAGAATTTTTGAAAATCATCTAAAAAAAATTAAGAAAAAAATCATGAAAAACATCATTATCTTTAATCCAATTGCAAATTTATACAAATTTTTGATGAAGATTGAAAGAACTTTTTCAGGCCTACAATTTGAGACAGTTTATTTATTTACATCTATTACACTAGCCAGTATAAATGCGGAAAACATGATTTATGGAGGTTTTTTCAAAATGGTTTAGCTCACTGACGGATTTTGGTATAGCCAAAATATTTTGGGAACGATCATAGAATACATCAAGGTTCATTTTAAAATGGGTACAAATGGAACTTTTTTTTCTTCATACAAGTCGAGGCACCTTAATAAATATACTTTTTATTTATGTAGTTTTGATTGGCAAAAAAACCGTAAGCTTTTCTATATTGAATAAAAGTTAAAGCTTTGGGCTTTAAAAATATAATAGATTTGTACATTAATACTGCAAGTATTTGAAAAAAATAACGCTTTTATCATTAAAAAAAATAAATTTAATTTAATATTGCTTTAATACAATTCAATGCAAAAATAAAACTAATTTGTTTTTTCTAAAATATATATTAATTATCTCTCAAATAACGTGTCAATATTTAATATCCATTGGGTATTAGCGAAAAAATAGATGTTTTTTTTAACAGATCTTGTACCATGAACAAAATTTTGTAAATGGATGATTCCATAAATAGATAAGATTGTTCGACCAAATCTATAGCAAAAAAAGGTTATTTTAAACAAAAAACACTTTTAAATCGTGGCATCCAAAAAGTGCAGAATTGTCAACGAGTACAAATCGTTGCAACACTGTGCGACAAACAAAAGTTGTTATTGTGAATGTGCCTGAATTAACATTAAAAAACGGTTCACTTAAAATACGTTTAAATAACAAATTAAATTGCTATAGAGGTTCCAAAAGCAAACATTACAAGTATATAATAAATAAACGAAGTGTTAGTATTTATAAATTAGTCTGAGTTGTACAAGGTTGAAATGAAAATATGTGCTATACCATTCAAAGTCTTTAATGCAAAATATTTTATATCAGCTACCAAAGAACAATAATATAAATAACTTTGCGTTAAACATGAAATACAGAAACCTGAATAGTTACCGGTTATTTCTACAATATAAGTGCGGCTTTAAACTTAAAATACCCGTTACCGACAAAATATTTAAGCTTCAACATCTGTTGGAGAAATATTCTTTCTAAATGATGATCAAACTTGCATCAATGGTAAGTAAGTTCCCAACCCAATGAAATCACCAATTGTCTCAACTGTAATTGAACGTGCGACTTTTCTGGCTTTATTATGAAGATCATCTTCAATTTGTGGACGTTTTTAGTGTAGAAAAAATTCATCAGCCCGGAAAAAAGTCACAAGTCAAGAGGTATTTCGTACTTTTCCTGATGTTTAAAAGAAAATCCTTTCATAATAGCTTGGGTACTAATAAATCAATCAAGCGAATCAATCAATTCAATAAAAATTCCGGTCATTGGGTGCGTTTCTAAAACAAGTATTATTAGTTTTCAAAGAAATTTTCCATTTCACATAATATAATTAAAAACTGAGTTTACTGAAAACAAACTGAGCGTAAAGATCATAATATTTCAAACATACTGAAACTTATTTCCCTTAACTAACTCTTTATTATAACACCTTCAGCTTTAATACCTACCATAGGTTTTATGCATCAAATAACTGATATTAGAAATATTTCATATAATAATTGTTTAAACTTTAAACGACTAAAAGTTAATTTATGATTTATGAAATCTTCGGAAACTAAAGAATTTAAATAGCCAAAGTAAACATTTTTCGATACAAATTAAAAAAATAGCTTACAACGAAATTGAGCTAATCCCAAAAAAATTAAACAATTTAACAATTATTCTAAACTAATAGAAGAAGAAATAATTATAGAATACATAATGAAAAATAATCTCTTTAAACATGCTAGAAATTATTGATTAAAAAAAATATTTTCATTGCATTTAAAACAATAATTACTATATTTATACAAATAGTTTTTTCTTGTGTATCACATACTACATACATATATTCATACCATTTAAACATCCACACATACAAACTTTGTACATAAATCGGGTTACTTACTCGTCAACACAGTGGCCAGCCGTTGCAATCCAATTCTCGTTAATTAGTGCGCCGCCGCAACGGTGTGTGCTAGAGAAGCCGAAGAATGAGGTGCGACGCACCGACACTTGCCATGGCCAGCGACCGAAGGGGGCGCTCTTGCCACCAACAATGCGTGTTTCTGGCCGCTGTAACACTGGAATGCCACACTCTAAACAATGTTTCAGAATAATTGAGTGAGTGAATGAATGAATGAGTACCTAGTTAAACTTGCTCCCATTTGGTGGGCCGAACCGACACTTACCACTGCGCGCAGCTGTAATGGTTTTGATGGTCGCCAATTTAGTGTCTGAAGGAGACGAATCAACGATTTCATTCGATTCCATGGTGCTAAGGTTAAGTGTTGACGGCGTCTGTTGATGATGCTGCTGATGTTGGTGGTGGTGTTGATGTTGCATGGAAGCTGTTGAGGTTGCTGTCGGTGTTGATGGCGGTAATGATGATGTGGATGCGGACGATGATGATGATGATGCTGTTGTTGATGTTGATGTAGATGCTGCTGGGAATGCTGGTGGGCGTGTTGTTATTAAATGATGTAGCTGTTGGGGTTGCGTTACTGGACTAGCTGGCGGCTTTGTGTAAAGCTGCGTTGTACTGGACGAAGAAGAAAATGCTGAGCTGGTATAATTTCCAGATGTTGTTGAAAAAGTTGATGATAATGTACTTTCACTGTTTGCCCAGCCGGCGGTAGGACGGAAGTAAGGGCGCGTTGTTGTTGTTGTTGTCTTCATTGGCTTCGTTGAGAAAACCTTGATTTGGAGAAGAAAAATCAATGAATATAAACTATTGGCTTAAGAAGCTGAAAGTCAAACAAGATTTGATTATTTTATTTAAGTAGTAGAATAAATGCTTTGTATGCTTTGAGGTAAGTCGATTCAGGAGCAGGTTTGATAACGTTAATGGTAATTTCAGATCTCTTCCTGCAACAACTCTGTCATTTCGTGAGTACAACTTGTATTTTAAGAAAAACTATCAAGCTCATCAACAATAACTATATTAAATTTTAATTTAAAGTTGGAACCAAATCCTAATATGATTGGCGTATGATATCATCCTTAACAATGCACTATGGTTTAGAAATTTGATTTTGAGGCATAAATATCATATTTGAGCTTCATAATTAAAACAATAGTGGAACCATAGTGCATAGTGCATAGTGCATAGGGCGGCTGATGGACTTTACAGCTTCTGAAACAATAGAGATTAAGTCCTAACTGAATTAAGCTCCACAGTATTCTTAAAATTAGTGATTAGTCCTAACCGTCCTGATAACATTTACATACATAAACTTCTGATAAAAGCATTCAGGTACCCGCGTGTATATTATGTGGAAGAACTTGATACTTTCGATGGAAATTTGCTGTTCTATTCACTATTCTATAGGGCAATCACGTCACATTAAGAAGAAGAAACAGTTTTACCTTATATATCCCATCGAAGCCAGCAAAATACGACCTCCAAATACAACATAAAAATACTAGGCGTTAAATAAGCTTCGACGGTACCCTTCAACAAAACAAATCTTACATTCCAAGACAGCTACGGCTTAACCCAACAGACCATAGTTCTTAGAGATAATTAGATGAAACTCGGTACACATGTTCAACTGAAGAATCTGCACTATTGAATATTTTTGGAATCCGCCTACTGACACGCCTACTTACCATACAAAAAAAAAAAAAATGAAAAACTGTTTAATTAAGCTCATAATTAGCATACAACAACAAAATTAGGTATGTATGTCTTTTATATCAAAAAAAAGATGATGTCGAAAAATGAACGTCATCCACCCATGCACACGCCCACCTCCCATACAACCCAAAAATTTAAAACTCAATAAATTAGCTCGTGCTTAAAAAAAACGGAGATAAAATTTAGTACTTATGTTTTTTAAATCGAACCAAAGATGTCTTCGAAAAATTAGTGTCATCCGTCTACGAACACGCCCACCTCCGATACAACCAAAAATTGAAAACGCAATAAATAAACTCATGTTTAACTTACAGAGATATAATTTAGTACGCATAGTTTTCTATCAAAACAAATATTGCATCGAAAAATGGGTGTCATCCACCCACGTACACGCCCACGTACTTGCCCACCTTCCATATAACCCAAAAATTGAATAATCAATAAATAACCTCAGGAATTTTCTACAGAGATAAAATTTTGTCCGTATGTATTTTGTGTCAAAACAAAAATGTTTTCGGAAAATAGATGTAATCCACCCACGAACACGCCTACCTCCCATACAACCCACATTACCGAAAAGATTATAAATACATTATTATGTGATGTACAGGAATAAAACTTAGTAGCTATGTGTAAGTTTTCCAATAAAATTTAATTATATATAAAAGATGGGCTTCATCCAACCGCGGACACGGCCATTTTCAACACAATTATTGTATTGAAAAAGTAGGTATTTCAGGGTATATTTAGGGTATTTCATAGTCGGGCCAGACCGGCTTTAGACTTTTTTACTTGTTTCTTTTGGGAAATGACACTAATACCTCCCATAGCTGATTCCACACAAATGAGGAACGGAAACACGAATTCTAAAATGCTTTCGATTGAAATACACATGCGTTTCCGAAAATTGCTAGTTGCCTATTTAAAATTTTAGGAAAAAGGTTTTTACAAGAAATAAAAGTTAGTGGTATGGTATGATGGATATTTTATGATTAGTTGATGGCACAAAACCTTTAATTTTTTTCGAAATTGTATTAAAACAGATTAGCGTACCGACTACAATTATTGGCACCCATAAGGAAATTTTGCCTTGCAACCTTCAACATTCATTCTGTTTTCAAGCAAATCTTCTTTTCGAAATTTTATTTTATTATTTGGAGAATTTGAAATTGAAAGCAATTTTCAACATATTTATGTAAGCTCCCTGTATTTTGTGAAAATTAAAATAAAAAAAGTCTTTCGAAAACCACAACTATTGGCACGTGTATACAATTATTGGCACATTAATTACTACAATCGTTGGCAGTTGAGTACAATTATTGGCTCTTCAAAAACTATAATTATTGACATAGCTCTAATCGAGGCTTTTTGACATCACTTGATATTAAAAAGCCGAATAATCATCCGATGCATTAACGTCCAGGCAGCTCTTGATCTTTGAAAAAAACAAATATCTCTCAGTAATTTTGCCTGGAAACCGCAACCAATCGGGCCAGATATGCCCAAAAGCAAAATAAAATTGGTTTGTTGCCGTTGAAGGGTCGTTTCTACCTTTGCGTGCCCTAATTTCGAAAGCTTAATTAAAACAGTTTAAATACTTACCATGAGAACTTAAAACAAAAATATATAATTAACAGGGAGTATCTTAAATTATACAATGGTACCATATCTGAGTAGTGGTCTGTTCAGATGAAAATTGAATTTGCTTATCAAATTATTGCTTACCCGAAGCATTCTGGTTATAGGTTCATTGCGTCCATAGTCAGTGCGGTGAAAGTTAAGATGTAAGAGAGGTATAGATTTTAGGTTGTGTGGGTTGGTATTAAAGGATATTAATTGAAGTAGTTCTGGGCAGTTAACGATTCTGTATAGTAGTTGATGAATGAAAAGAACATCGAAAACTTTCCTTCGCTTTGCAAGTGTTTGCATGTAAATCAACTTCAGATGGTTGGCATAAGGAGGTAGGTTGCACTGTCAGAACCAGGGTGACCACGAAGAGCGAAACGAATGAATCTTCGTTGAACGGCTTCAATTTGCATTGAATAAGTGTTGAAAATGGAAGACCAAACCTGGTTGGCATATTCGAGGATGGGTCTAACAAAGGAAAGATAGAGAGATTTTGTGACGTGAGGATTGGAGAACTCTCTGGACCAGTGCTTCACGAAACCAAGTGCAGAGTTGGCTCTTCTAATGGTATTATCAATATGAGACCTAAAGTTAAGTTAAGTTCCTTGTAGCAAATAACGCCTAAGTCCCGAAAATAGCTTAAAGAGGGAACTGGCCTGCCGAGAATATTATACGTTCTCGGAGGAAGTTGGAGTCGCTTACGAGAATATGTTATAGCTTGAAATTTGCTGACGTTGGCTTCCAGAAGATTTTTTGACACCAAGTTGAAAAGTTGTTCAGATCGTCTTAAAGATTGCGAGATTCGGCGTTAGTTTGTATGCGCCGATAGATTTTCATATCATCAGCATATACGGAAAGATTGGATTCATTGACGATTGACAATATCAGCAATTGTTAAGACGAATAACTAAGGACCAAGGACTAAGGACTGCCTTGTTGGACACCAGAGGTAGCTATTAAAGATTTTGAATTGGATAATCTAAAGATGACATTATGGGATCTTCGAGATAAGTTTTAATCCATAATATAAAAAAAAATGAAAAAACCAAAGGCTTCAAGCTTAAGTAGGATGGATGATTATGTGTGAGATTTTATCAAACGGCTTACTGAAGTCGGTGGAAACTGCATTAACTTCGTAACCACTTTCCAACGAGCATAGGTGAAACAAATTCTGTGCGGTTGGTGGTAATCGCTCTACCTTTGAGGAAGTCATGTTGACTAGGAGCAAAGATAGATTTGCAATGGAAGAAGAGGAGAATGTCGTATATAATACTTTCAAAAATTTTTAATTAGATATATCATGTCTAGGTCCTTTTTTATGTTAAGGTATTATGTACGAATTCTTTCATAACTTAGTAAAAACTGAGTTAGAAATATAAAGTTGAAAGAGAGTCAAAAGGGGATGAGGTTGGAGGTGGAACACACAATGAATGTGTGTTAAACTGGCATGCGGAGGACGTGGGTTCGTATCCTGATTGTGTAAATATCAAAAGATTTCATTTTCAATAAATTCATTTACAATATTAAAAAAAGTGTCTTATTTTTATTACCAGCATTTCGTTTTTATTTTTTTAATAAAAACAAAATTCTTTTCGGATCTCATCGTTGATTGAACCTAGGTTAGTTGAGTATTAAATTCGAACGTCAGCAATCTCTGCTGAACTCGAACTTCGCCGTTTCCGTTAGACCGGTTCCGGGGCAAATTCAAGGTGATGCAGAAGGTGACAATTGACAAACACATATGTCTAATGGTATCTATGAGGTATCAAATGACTATTTCTAATGACAACGCCGTATAAAAGTGACCAACTGGTCTCATCCGTACGGGAGATTGTTGAAGAGAAGATCGAAATGTATCGATTCAACTTCGTTCAAAAAAGCTTGATCCTTGCCTATTCATATTAGGCAAAATAAAATGCAGACTTAAGGTTTGAAGGCTAATAAGATCCAGCTCGTACAGATTTGAAGAGGAATGACCATTATTTGCGTCATAATTTCAGTGAATGGGACTTTAATCAACAATTGGAGAATTCGATGTTCTATAGAAAACTTTTATGCAACGATGAGTTATCTTCGCAATTTTTTGTCCTCAAATAGAATGTCCACTGATTGAAAGTCATGTGAATGTGAAGGTGACATGTATGGATCCAGCAATTATCAACTTATTTCAGGAAACATTCGCTGGACGAATAAATTAGTGTAATGTACCTATAGATTGGTCTTCAAGATCGTGTGATTTGACGTCTCTTGGTTATTTTCTTTGGGAATACGTTAAAATGCTGGTCTGTGGTAATAACTATCGACGCATTAGAATCCAACATAACTCGTGTTAATGAGGACAAACGGCGCCTCAAATGCTTGAAAACTTTGACTGCAAGATGTCGTTCATTTGCTTAGATTTTTTCTTAAAACCAAAGTTGCCAAACCATTGGATGTTTAATAAATCTTGTGTGTTGAGAGACATTGGAGAGTTCAAAGGTATCAAAATAGCTTAATGATGTGACGACATGTCACCTCTTGGAATTGATGCAAAAAAAGAACATCAAACAGCTGCGAGGTTGTACAAGTTGCTGAGGCCACGTCCAGGAGCAGTACAAGTTTCAACGAGTTTTTTAAGGAATCATGCGTTGCATTTGTGTCGGCGAATATCCCACTGATTAGCTTAATTAGATTAGAAGAAGCCCATAATTAAGAGGCTTCTTGGAGAAGAACAAAACTGAGGAAGAAACTGAGGTATTCCAGATGAGTCAACATTGATATTATTTATTATTTTATTCTTTTAATTTATAGAAAATTTCGGAAAATCAATCAAATCAATAAATTTTAAGGCAATTCCAGTATACCGAAAATCCCGGGATTTCAGGACTTATAATCCCGGTACTGGAAAAATGACTCGAAAAAGACTCATCAAGAAGAGTCGCGTGTAGGGTATCATTTTCTCCCGAACAAACAGTCTTTTTGATCAGAAAAAGAGCGCACATTCGACTGTCACCATCGCGGAGGAGAATCGAAAACGACTCTTATGTGTTCAAAAATTGCGTTCTTCCCTGCTCTATATCCATCTTTCTCAAGGTTTAGTTTTATAGACTTTCTATGAATATGATTGTCATCAAATCTGACATCAGCAAAGTTTGAAGTTTTTATTGCACAGTACTGCAACCAGATGTAACCAACACCTTAAATGCAACTAAAGATCTAGCGAAGCCGGGTATTTATCCGCTTGTAAAGAAATAAAAATAAATTCTTTGATTGAAACATTATTAAAGTGTTAAATTAACACTTTATGAAGTTTACAAAATACCATATTTGTATCTAATAAATACCTTTTTTAATGGGAACCATGTTCAAGATAAATTTTCACTCATTTAAGACACCAACAGCGTGCCTCACTACTGCGCTGTGTTTAGCTGTTTTGTAACATTTCCATTTAGTAACGTTACTAACACTTTCTGCTTTAACAAGTTTTCCACTGTGTGTCCTTTTCGAACACACCACACACACACACACACACTTACAAATTAAGTGAGTTTTTGAACCTTCCCTTGGAAAACAATAAACCGTACTTTATCAAACAATTAATGCCCCAAAGCATAGATTTCTATCGACTTTTAAGAGAAAATGAACTTGACTTGGCGCTTAGCTACCAAACGTTTCCTCCTCAACATACTCTCCTGCTTGTGCGTTATCGCACAAGTTTTCTATGGTATTCGGACACTTACCTGCGGCTTGGGTTTCGTTGTGGTTGTTGCCGGTTTTCCGGTTGACTGTGTTGCCACGGTATGAGGGGGTGGCTGTTGCTGTTGCACCGTGTGCTCGTGGTGGACAATGGGTTTCTTTGTGGGCTTAGATGGTTTCGGACGCATCGAAGTTGGCTTCTCCCAGCTGGGCGGTCGTGGTTTTGTAATGAAATTTGGCTCTGTCGGCAATTGCCAATGATGTTGATGCGTTGTCTGCGGTGATGTATGCCACATGTCTGCAAATAACGTTGTCGTCATCATCATCATCATCATCATCATCATCATCATTGGGAAACATTGAAAATGTGCTAGATAAATATGGCTGTAACACAATTGATGGTTACTCACTTGTTGCTGGTATGCTGGCCGCTGACTGCATGTCGAAGCTTACAGCGGAATTTGGATTCTTTGTTGTGGGTGCCAGTGTTGTTGGCTGTTGGCTGTATGTTGGTTTTATTTTTGTTGGTTGCGGCTTGAATAACACACCCTGATGATGAGGTCCTGAAGGACGTATGACAAGCGTGCCGGCACCATGCGGCCGTTCAATGGTTGTCATGCCACTGTAAAGTAAATAAAAAAATAAACAAAATGACACGAATTAACTTCGGTTGATATATAAATTCAAATGCTAAAGTTGGTTGATCTACAAATTCAAATGTTTAAGAAACCAGTTGCTTACCTTATGCTCGGCCTTTGTGGATAATGTGGTGGCCTTGGCCTGTGATTTACGCTGCTCATGCCTACCGGCTTCGTTGGACGCGTGTAAGAGAAGGTCTCCGATTGCACTATATTGTCACTGGCATTGTGTGAACAACATGAGCCAAACATAAATGAATCAACGCACATGCCAACATGTCGCCCCTCTGACTTGATGCACTCCCAAACGAACATGCAGGTGCCTTCTATGCGTCCGATCGAACATGGTTTGGGACTTATTTTAAAATTCTGACTACGTGGCAATTGATTTGCAGACTTTTGGTCGCCATAGTAATTGTTGTTGTTGTTGTTGTTATTGAAGTGAAGATTTTGCTGGTAATCCTCATGATGCAGCAGATTACTATGCCGATTGCGGTAGTTAGCCGCTAGTGGGGCAACGGCAAACAGATCGAAGCCGTCATCATCGTCGATCAGCTCCGCGCCAAAAGCCGCTCCTGCCGTTGGCATATTGGCAAGACTGCTAATTAGACAATTTGCTAATAATACATTTAAAATAACTACTATTATTTGGTTCGGACAAGGTTTGACTCTAAATGGCGCTCCCTTTTCTAAGGCTAATGTTCTTGTTCTTGTTTTTGTTTTTATGCTTATGCTTGGACTCAGCTGGCTGGCGACTGTTTTGTTGCCTAGCTTTATTGTATCGAGAGTGCGACATTTTTTCTTTGAATAAAAATATAGGTTGGGACATAGACGTGTTGTTTTTGTAGATGTGAAGGCATGCTCTTTCAATCTTTCCTCGTTGATGACTAGCCATCTTCGACTATTACTATTCCACATGTTGGTGGCGTTGTGGTTATTGTGCTGAAAATTCATAAAGAAAAGTGTTCGAGCTTAGTTTCATGGAGGCGGTGTAGAAGTTATATTAGAGTGATTTAGTAGTGAAGAGTTTATAATCAAAGAGGTATGTTTTGTATAAAAATAAATTAACTTATTTAAGCACCGTAACAGGTTTCGGCTGTGATCAAGCGTACACGAACATGCATAAATCATGCCAAAAAAATCAGCGATTCATCGCTTGGCCCATATTTACCTAATTTAATACCGTAAAATACTAATTTCAACTTTATGTTAATATATATATAAATCACTACTTCAAAATGTTGTTTCAGTCCATAAAAATTTTATTTGTTATACTTAAAGTAGCTGAAATTAAACCAGATTCAAATATCTGATTCTAATTAAAAACAATAACTAGGTTCTGTATGTTTCACTTTCGCTCAAATTTGCATTGAAATCGTCGCAAAACGAAATTTGGTGCTCCACATTTGTTAACAAATAAACTTGGTGACAGTAAAAGTATCTTTAATCAAATCTGTTTTTAGTATGAAATTCGTAAGAAGAAGAACTTGACAAAAGATGGTGTCTGATTGGATTTGTGAAACGATTTCAAGAGAATAAAATCGCTCAATTTGTGGAATACTGATTTAAAATTCACTTAAAATTTTGCATTTACGTTTCCGTCTTAATTTCACTCGGATTTTGGATGCTGGCTGAAAATTAATCAGAATAATGAAATGCAGTTTCAGGCTCTTTTTGAGCTAATTCTATAATGAGATTCATGAAAAATATTCCCAAACAAAACTAAGTACATACATATGTCGCCCATTTCATATTGAAGTGTAATAAAACTTGTACTTAACATCTCCGATTTGGCTCAAATTTTTTTCTTTAATTGGTCTATTGTTTAAAATTCGGTGTTTGAGATTTTTGAGACAACGTAGCTCTATCAATTTAATTCGAATTTTCGTAGATAGGGTATCATTGGTAAGGCTATTTCTTCTTTTTTGGCTTTATTTAAATTTAATAAATTTTAGGAGAAGATAAGTGTAACTTTTATTACACTTTAAGTATTTTTTGTATTTTTGGAGTCAAAAAAGAATTAAGATTTATTTCAAACCATGAAGAATTGTGCATGCATGTGACCGTGGCATGCAGGTTAAGTGTGTGGCTTAGCATGCTCGGAGCCCGAGTTCGATACCCAATCGCGGCGAAAGTTTTTTCAATAAAAAAATTTTTTTGATCAGTCACCACCTCTCTGCAGACAATGGCAAACTCAGAGAGTAAATAATGCCATGTAAAGCTTCTGGAGAACGTGAACTTTAGCCGTTCGGAGTCGGCATAAAATATGTAGGTCCAGTTCCCGGTCAATTGTGTGCAAACATTTAATAACACACACAACACAATTGATCATTAGAAGCTCGGTCAAAGTCCTTGTTAATTTAATTCCTTGTTAACAAGCGACTGTCTTGTCTGTAAAATCTAAGCTTTTTCCATGTTTTTATTCAGAGCAATCTTCTTTTTAATTTTATAATAGCATTATTTAACACGTTGAATTTTAAAAATAATAGAAATGTTCATGTGTTCGAAACCAAATTCAATTTCTTTAAAGAAAATGTCAAATAAGTCGAAATATGTTTTATCAAAACAAACTAATAAAAGGTAGAAAACAAACTATCGATTCTAAACTGGTTTTCTGACTTCTGAATTGCGTTTTCTTTAGTTTTTACAACTTTTCTCGGTGTTGAACTTAATTTGCGGTACAAACATCTCAGCGGCTGTGTGTAAGACTGGCATGCGCAGGACGTGGGGTCAAATCCTGTTAGCATTAAACATTTATTAAATTTAATAATTGATATTCTAATTCTTATTATAACTGGTTATAAAATGTTTAATATAAATTTAATTTTAATTTCCAAAAAAATCGAATGACGTCTTTGTCACTAAGAATATCGCTTTTGATTTAAACTTACAATTTTTTAAGTATAAAATTTTGAAAATTTAACATTTCTCACGACTTTGTCAGAAAGAAGTTTTCTCATTCATATCTTTATCTAGATATGTTTTTCAACCTCAAATAACTATTTTTTCAAAAATTTTTTAAATATTTTTATTAGGTTTTTAAAATTTGTGGGGATTTTGAAGATATTTCATTAAAGAATGGCGGTTACACAATGGCGCCCGTTTATTTTATGAAAAGTTCGTTTCAAAAGGTATAAAAAAGTATCAAAAGGCATAAAGTTATTTAAGATTAAGAAATTATTAGGAGAGTAACTTACAATTAAAGTAACTTAAATTTATCTACCTTTAAGCATGGTTTGGAAGAGATACTTATACTTTTTCTGTGTTCCGCTTAGTCGTTGTGTGATATTACGTTCTATTATCACGTTACGTTACGTTATGCAAATAAAACAAAATTCCAATTCCTACTCAAATGTAATTAAAAATAATCTATTGAAATTCATAAAAATATCAAATGGCATTTCAAAATTTCAACTAATATGTTTTGAATATCAAAGAGAATTTAATTGATCTTTTTCGAATTTAAAATTGAATTTTTGAATCCCAATTAATTAATTTTTTTTTCGAATAATTCTGAATATCTAAATTTCAAACTATGTTTTCTGAATTTCAAATGACGTTTTGTGAATAATGTGTTATGTTTTATTCGGAATTAATCTCTTCTGGATTTCGAAAGGAATTTCTTAATTTCAATGTTTTGTTTTAATTTGACTTGATTGAGTTTTGATGTTTTTTGATGTTTCAAAAGGAGTTTCTATATTTCAATTGATTTGTTCGTAATTGCAAACAGAATTTCTGAATTTCAAATGTCCTTTTTTTAATGTCAAAAAATCATTGAAATTTCTGAATTTCAATGATTTTTTATGAATTTAAAATGTCATTTCTGATTTTAGTGTGATGTTTTCTGTATATCAAATATAATTTGGAATTTCGAAATGATTAGTTTTTGAATTTCAAATATCTCTTCTGAATTTTAAATGAAATTTGCGAATTCTAAATGATTTTTTCTTAAATTTAAAATAAAATTTCTCAATTTCAATTGATCTTTTCTTATTTCTGAAATTAAATTTCTGAAATTAATTTGATCCTTCTAAATTGCAATTGATGTTTTCTGAATTGAAATTGAAGTTTTTTGATTAATAATTTACGTTTTCCGAATGTCAAATAAAATCTTTGAGTTCCAACTGACTTTTTCTTAATTTCAAATAGTAATAGTAATGGTGACTGGAATTGTAAATGGTGTAGATTTTCGTACGACTGAGGGTTAATAGTTCTTAAATTATTTTCTATAGTGAATTGAAAGTTGGTACGGATAAGATTAAATCATGAAATTGCTTCATTAAAATGCAAAATGAAGGCAGCATATAAATGAGGCATTTATTTCAAATAACTTTTAATATTCTCCAATAAATTTACTAACTTTGAAAACTGTTGATTTTAAGCAGTTTGACACTTTATTATTGACACCATATTGCCAGAAGAAATTTCTCAGACTAAAACTTGCAACTTGCCAGAAGAAATTTCTCGGACTAAAACTTGCAACTTTTGACAACGGGTGTGGCTTTTTTTACTCTCTCAATTTCGGTCTCTTTTGCCATTTTTTCGACTTCGGTACGCTTCTCGTACTAAAACCTACAAAACTTGTAAATTGGTCCAATTCTTTAGAGTAGTACCTATTATGTTAGCTATTTGAGAAGTAATTTTAAGGCAACTCATGTTACGATATTACTTTCTATGGTAACTTACAAAATTAGCCTACCATATGTCATCGATCAAAATCTTCTCTCTTCAAAGAATTTAAATGAATACAATAAAACAAGAAATGAATGCATGTTGTTTGAATTTTTAAGTGTACAGTTTTTTAATTTAATTAGCAATGATTGGTAACTCACGTTACAATTTGCGACTTTTGTTTCTTGGTAAAAATTAACTTAAATGTGGCGGGCGTGGTCGTCTAATGCTAAGTGCGCGGCGTGCTAGCCAACGGGTTCGAATCACCATGTGACATAGAACATTTTGTCAATAGAAATATATGGTTTTTTTTACTATCTTGCTTCAGTCTGTTATGAATTCGGATCTAAATTCTCCGATAACAGTATCCATTTTGTGGACCTTTTTCATTTAAAAACACAAACTTCATTCCTCCAGATAATGAAGAAAATACTGAAATAGATAGTGAAATATGTGTTTTGTGAATTGATTTATATCAAAAAGTCGATATAAAAAAATTTTGAGTTGCGACTGTTTTGTATTTAGTTTGCGATATGAATCTCAGTTCTACTTAATGAATTTAAGGTAAATTGGTTTTTCAAAAACTATTTCTGGTTTTATAAATCTTGAGAAAAATTAAACTCTAGACTTATGTCGGAAAAAACTCAAAATTTTGAAGAAGTTTGGCAAAAAATCGGTTTCTAATCTGAACATTTTAACAAATTCGAAATATTGCTTACAGCCTCTAGTGACTATTTTTTCCTTACAAACTTAAAAAAGAGTTAGACGAGAGAAAATTGGCAGATGATAATAAAGTGAAGAAAGCACTTTCGATAAATTGGTTTATTAGTTTTAAGTGTAGTTTATAGCAATACAAGTACTTTTTATTTAAAATATATATACCTTTTATGTTTGATTTCATGTGTTAAATTTTAATCTGCTTACTTTTGGAACAACCCTCAAAAACGAAATTATTTATTTAATTAAAAAACTTGCTTACTTTTTTGCTAAATTTTGTGCAAAAGTAAATACAGTGAATCAAAAAAGTTTAGGCACAAAGCAGTTATGAGTTTAAATTTGTTAGTACAACTTTTTCCAGTACACTTGCAGAAAAGAAAAGTATAAGCATTTAAAAAATAAACATTTCATTTTGTATTTACACCAAAATAAAAATTTAATTTCAATTTTAATTCATATTAAATGTTACAATACTAAAAAAACATGATTTTGACATCAAAAAAGTTTAGGCACAAGTGATTATGTTTTTATTAAAGTGAGTAAATTTCAAGTCCTTGAATATTTGGCTAGACCTCCTTTGGCCTAAATTATCGCCTCTTAACGTCCTCGCATTCTTACAGATTTTGATGTCTTCTCTGGTGATATTATTGACCATTCGGTGCGTATGACTTCCTTGAAGCTTCCTTGAGCGCATTTTAGAAGTATTTTATTTGAGATTTCGTATTTTTTTCTAGTAAGTACCAAATATGCTGAATGGGGTTCATATCGGGTGCTTGCAAAGGTGGTTTTAGCTGATTTCAGAGCTAGATAAGCCATTCCAGCAAAAGATAAGACCAATTTTTTGGGTCGTTATCTTGTTGAAATTTATATTGTATCCCAGTTAGCCCCAATTTTTCAACACTGGGTGTCAAATGCTCATTTAAAATATTCAAGCAAAGGTGTTTATCCATTTTATCATCAATAAAAATGAGATTCCTAACTCCAGACACCGCCAAATAGCCCTTAATCATTCGATTTCCGCCACTGTATTTCACTGTTTTTTTATGCTATTTTCCTACAGCTCTTTTTTTAGTTTTCTCAAACGGTTTTGAGCGCCATATGATGCAAACAAATTGTATTAAGGTCCATCACTAAAAATAATACAATCCCAAAATGAATCCGGCTCATTTACGTAGGGTTTTGGGAACTCTAACCTCTTTTTTTTATTTGAAGCTTAAATTTGTAGCTTGCGCCGATAAACTCGTACCTAATATCCAGCTTCATTAAGTGTATCGCGAAGTGGTCGAGCATCAAAGTTTTTTCAAATCGTTGCTGTATTTCGTGGCACAATTTAACAGCTAAATTTTAGGGTTTTGAGTAACTGCAGGCACTACAATCTAATCCTGGTGTAGCGTTAATATTTTGGCACGACCAGATCGGCTCTTACGCTTTACTTTACCGGTATTTTATAATGATTTATGATGTTACTGACACTTGAATATGATCTCTTTACTAATTTACCGGTTTCGCGATACGGTTTTTTCTATACATAAACATTTATTATTATTTTACGAACGTCAACCGAAATTTCTGTTTCATTGCTTACTTCTTCGCTCAATCTTTACCGAAACCGCTCAATCTTTACCGAAACCAACATCAACACTCAGTAAAAACTTTTAACAAATAACTTAAGCGCAAAAGTTATGACAAAAAACCAAGAGATATTGCTAAATAAGAAACAACATGAGACACATACAAAGTGTGCCTAAACTTTTTTTGATAAGGATTTTTCCTTCATCCGCTTAAATTTTGATTGGTAGTTTGAAGTAACGGGACATTTTTTGGATATTAAGAAAGAACTATTTCTAATGGTACTTTCTTCATTAAAACTTTGGTCAAATTCGTTATTATTAGATACTTAAGCAACACTTTTTTTCAGAAACATTGCTTGTGCCTAAACTTTTTTGATTCACTGTATATAGCAATAATTTAAAGTGGTTGTGGTTGTTGCTAACGGATTGTTGCAATAGAAATGCGTGCGTCATCTACAAATGCAATATACCGCAAAGATGCGACCCTGAATGTTCAACCCACAAATCTTACCGACTATCAAGGTTGTTGTTATTTTTTTTCTTACTTCAAGCAAACAACTGCAGACTGATGGATGCTTTCTGTGCGAACAAATTAAAATTATTGTGCTGTTTTTTTTTTTCTTAGTCACCCACTTTGTTTTTTTTTTTCTTGTATAATCATATGAATCATTAACTAGCCTGAAGCAAATGAACGTGCGCCTGCGCTTAGGTGCACAAGGATACATTAACAAGTGCTTAGACTTGGTGCATTTATTTGTTTTCGTTGTTGTTGTTAAGTTTTTCTTTTCAACAAATCATAAAAAAATTACATACTTTTTTAATTACTGTTTTCACTTTCTCATGTTATTTGCGATCTCATGCAAGTCTTTTCATAAAATTATTTGTTGGGAATTTCTCAAAAACTATTGTAGTTATTACAAGTAGTAAAAAAATTTCTACTTTTTCAACTGTAGATTATTATTTAATTGGATATAAAACTTAAGTATGTATATTTGTATTCATAAATTAGCATGCATTTTTCGCTTTTTCTTTAATAAATTCTTTTAAGTGCTGATTAAATTAACTGAAAGTGAAATATATAGTTTAAAAAATATGTTTAAATTATTTTCTTACTGTTAATAATCGAAAATTTAAAAAACAAATCACTTTGGTAGTAATTGGCAATACCGTTATGCATATATCTTAACCATAGATCAATTCATTTTTCGACAATTACTTCAAATTATTTAAGCTTTAAATTTGTTTTCGCAATTTGTCACAAGTTGTGTTTCATTTCATTGTGCTTCAAAGTAATGATTTTTTTTCACACAAAATCTCTAACCATAAAACAATATTTTTTTTTTTAAATTGATTTGTTGTCACAGACAAAACAAAACTCTCACTTTCTAAAATAAATGCTCGGATACTTCAAGTTCAATTGAATAATTGAAATATTATGAAGTTAATTGATTGGATCGTGAAACAAAGTGTTTGAAGTTAACAATGCGTGGGAAATCGTTCATTGCTTTTTTGCTTTTGTGTTTTTTTTTTGTGTGTCACAGTTTGAAGACCATTTCAAGCATGGTTTCTCTGCCGTATATAAGCCATATTGGTCAACAGTTTAACTCAACTTTAAAACACGCTCAAAAATCTTCCTCATAAGCCGCTGAATGACAATGTATAGATAATACTTGAACAAGTAGTTACATATATTTTAAGATACTTCAAAATATTTATATAAACTATACATATTTAAAACTATTTTATACGGCCCATTTTCAATCATATATTTAATACTTCTATATCGGACACTCAAGCTACATTGCCTAAAATTAGAATATTATAATAACAGATTTTGTACTGTTACGGAAGCGACAAAATATTTAACATAATAAAGCTTATACTGTTAAAGTAACAGAAGAAGAAAATCAAAAATTATATATATATAAGTGGTGTTTTAGCTTTTCCTACTTCGTCCTATAAATGTTTTTATAAAAATTGATTTAATTAATCAATAGCCAAAAAACAAAAACATTTGAAAAGAGTCAGTTCAAATCAACTGATCATCCATTCTTAAATATGTAAACTTTGTTTTTGTTATACTTTCTAAATGGTAGCCATATTTGTTCTGCTACCCATAGTTATGCTACAATGAAGAGTGGAAAATCATAAATGAACACATTTTGTATTTTAATTTTTGTGTTAAAATCGTGATGTTTTGTAACTTAAGACTCTTATAGGATTTTTAAAAATTGGAATTTATTTGAGATAAAAATGCATGCTAAGAAAAACTTTAAACGAACTTTTCTCGAAATGACTTTCCAAACTGCACTCAGAAAAAAGTTTCTCGGAATATGATAAAAATGACATCATATTGTATTGATCTTTGCTCCAGAGAATGCTTTTCTCTAAATGCGATCCTAAAAATTCTCTAAAAATGATAAAAACCTTCTATGAAAAAAAGAGAAATATATAAAAATAATTCGATTTAAGAGAAAAAGACTCTTTATTTTTGAGAAAACATTTGTTTTTATTGAAGAAAATACTTCTCATAGTGAATTTTTTATTAAAATATAGGAAAAAAATTTTCATTTTATATAAATTTCTATATTTTATATAGAAATATATTTTATTTCATTTCTATATTTTATATAGAAATATATTTGTCATTAGAAGAGACATTGAAATATTTCCATTTCCTAGAAGTGAAGAAATATTTCTTCGAAAATGTGAAAATTTATTCTAATTGAAGAACATTTTATTTGAAAAAAGAAAATTGTTTTCATCGAAAATAGAGAAATTTTTCAACGGAGGAAGGTAAGTGTTTTTTTTCTGAGTATGGGTGTCCATTTTACTCAGAAGCCAGACGTCAGATCGAGACGTTGAAGATGTCATTTTTTGTTTTAATCATGTCTGGCAGGAACAATTTTACGGAAATTCGACTTAACACTTTCGACGGAAGGAGGGGGCAAAAAACGATAATTTAAAAAATTTTAAAATTGAATTGATAATTTTAAAAACGTAAAAATGAGAGCAGTTTTGAAAATCATCTCCTTTCAGTGCTCGAGGCACAACCCCGAGTTACACCGGGTTACTTTCGCTAGTATATATATATTTTTATATATTTCTCTTTTTCATAGAAGTTTTTTATCAATTTTAGAGAATTTTTAGGATCGTATTTTAAAAAAAGACATTCTCTGGAGCAAAGTCTATACCATTTTTCTCTGAATATGATGCTTTTTTTATCATATTCAGAAAAACCTTTTTCTGAGTGTAGAGAAAATCTCCTCATCAATAGACGAAAGTTAGGTGGACTCTTTTTCAAATTGAAATTTAATTGATCTAAAGTAGTGGGTCGACAAGGTCGATGACTGTTCCCAAATTATTTAAGCACTATAGTGCGTATTCGATCGAGCTATAAGTTGTAAAAACACTTAAAGTTTTCGACAACACTACACTGTAAGCACCTATAGCATTGCGCATCACGCACATATCGTACTCGGAGGACCAAATTCAAAAAATATACAAATGCGAAAGAACGCATTGATAAGAAGTGTTTAAAAATGAAAAAGTAGAAACAAATTTACAATTACATTAACACAATGTTTCTTAAAACGAACAACACATGTACACAACAATAACACCTAACATGTTAGGAAAAAATCGAAAAAAAAACCATAGTAAAATTATCTAAGATGACTTTTGTGAAAAAAAAAATGTGCTGACTGAAATAGCTATGTATAATTACAAAAGTTTTTGTGTGAACTGAACTGAAAATGAAAAATTTAATAATTTATACAAAAACAAAATGTTTAAATTCACAAAGCACTACTTTGTAAAACTAACCAAACTAATGTATAAAGTAATCAAAGTATGGCTGACAGCTAAAAACAAAAATAACTATCTATCCCTACCAATCCCTTTTGATCACGCAATATCGACATTCATATATTTAATTTCGTCGCGAACAGTTTTGAGGAGCGCACGTGCTGTGCTGACATAAATTATTATGTTAGCTACTGCCATTACCACTGTCTTTGGAATCACTACCGCAACCACTACTAAAGTAAGTTATTGTTAATACAAATAACTGAATTCAATTTTTAAACTTTTATAGATTTTTTCAACCACCAATGCAACAACTGCAACTTATATCATTAACACGATCAACACAATCACCTCCACTACCACCACCGCTTGAATAGCCATCACAATCGCCACGACAATCAGCACCACCGCCAAACATAATCACCTCCACTAACACCAACGCCACGACAACCATCACCACCGCTAACCCAATAATTTCTTTTAATGTTCAAAAAAGTAATTTTAGAGGTTACCACAAAACTAGCCTGTATTTTTTAACATTTTATAATGTAAAGTCATCGAAATATATAGAAAATATTTCATCAAAAATCTTGTGAAATTCTACTAATATACTTGTGAAAATGTGCTTACAACTTATGGGTAAATTACACAAAATATCGTCAATTCACCATAAATATAAAATTCGATAAATTAACAGTTTAAACTTTGTTGTCTTATCCAAGAACTTTGTAGCCTCAAAAAGGACCAAACCCTTAGGTAAACTAAAATGGGCTTTTTGTTAATTTTTCTTCTTTTTTTAAGTTCTTTTCTCGGTGCAGAATGTCAAGCCTCTTTTGCACTTTTGTGGTTGTCCCATATTTTTAATACATGCATTCACAGTGTGTGGAAAAATATACAAATTATTTATACACTCAGGGAAAAAATGCTATAATATCAAACAAAACATGGGTTGAAATAACAGATTTCACTGTAAAATACCATCCAACAAATGAAACTTTCAAATCAACAGTTGACTGTTGGTCTATAGAACACGAAACCAATATAAAAACGTACTTATTGAAATTTGATCAATGTATTGAGAGTTAATGTTTGACCGAGTGTGTTGACGTGTGCGTCTAGTATTCGACTGTGCTAGGTTCAAATATCCGCTAGGCCAACAAAGATTTTTTTTTATTTAAAATATTTTTTTGTGCCAATTTGTAAGCAACTTATTTTAAAGGTTATTTTTGACAAAACAATTAATGAAACAGAATTATTATTTTTAAATTATTAAATAACAATTTTTGATACTTACACAGTAAGGGTTCGAACCCACGTCCCCCGCATGACAGTCTAGCACACTTCTACTGAGCTATTGGCATTTCAACAAAAACACAAAAATATTTCAACAGATGATTTCAACAGCACAAAAATACTTTGAAACGTTCATTCAACAAAGAAAATTATTTACTTGAACGTAAATCAGCGACCGACTGTTAATATTACAGTTGATATTTTTCTGAGTGTACTTTCAAGGTGCTCACAATACACTAACCAACTGAGCTTTTAGTCCTGGCATAAGCGTCAGCTAAATAAGTAAGTCCATAAAAATATTCAACAATTTTATAAACATATATCAAATACATAATAGCCGTATAACGCTTTTAAACTCTACTCAATTGCATTATTTTTTAATTTTGTCCCATATAGTAGGGAATAGTTGGCAATACAGTGCAATAACTGTTAATTACTGAATTTCTTATGGTAGCGGCAATAATTGTATGCTGCATATGTTTTTGTCTCTGTTTGGAGCAGTGCAGGTTAAGTAGTTGTCTGGAATGTAGTCAACTAGATAGAAATATAGTAAAAGTAGACATTAAGTCGACAGTTAAATATCTCAAAATTAGGCAAAAATTTCACTTATCTATTAAATCTATGCTTAAAGCCTGAACTTATTTCAAAATACATTGAGCATGAACTGTAAAACAGCAACAAATTAAAGCCTGAAATTAATTTTTAAGCATGTTTTACAATTGAAAATGTTTGGAGAATTGTTTCTTGCCATCCGTACAGCTATACGAATATTTAACGAAAATCTTGAATTTTACAAAATCTTGTTCGTTACTTTTCCTTTTTTTTGTAGTGCACTTTTTGGATTACTCTGGGTGTACACACATTTTGTTTTGGGTGTAATGGGTAATGTTAAATTGATTAACCGTCCCAATAAGAATTTAGTATTTTCAAAAATAATGGATTAAACCAAAAATCTTTTACAATTTAAAACAACAAGTAAAGAAAGTATAAAGTCGGTCTAGGCCGACTATGAAATACCCTAAACCTACTTTAAAAAAAAAAATAATATTATTGAAAATGGATGTGTCCGTGGCAGGGGCGCAACCAGGAATTTTTTTTTGGGGGGGGGAGGGGGTTTATCAAATGTAGTACTTATATATAAAAACAATTTTACGTAATTACAGCGGCTGAGTTGTAGCGGTAAGTGCGTTCAATTTTTGCACTAATGGTTCTTTTTTCAAACTTCAAGCATGACCAGCACCATATTTTTTTTTTTTTTAATTAAAACGGTCGCTGTCAGGACATTCTATCCCTACAGAAGGTGAACAGCAATGGCAGCGCTCGTTTTAAAATGAACTGGCTTCAACGTTGTTTAGGATCTGAGTTTTAGTTTAAACCCCGAACCCCCCCTTTGGTTGCGCTTATGGTCCGTAGGTGGATGAAGCCTTTATTTTATATGCATTTAAATGTTGATGAAAAATTTACACATACCAAATTGCATTCCTGTAGCTCACAGTTAATGCTTTTATTGTGCTTTCGCTATGGAAGGTGGACGTGTTTATGGACGGATAACTCCCAATTTTTGAACACACCTTAGTTTTGCAATAAAAAACATACATACCAAATTTGATCTCTCTATGACAAACATAAGCTTAATTACTGAGTTTTAAACTTTTTGGGTTGTATGGGAGGTAGGTGTATCCGTCGGCGGATGACGTCCATTTTTCAAAATCGTATTTGATTTGTCATAAAAATCATACGTGCCAAATTTTAACTCTGTAGGTTAAACATATGTTTATTTATTGCGTTTTAAATTTTTGGGTTGTATGGGAGGTGGGCGTGTCCGTGAGCGGATGACGTCCATTGTTGGAAGACATCTTTGTGTTGATATAAAACACATACATATCCAAGTTTATTGTTGTAGTCTAATTACGAGCTGAGTTATGCAGTTTTCAATTTTCGCGTTGTATGGGAGGTAGGCGTGTCCGTGGGCGGATGATGTCGATTTTTCAAAACCATCTTTATTTTGTCATATAAAACATACGTGCCAAATTTTACTTCTGTAAGTGATACAGAGGCTTATTTATTGCGTTTTTAATTTTTGGGTTGTATGGGAGGTAGGCGTGGCCGTGATCGGATGACACCCATTTTTCGAAAACATTTTTTTGTTAATACAAAACATATACACACCAAATTGTATTGTTGTAGGTTAACTATGAGCTGAGTTATGCAGTTTTCAAAGTTTGCGTTATATTGTAGGTAGGCGTGTCCGTGGGCGAATGATGTCCATTTTTCCAAACCATCTTTGTTTTGTTATAAAAAACACATGTGCCCAATTTTATATGTGTAGGCTTAACAGAAGTTTATTTATTCCGTTTTCAATTTTTGGGTTGTATGGGAGGTGGGCGTGTTCGTGGGAGGATGACACCCATTTTTTAAAGACATCTTTGTGTTGATATAAAATACATACACACCAAATTTTATTGTTGTAGGTTAGTTATGAGCTTACAAATGCAGATTTCAATTTTCGCGTTGTATGGGAGGCAGGCGTGTCCGTGGGCGGATAAAAAAAATATTCTATAGTGCAGATTCTTGGGTTCATGTGACCATGTGTACCAAGTTTCATTCAATTATCTCAACTCCTTCTTCTTATCCTGTGTATTCGTACAACACACAGACGGACAGACGGACGGACGGACGGGCGGACATGGATAGCTCGACTCACGTGGTGACGCTGATCAAGAATATATATACTTTTTTATACCGGACTCGCTTCGTTCTATGCGTTACAAATGATTGCACAAAGTTAATATACCCTGACCTTTCAGGTTTAGGGTATAAAAATGGCAACACTGATTGATTCAAGTTAAATCATTTGTAAAATAAAAGAAGCATTAAAAGAAGTATTTTTGCGCCCCAAAATTTTGCTGTCCCTAAAATTTTGCTGCCCGAGGCAGTTATCAGCCTTACCAATAACGAGCTCTTTATTTTCTCTTAAAATCGGTTAGGTTTAAAACTGATTACTTTTTTAAAGCTCCACACGTTTTTTTTGTTACCAATAAAAAACGAGTCGAACATTATTTAGCTAAAATAGGGATATTTAAAAACAGACAACACTGATAATTTTGACAGAATTTCAAACAAGTAAGAAATTGAGAAAAAACTTATTAAGTTGCAAAAAAACGAAAAATTAGGTTTTTTTTTTAAATGAACCAACGCTCATGGGATGCCCCCTATAAATGAGTAAGCATTGTGTTGGTTCGGAAGAAGGGAAATAGAATAAATTTGTGGGAGAGAATATCGAGTAGTGCCGGGGAAGATTTGTTTTAAAGTTGTACAGCTCGAAACTTCCGCGGAAGACTCGCAGGGAAATTGTTCCACAACTGTACTGAGCGACTCAAGAACAAATTGAGTTGATAATGTGATGTTCCATTGGGTATCAAGGCAATGGAATAGGGATGAGCTTCGAGAGCTGCCCAAGTGGATGTAGAAAGCACACGAAATGGTGGCGTCAGACCATGAATTTCCCTTGAACGCTTGCCATGGTAGAACCTGTACAGAAGGCTTATGCAACCATCATTGCGTCGATGGCCAAGAGAGTTGAGAGAAGAAGAAATGGTTTCATCCCCTTTTAAATTTATCGCACGACATTGATTTCGGTTCAGATGCACTAAATAAGATCTTAACCATCCTGCCCAAATGTGCGAATTGTACTTTATTTTTGGCCTAATATATGAGGTATAGCTATTGCGAAGATCACCTGGAGTGGAGTATTTTGGAGTATGCACCGTTTAAAAAACCTAGGTAGTTGGCCTGTTCTTTTAACACATCGAATATATGATCATTCTAACGAAGATCATATTGGATCGATTTACCCCGAACGTCAAGAGTTGTTGTCTCCATAAGATATACGCCGTTCATATTGAGATTAGCTAAGCGGCAATCTACTCGTTTACGACTTATGAAATCAGCGCTTGTCTTAGAATGAGGAGCACAATGTGGTACTAATCCAAACTTTGGTGAGTAAATTTTTCCCACATTTACTTGTTTGGAGCCACTGAAAACCTTAACATTATATTTCTATGATGCTTTGGGTTGTGGCTTCAAATGGGTTAATGCTGAGAAAGTGCGAAAAAGCTGTAGTAGCTGAACTCTATTTGTTATTGCATGTTATGTAGATTCATATCAATAACCAATATTATCAATAATATCAGTTTAATGTTAAAAAAGTAGTAAGTTTTAATGTTTTAACATGGAAAAGTTGTATATTTTTTGAGCTCGCTATTTTTTAAATTTAAAACTGACTTTATGTTCTTGTTGGTACCGTTTTTGCTTAATGTTCAACATTTTTGAAAATATTGCACATTAAAATCGTTTTTTATCTTTTTGGTGTTATGTCCGGGCACCCAACTCGAGCACATTACAGCACAATTATCACAATTTGGATATAAATAAAAGTAAAGTTCTTTAAATTTGTGTGAATATGCAAATTATTTTAAAGTGCACTTTAGCACAAAGCTTAAGATTGGGAGCACATTACAGCACAATTGTAGAACTTCTGAAAAAACTAAATGGCAGAGCTAACTTCACAAGGCATTCTTTTGTATAGTATAACAATTTTATGTTTATATATTATATTTTTTTTTCATATATTTTCAATAACTTTACAGTAACTGACATATTTATCTCTTAAAAAAATAATTTTGACAACAACAAATAATTTTTCTTTATTATTGGGTTTTATTATTGGTTACTTATTATATATAGTTCACAGCAAAGACATTTCTAAACATCTTGCAATAGTTTTTGCCTGAGTGTAAATAAACAGCTATGAACTGTAGAATTTACAATGTAATGGAACTGAAACAATTACGCCAATTATAGTCACTGTCTGACCATATTTATTATAAATTGGTTGTGAAAGAAAAATGTGAAGGCAAAGAAATGAAATCAACAGTTTGTTTCATTATTTTGTTGTTTTTTGTTTATCGTATGTCAATCTAACTCATTGCTAAGTGGCGGCACAGTAGCAGCAGCAGCAGCAACAACAACAACAACAACAACAACAACAACAACAACAACAACAGCAACAGCAAGCCAACCAACCATTTGTTAATTCAGTAATGGAGCATTCGTCACGCACCATCGTACCAAGATGTACTGAGCCACTGAAGAGTATCTAATGGCCATTAGAGACGAGTAGATAAAAGAAACTCTTTGTTGGTTAAACATCTTATTGACACAATTAAAAATGAGGCTCATTTTAAAGCAATTAAATTATATCTTTTAGTGGCTGGCTTGTGAATATTTATAAAATCGTTTTTGTTGCCATTTTTTTTTTTGTTTTTTATCAACTGCAGAAATCTGCAAAAATGCGCAACGGTTTTTAAGCAAAAAAAACCATCTTTATTGCTTGTTGTCAAACAAAAATTTTTCTCACATTAAATAGCGATTATTTTCATGTTAACTGCCTAAGCTGTTGTGCTTCTGTTAAATTAGCGGTAATGTTAACATAACCGAGTTTCCCATCGCCATCACAGCTGTAAATTCTATAAATTCTGCGGGTAGTTTGTTTTTGGAGCAATTTCCTTTTTCGTTTCACCAACAACAAAGATCATGCATTATTATTAGTTCGACGTTCTACATTTTACTATTATATTTACTTATTAACATTTCTAAGCGATAAAAGCTTTAAGCTTGAGTTATTAGAACGAAGATTAAATTAATAAACCCAACCACATATACACACATACATAGCCAGAATACACATAAACGGATTAGCTTATGTTAATCTTGACGTTATTCATGCATATTCATAAACATATGTTTTTATATCTATTTTTTTTTTTTTTTTTTTGTATGAGTGAAGCGTATTTAAAGTCTAGCTTATTTTGTTTGCACAAACTTTCCGATTTTTGCACACGCAAAATCTTTGCTTTTAGCTTCAAGCGTTGCCAACTGGTTTGGTTTTTTTCGAGAGAATATCGAAGTAATCAATTAAGTGTTTTTTGCTATGATTTTTATGCTATAAAAAAAGCATACAAACTTTAACCGCTGATAGATGTTTTTTCAACTTCGTTCTTAAAAACAATTGAACCATAACCATTATTTTTCATAAACATCAATTATTTAGTTTTATTTCAAATTTCTCAATTTTTTCTTAAAATGCAGGTGTGATAGAAGAGATTATTGTCTCATGTTATTGTACTTTCAAAAGTCTACGTCTGAAAGATTTTTAAAATAGGGTTTAAGACCAAACTCTATTTTGTATTAAATTACTTCAATAAAGAGAAGAAATATGTCAGGAATATATGTCATCATAAAATATTTTTGAGTATTTTTTGCTAATTCTAAAAAACTTCCCTGCAAGCCTTTTCAATAGACTCAGTTTCGCCAGCGTATCGCTTGAAAGATGCGGCAATCACCGTCGAGATCTTTTGAGAGTTATCCGGCTAACGCCGAATGCAAGCAGCTGAGGTCATAAAAGCGATTAACTGGGAAGATTCACCAACGATTCGCCGAGTAAGATCTTAAGCAATTCGCCAGAAAGAGTCGCACACGAATCGGTAGCAGGGCGATTTGCCGTCAAGAGTGTCAAACGAATCGCTTTTATGGATCCTCAGCGATTTGTTGTGAAGCTTCGTTTTTGAACGTTTCAAGTTGTTTTATAGTTCGACGTTAGACGAGTGCTTGACAGACGTTGTCCTGTCCCAATGTAATACAATTTTTTTAAAAGCTCCGGTTCTCAGCGATTTGTTGCGAAACAGCGCTGTTGAAAACTAGCGCGCTCGACAGGCGTTGTGCTGTCCCAATTCAATTAACTTTTTCCGAGTTTTCTTACAACGATCGTCGGAATGAGCGCTGGAAGATTTGAACATTTTTTCAATCGTGTATTCATTGGCCAATTGAAAAGCGAATCTTATAAAGACATCGCTTTGTCAATCGAAAATCGAAAAGCGATCCATTTTACAAAGTACCCTTGGGCGAATAGCAAGTACATCTCAAAATTGAGTTCTCTTCCAATCGTCTTATGAATGTTTGTACGTTTTTTTCTAAGGAATTTGTTTTTTATATTCTATAGATTTAGACAAAAAACTTAAAAAATCTTATTTCTTGAAAACTACTTTCTTTTAAGACTCATATTTATGAGTAATCTTATATATTAATACGTGAACATTAAAGTTTGTCGTACGCTTTTTTGGTATTAATTAATACTCAAAATAAATGAAACTTATATCATTCGAAAGGTTATTTTGCACAGATGTGCAGAATGTATATAAAAATGATATATCTGATAGAGGGGGTTCCCAACCTTCTAAGAGAGAAATTAAATATTTGAGAAAAAACCCGCTCTTTGATTAATATGAAAGTTGGTTGGGGGAGAGTTTTTGAGTTGGTCGAATTTGAATTTTTTAAAATTAACAATTTTTAAAAAAAAATATAGTTTTATCCATTCGTCAGTTGTAAAATTTGTAAAAAAATGTGTGTTTGAACTCAAAAATTTGACTTTCCATGTGAATATCTTGGACGGATTTTAACGGTTTTTGAATTTTTCTAATTTTTTCTAAAAGTTTGTTAAATTTTCTCTCAAATGTGTTAAAATTTACAGCAAAGTTCTAACCAAAAGTATTTTTAATGAATTTTCTTAATATTGTCGTTAGTTATTTAGCGTGTGTTTCAACCAAATGCCAAGAGAGAGAAAAAAATTTTCTCAAATTGAATGTTCTAAATTTTGAAGCAAATATCTCCGCCATCTGTGAATAGATTTTATTTATTTCTTTTTTATATTTAAGTCTTATCAGTTTACTTAAAAACTTTTGAAAACAATATCGTTTTTTGTTTGTTTATACTTAAATTATTCCTTTTAAAAAAAGACCATAAAATTTGATTTATTCTTAAAATATGGGGTAAAAATGATTTTTGTTGTAAAAAAAAAACAAAAACTCAAAATTGCATTTTTGATTTTCTTTCAAAGTTTATACCGAATTTTAGGTGAATTTATTTTGTCTTGACACTAAATTAATAAACTGTCCGTGCCATCAAAAAATCAAGGCTACCCCCTATGATTTATCTAACAAAATTAAATTTTTTTTAAATGTTGTTTTTTTGTTTTTGAAAAAAATAATGAAAAAAAAAAATATTTTTTTGAAGAAAATAGCCTCATACCTCCAATCAATTAAGAGTTATAGCCTCAAACTTATTTTAATCATCTCGCATATAATTATAAATTGGCAATCAATAAATTGGTAGAATTTCGACCCCAGGTCGATACTAGTATTTATAATCAGCTCAATTAAGACTTCGATATAAGAGTGTTTCCTTTCCTGTAAAGATACACTGATCTGAGTACGAAATATGAATCTTATAAGAATAAGAAATATCTATATTTAAGGGTTTGATTTATTATGGTTTTCGGAGACTTATCACGGTAATTTTTAGAGCAAATTCTGAGCTCATAAAATATCAGTTTTATGTCAGCATATTTCGATTCCTGAAAGGATACACTAATCTGAGTCCGAAATATGACTCCTATACCTGTCTGAATAGCCTTGAAATTCTGACTATTTAATTCACATAATCTTCATAAACACAACTTTTTTCTAACTAAAGATTAAATTTAAAAATTTAGAGTATTGTTCGTGTTATTATGCTATGCTTAAAAATTTTCAGACTGTTTATATAATTGGAATTAAAGTTTCGAGCATTGTTTCTAATATTTTTTTTAAAAGCTTCGCTTACCAAAAGAAAAGTAACTCCGAATTATGTATATCGATATGCACTCCTAAGATTCTTAAAATTATTCTTTATTAAATTATTAAAGTTTCTGAACCCCAATTATGAGCTCTCATAAAATTTTTATATAAAAGAGTAATTCCTAAGTAGTAATTATAACGCAGAAGTGACCATTTTTTTGAGTCATAAATATGAGCGCTCATAACAATTTCTACTGAAACTTTAAAAAAGTTTCCTTTAGGTCAAAAATGTCTTAGAATTGGTAAAAAAAATCCTCTCAAATTTTTTATTTCAGAGCTAAATGTGTAATTTTGAAGATTTTTTTCAATATTTCGATTTCGTTATTCGTTTCAAAAAAATTTTGAAAAAAACTTGATATTCCTTGGCTGATTCTGGGACATCTTTGTTTTAAGAAAATTTATTCAAGTCTATACATGAAAAATTTTTTAAGTTATAAAAAAAAAATTATGTCGGCAACTAATTTGAGGTTAAGTTCAAATACAAATTAGAACCGTATATCTTCTTCTAAATATATAAAACAAAGTGGTAAAATGTGTTTCAAATTCCATAAATCAAGAACGGAAAGTACGATTTGCTTGAGGATTTTTTTAATTGTATTTTTCTCGACCATCCCATTATATGTACATCCGATAGTTTTTTCGACTGATACCATCATCGACGCCATGATGAAATTTTCTACCTACAGCTTCTTTTGTAGCTCTTTTTGTATGAGATTTTTCAAGATTTTACTACACAGAGGAAAATGTAGCATGATTTTTTAAACAAACGCATTGATATATTCATTTAAATTCATGTTTAAATCTGCTAGTTTTTGAGATGAGCAGTACTTAAATATGTTTTGCTACGGTTTAATTGTTGTTACCAATACCTCAGTGGAAGTGTGAATGACTGACATGTGGAGGAAGTAGGTTCGTATCCCGACTGTGTATGTATAAAAGTTTTGATTTAATGACTATTATTGGCATTCCGACTCCAATTCTATAATTCGTTAGCTGCTTTCAAGAACAGAAGCAACCTACGAAATAAATTTGTGTTAACATCTAAAAAAAAAAGTGTTTGTCTTATATAGAAAATTTTTTTTCTGAGAACCAATTCTTACTAAATTTTTTTGAAGTGAAACTTATTTAGCCGCGTATACAACATACGACGAACGAAACGGGTAGTAAAACCGATGAGACGAATGAAACGGCGGTGAATTAAGGTGAATTTAGGTCAATTTAGGTGAATTTAGGTGAATTTAACTGAAATGAAGTGTTCGAAACATCCTATAAATTCGAAGGAAAAAAATTATTAAACAATGGTTTGAGTCCAAACTAACACAAGTGAAACTATCACTGAGCAACTCTACCGAACTCAATTAATGCGTTTAAGAAGGGACATAACATTCGCGGTAGAGAAAACATACGCTTTTTTTAAAATTCATAATTCATTGTCAGTCAAAAACAAACATTTTTCCAAAATTTTTTATTATTGTAAAGAATTGAAGAAATTATAAGAAAACAGAATTCAAAAAAATATATTTTTCACTCCAACATTGTTTTATGGAGCTCCAAACTGGCTGCAGAGAAAAAAACGGGGCCTCGTGTGTGCATCGCTGGGAGTCGCAAAAATTGTCCAATCTGGAAAAAAGGACTTTTTAAATCTTAACAAAATTGGTTATCGTATGACAGGAGATTTTTTTTCATTTTTTTTCAATTTTTGGTGATGTTCCAAATTTGAAAGTGTGTTTTTTTCGAAAAAAATATTGGCTTTAAAAATTCATAAAAAATCGAAAAAAATTTAAAAAAAATCTCGTGTCATACGATAGCGAATCAGGTTTAAAAAAAAACAAAAAAAAAAAAAATTTCGTCAAAAAATAAACCCGCTAGTGCCGCAACCAATACGTAAAACTGGTCGAAATGGTTTCGAGATAAACGCGTTTAAAGTTTTTAAACAAAGAAAAATGCAAGGAAAAATAAAAATGCGCTCTTACTAATCCGGCTGTAACTTTTGAACGCGTAAGAATTTTTCCATGAAATTTTTCTTAGAATCTTAAGAATATTTACTAAAATACAAAATTATAAAAAAGTCGATTTAAAAAAAATGGCATAGAAGCAAAAACGTCCAGAGTGCGATCAAAGGCACAACAAGGTAATTTTGCCACATGACAACGCTCAACCATATGTTACGCAGCCGGTCAAAACATACCTTGAAACGCTGAAATGGAAAGTCTTACCCCTACTATTTGCTTTCTTTGATGGCGCATGAAATTGAGGATCAGCACTTTTGCTCTTTTAAAATAAACTTAATCTTCTAATGGCTTTATATTAAATGAGACTTTTTTAGTAAGACTAAATTAAAAACTCTCTACCTTTTTGGGTTAAAGTTTCACTTATACCGTGCGTGGCAGCCACACACATATTTTTTTTTAACAAGATTGAGCTATCAGGAAACAAAAAAGTTTTTACATGAATAATTTCTTGTTTTTCTTCTTCAAGAAATAATTTCTTGTTTCAAGCAAATCTGTGCACGAAACTCAAAATCATACTCGATGCTTTTTCAAGCATGTTTTGTTTTAATTCCGTGACCGTGGTGACCGTGGCGTGCAGGTTAAGTGTGTGGCTTAGCACGCTCGGAGCTCGAGTTCGATCCCCAGTCGCGGCGAAAAGTTTTTCAATAAAAAAATTTTTCTGATCGGTTACCACCTCTCTGCAGACAATGGCAAACTTCAGAGAGTAAATAATGCCATGTAAAGCTTCTTGAAAACATAAACTTTAGCCGTTCGGAGTCGGCATAAAACATGTAGGTCCAGTTCTCGGTTAATTGTGTGCAAACATTTAATAACACACACAACACAATTGATCATAGAAGCTCGGTCAAAGTCCTTTCAAGGGCTGAAATGGCCAATTTGTTTTTTTTTTTTTTTTTTGTTTTAATTCAAGCTTGAATTTGTTTGATTTTTTCCAGTGTATTTTGATGACGTCTAGCAATCGCATGAAAGATACAGTTTAGTTTTGATGTAAAATACAATCGTACCAAATTTTATTCCTGTAGCTTCAATTTTGAGGTTGTATGGGAGGTGGGCGTGTTCTTAAACGGACGACGCCCATTTTTCTAACACGTCTTAGTTTTGATATAAAATACATAAATACCGAAATTTATTGTCGAAGGTTAAATATTAGCCTCTTTATCAATTTTCACTATTGTGCCTTGTATGGGAGATGTGCGTGTTATTGGCCGAATGACACTCATTTAGGTATAAACTAAGCAAAAAACAAAAATTATTTTTGTAGCTTGAAATTTAAGCCTTTTTAAAGAGTTTTCAGTTTTGTGGTTGTATGGAAGGTAGGCTTGATTTTCATTCGATTTGGCTAATTTTCGAACTTTATATTTATTTTTTAGAAAGAAGCTCGAATATCGAATTTCATTACGATTGCTTGAAAATTAGGTCTGTAATCGTGTCGACAGACGAACATAGCTAAATAAACTGAAGTGGTTATGATGATCAAGAATATATATATATTTTTCCACGCCTTCTAATGGGCGTTACACACGTCGTGACAAAATTAATACACCCCTGAAGCAGTACGCGTGAGGGTATAAAAATTCAAGTTTTCATTCCCAGATAATACTCTGCCACTAATAAATATTCACGCTAAAGGTCATGGCCGCTGAAATTTAATTTTAAACGCACACATTTTGCTGCAAACAACAAATTAAGTACTTCAAAACTTAATAGTAACTTTTTTCTTCTTTCAAAGCCAGTCAAAAGCATGATTGTCATACTGCTAAAATACTACAAAACAGTGAACACTCCAAAGATAATATAAGAAGCCCTTTCAACACGTTATTCAATAATTGCAATCATCACATAATCACTAAATTGCTTGTTAACTTAAATTGTTTGAGGAAATAAATTATAGCACTGAAAGCTAAACATAAGTTACTAAAATGATTGTGCAAGAAAAAAAAAAAAAACAATCGGTGCACGGTTAGTTAACTTCATTCAATATTCGCATGAACTGAGTGAGTTTACCTTGAAAATAAAATTACACAGAGCTATGCGACAATTTAAGAATTATGACAGTTTTTCGCAAAAACTTCTTGTACAGAATCGTTAATAATAAGTACAAAAAAAAAACAACAAATTTCTAAACAATAGTTTTGCTTTAATGGCCAATTAACATTAATAAGCCATGCTAATGGCAAGATTTGGCATCATATTTCTTTTGTTTTTTTGTTTTTGTTGTTAACGCAAAGGTTAAATAGTAAATTTTTAATGCTGTGTAAAAATTGAAAGTATCTAGATAATTTCTTGAATTTCTTCTATGTTTTCTTTACTTTGTTTACAGAGGCAACAAAAAGAAAGTCCAACTAGCTGTACAACAAACTATGTGTGTAGGCAGTTACAAATATTATTCTATGGGCTTGAAACGCATTTTTGTTGTTTTTTTGGTCAAACATTGAACACAAAAAAAAAAAAACAAAACAAATACAAACAACTTTAAAACTTTTTAAATGCATTTTCTAAGCATGTTTATTGCTTTACGTTTGGGTTGCATAATTGTCGGCTGGCAGGGAGGTAGGCAGCAGTCATGGAGCAAAAGTCATAGTCATGAGCACATGAAACACTCCGTTCGTTCGATATAAATCTTCGAATTCTCGCATTTAAGTTAGTTCCTTCGAAAGCAAACGTACGCTTGAACATTTGTTTAGCAGCCACAGCAGCATTCGGTGCAGCAGGCAATTAGGAAAATATATTAAAAAAAAAATAAAAAAAAAAAATAAATAAGATGGGAGAAAGCGTGCTTCCATTAATTGACGCATTACAAAATCGCTTTTTTTTCTTTATTATTAACGACTAGACTAACATGACGAAATGCTTTGTGTCTGCGATATATATTTAAATGAAACAATATCCATGTCTATAGTAACGCGACTTGACGTAGACAATCTTATGGATGACAAGAAAAAGAAAAAGATTATAAAAGATATGTAGAAAAGAAAAAAAAAAAAAAAAAACAAGCTAAAGACAAGCAGCTAGCTACCTTCGCCTAGCTGCTATGCTAGTAGCGAACGCGCGCATGCGCTGTTATGTGAACGTTGCAATTATTCTGCTTGATGGCTTTCCTTAATTCAGCACAATTACTGCATGAATTTTGAATGCTTATGTTTGCGGCTTACGAGGAAATCGTTTTAAATTAAATTTGCTTGCAGAATACTACGTAGCAACAAATTGCATCGGATTATGTAAGCATTAAAACAGCGACGACATCGGCACTTAAATGCATACAAATAAAGTTTCGGCAACGTGCTGGGGCTCTAATATGCGATAATGTTGAAATTATTACGAAGAAGCATGAAGTTAATAAATGTCAAGCAACTTAAGCGTTTATATGTAATAAGCAGTTGTAATAGTTGTATTTTATACAACATATTATATTTTAATTTAAATTTGGGTTTTGCCGAAATTCGTTATGGTAAGACGTCATAAAATTATTAATAATGTTAAACCGTTTTTAAATTATCACACTGATGGCGCTTTTTATTTTTTTTTTGTTTTAATTCTTGTTGGACGCTTATTTAAGAGATTGAATTCATGTTGACAAACATCCAGCTCACTTTTTGTGGTTATTTTTTACGTTCGTCAATTATAATAAATACAAAAAAAAAATGTAATAAATACAAAAATAACATTAATAAAACTAAGTCGTAGAGGGTTAGAATAGAGTATGAAAATGTTCCCTATAAAATTTCACTATAAGTCACTTTGGACAAGTCTACATTTTACTTTAATGCAGAAATTATTACTTTTAAATATTTTTGACATGTATTTGCATCAGAGGTGCTCTGAGAGAATGACTGCCAAACTATCATACCATTTTTCACCTGCTATGCTTGATTTGATTGCTGATCAAATGGCAGCCTGTTCAGCGGTAAGGTTAAGTAAATTTGAGTAAGGAAATGCCAGGAGGCAGGCTATGTAATCATACTTAAGGGTAATGACTTCATTTCGGTAAGAACTGGCTGTAAACCTTAAACTTCTGACAACTTCTGTAGAAATTGCAAAGACGAAGAGGGGGAAGAGATAATTCCTCATTTTTTAGGTTCCTGGGTTTGTGTTCTCTTGTACAGCAGTCTCGGTTACTATTTCTGTGATGAGCTTGATAACCTGTCAATGACAACCATCAGACGCACAGTTAGCTTTATTAAAAGTACAATGTGGTTCAATTAGAATTGAAGGACAACTGTTCTGCGGTATCAGAATAGATTAAACTGGGCTAAGTGAGCTAGTGCATTTAATACATAGGCTGCCGTCTCTACCTACTTACCTAATTACCTAAATAACTTAATGTAAATTCCTCAACATTATATTATTATATTATATTATATTATACTAGTTCTTTCCCGTCAAAAATTACGGGCCCGGTTTTTATAAAGGGAAAACATGAAATATGCATTTTCTTTATGTTGAATTATAAATCAGCGATGGTCACATATTCGACATAAAATAGTCCAAATAACAATTTTTAGTTCCAAATATTTATCAAATAACTTAAAGTAAAAGTGGAAATCATAGTAGGTACAATGAAATAAGTTTGAAAATTTTTTGTAAAACTGAAAATTTCAAAATGAAAAAATATAAAAAGTTTTTGAAGTTTCAATAAATCAGTAAACAAAAAAATGCCTAAAAATATGCTTTGAAATTTATAAAAAAAAAATCAAGCGTTCCGCACTCACATTTTACGGAATTATGTTATAGCACTAGTTCTTTCCCGTCAAAAATTACGGACCCGTTTCCAGTTATTCGATTTTAAATTATTCAAATAATAATTTTTAATTCAAAATACTTAAAAAATACCTCAACCATAGTAGGTACGAAATTGGTTTAAACATTTTTTGTAAAACTGAAACTTTCAAAATGAAAAAAAAATTGAAGTTTTTGAAGTTTCAATAAATCACAAAACAGAAAATGCCTAAAAATATGCTCTGAAATTTTTCAAAAAAATCAAGCGTTCCGCACTCACATTTTACGGAATTATGTTATAGTATACTAGTTCTTTCCCGTCAAAAATGACGGGCCCTGTTTTAATAAAGAAAAAACATAAAATATTGATTTTAGTTAATCTGAATTAGAAGTTAACGATGGTCACATATTCAATTTTTAAAAATAAAAATAAAAAATATATAAAAAGATTTTCAAGTTTCAATAAATCACAAAACAGAAAATGCCTAAAAATATGCTCTGAAATTTTTCAAAAAAATCAAGCGTTCCGCACTCACATTTAACGGAATTATGTTATAGTACTAGTTCTTTCCCGTCAAAAATGATGGGAATTATATTATTACTATACATAATTCCGTAAAATGTGAGTGCGGAACGCTTGATTTTTTGGAAAAATTTCATAGTATACTTTTAGGCATTTTTGTTTTGTGATTTATTGAAACTTCAAAATCTTTTTATATATTTTTTATTATTATTTTTAAAAATTGAATATGTGACCATCGTTAATTTCTAATTCAGATTAACTAAAATCAATATTTTATGTTTTTTCTTTATTAAAACAGGGCCCGTCATTTTTGACGGGAAAGAACTAGTATACTATAACATAATTCCGTAAAATGTGAGTGCGGAACGCTTGATTTTTTTGAAAAATTTCAGAGCATATTTTTAGGCATTTTCTGTTTTGTGATTTATTGAAACTTCAAAAACTTCAATTTTTTTTTTCATTTTGAAAGTTTCAGTTTTACAAAAAATGTTTAAACCAATTTCGTACCTACTATGGTTGAGGTATTTTTTAAGTATTTTGAATTAAAAATTATTATTTGAATAATTTAAAATCGAATAAATGGAAACGGGCCCGTAATTTTTGACGGGAAAGTACGAGTTACTATAACATAATTCCGTTAAATGTGAGTGCGGTACGATTGATTTTTTTGAAAAGTTCCGTAGCATATTTTTAGGCATTTTTTGTTTTGTGATTTATTGAAACTTCAAAAACTTGTACATTTTTTTTTCATTTTGAAATTTTCAGTTATACACATGATTATAACTCCAAGATATTATTGACGTTTCTGTTGGAAACGGACTTCTGTCAAAAAATATAACAAGAAAGCGAGCGCTCACAATCCGTCATTGCATACAATTAATTGCAACCTATTGAGCCTTAGAGATATTTGAAGAGCTCCACCACTCACGTCATCGCAAATATAAACTTCCCGCAGTTTAAATTGCAAAGCTTTTGATTCCATTTGACACAAAGCTTCTATTTAACTTCAATATTCCAAAGCAACTTAGGGAGATAAGGCGGCGATCTTCACATGGCAACGTGTCTGACTGCCTCAACTTGACGAGACTTTGGCGGCGAATCTGAGCGGCGGGCTTCCTTTGGCCATCAAGCAAAGGGTTGTGCGTTGGGTTTGAAGCCCACCACGTAATAAAATTATTTCAAT
Organism: Tetanocera ferruginea; assembly: GCA_958299015.1. Taxonomy (NCBI): domain Eukaryota; kingdom Metazoa; phylum Arthropoda; class Insecta; order Diptera; family Sciomyzidae; genus Tetanocera; species Tetanocera ferruginea. Next base: position 45,918,045 of record OY282642.1, on the reverse strand, counting down.
AAAAAGTCCAAGAATATATAAAAGAACGATTCCCAAATCTGATGACGTCTACCACAAACGAAAAACTGATAATGATTTGACTGACTGATGGTCTGACTGACCGATGGAATGTCCGAACCCTAAATTGGGATGGTGCCTCTATCTAACTGATTGATATCTTGGAAAGATATAATTCTGATATAACTGCAATCCAAGAAATGCGATGGAAGGGGCAGGGTTGCTTACGGCAAGCATCCTGTGATATTTACTACAGCGGCCATGCGGAGAAGCATGAGTTTGGATGCGGATTTGTAGTTGGCAAGAGAATACGGCATCATGTCCTGCGATTCACACCTGTGAACGAACGACTTGCCATAATCCGCTTCAAGGCAAAATTTTTTAACATAAGCCTTATATGTGCGCACGCTCCGACAGAAGAAAAAGATAACGAGACCACAGAAAGTTTTTGCGAGCAACTTGAAGACGCATACGAGCGCTGCCCCCGTCATGACATAAAAATCGTGATTGGTGACTTCAACGCCAAAGTGGGTAAGGAAAACATATTTGGTCCAACAGTCGGAAAGTTCAGCCTCCACGACAACACATCCGATAACGGAATGAGGTTAATTGACTTCGCCGCAGCACGAAACATGGTCGTTAGTAGCACTAGATTCAAGCATCTCAATATTCATAAGGCCACCTGGCTGTCCCCTGATCAAAAAACATGCAACCAAATTGATCACGTTTTGATTGACGGAAGGCACTCTTCCAGTGTACTAGACGTACGCACGATGCGTGGTGCTAACATTGACTCGGATCATTATCTTGTCGCACCAAGATCCGCACACGTCTGTGCGCAGCTAAGAATGCTCGCAATCCTACACAAACGTCGCTAAACGTCGACAAGTTGCAGTCAAAACGGACGGCCGAAGCCTTCGCTACTCGACTCTCACTCCTGCTTTAAGAAAGCACTCCTCTGATCGACGATATATGCGGACAGTGGACACACATATCCCACTCTATGCGTACGGCTGCCGAAAAGGTGATAGGCTACCACCGCCCTCGCCGAAACCAGTGGCACGACCAGGAGTGTCGCGACGCCACTGCAAAGAAGGACATCGCCTACAAAGCCACCCTGCAGTCGGTTGTAATACGTGCTGTTATGGAGCGATACCGAGAGAAGAGGAGGGAAGAGAGACGCATTTTCTTGCAAAAAAAACGAGAGGCGGATATGCGTAAGTGCGAGAAAATTGAGATGCATCGCGACAGGAATGAGACTCGAAAATTTTTCGAAAAGATCAAACGCCAGGCCGATGGTTTTAAGACCGGAGCCTCTTCCTGCAAGAATGAGAATGAGAATCTAGTGACAGATGTCAAGAGCACACTGATGCTATGGAGGGAGCACTTCTCTAGTCTTTTAAATGGCGACGCTGACAACAATCCCGCCAGTGGAGATGATATCCCGGAAACCCCAATTATGGATGACAGCGTTGAAGTTCCGCTGCCCGACTATAACGAGGTCTTAACAGCTATAGCTCGGCTTAAAACAACAAAGCCACAGGAACCGATGGCCTGCCAGCTGAGCTGTTTAAGACCGATGGCGAAGCTCTGTTTAAATGCGTTCACAGACTTCTATGCAGAATATGGTTGGAAGAATGCATTCCAGATGATTGGAACCTCGGTGTGCTCTGCCCAATCCACAAGAAAGGCAATCCCACCATTTGCGCCAACTACCGTGGGACTAGCCTTCTTAATATCGCATATAAGAACCTGTCGAGCGTATTGTGTGAAAGACTGAAGCCCATCGTCAACCTGGAAAGTCCACCATTGACCAGATCTTCACACTCTGACAAATCTTGGAAAAGACTTTCAAAAAACAAATCGACACACACGCCTTCGACAGTGCTATAAGGAGTCACCTTTACTCTATCATGTCTGAATTTGATATTCCTGCGAAGCTCATACGTCTTTGCAGGATGACACTGAACCACACCAGCAGTGCAGTGAAAATCGGTAAGAACCTCTCCCTTCCGTTCGATACCAAGCGAGGATTCAGACAAGGCGACTTTAATAAAGTAATGGAGAAAATCATTCAAACTGCTGACTTGAGACGCAGCGGCACAATTTTCTATAAGAGTTTTATGCTGCTGGCGTATGCAGATGATATCGAAATCATTGGCCACAATACGCGCGAAGTCAGTGCAGCATTCTCCAGGCTAGAAAAAGAGTCGAGCCGAATGGGTCTTGCAGTGAACGCAGATAAAACGAAGCATCTTGTGTCAACAAACAAACAGTCCAAGCGTGTTGGAAACCACGTCACTGTTGACAATCTCCTTTGAGGTAGTGAAGGACTTTGTTTACCTGGGATCCAGCATTAACTCCTCCAACGATATCAGTATTGAGATTAAATGAAGGATAACTCTTACCAACAGGTGTTACTTTGGGCTCAGTAGGCCCATTGAGAAGCAGAGCTCTCTCTTGACGAACAAAACTGACGCTCTTTAAGTCAATAATCATGCCCGTCCTACTTTACGCATCACAAACCTGGACGTTGAGCAGCTCTGATGAAAGGACTTTGGGAGCGTTCGAGAGAAAAATCCTGAAATCATGAAACCACGAGTTATATGAGCTATAAGCCGACATCGATATAGTCAAGCGTACTTAAATAGAGTGGCTTCGCTGGCTAGGTCAAGTCGAGAGAATGAACGACGAAGCTCCAGCGTAAAAATTATTGGATTCGGTACCCAGCGGTGGCCAACGCAGACGAGGAAGACCGCATCTGCGTTGGAAAGACCAGGCATTGGATAACCTGACAACGCTTGGAGTTTCCAACTGGCGCCAGCAAGCACACGACAAAAGCGGCTGGCGCAAATTCTTAGACCAGGCCAAATCCGACAAACGATTGTAAGCGCCATCTAAGTAAGTAAGTAAGTTAAGCACACAAAATAAAACTTCTCCATTTTTTTAGGCTTATCCTTCAATTTTACTATAGAAACATTACTGGAATAAGTCTTATTTAACCCGCACTAGAATTTTTAAGTGTCAATACTTTCTTGGTGACCGTGGCATGCAAGTGTGTGGCTTAGCATGCTCGGAGTCCGGGTTCGATCCACAGCAGCGGCGAAAAGTTTTTTCAATAAAAAAAAAAATTTTCTGATCGGTCATCACCTCTCTGCAGACAATGGCAAACCTCAGAGAGTAAATAATGGCATGTAAAGCTTCTTGAGAACATGAACTTTAGCCGTTCGGAGTCGGCATAAAGCATGTAGGTCCAGTTCTCGGTCAAAGTCCTTTCAAGGGCTGAAATGGACAATTTGTTTTTTTTTTTTTCAATACTTTCTTGGGTTTTAAAATACCCATTAGGCGCAAATGAGGTATTTAACACTTTTGAGCCAACACACCCCAATTAGTAGTAGTTCTAGGTAAATAGATTCTGTAATCATAAATTTATATTCTTTCATTTGGCGCTATCAGTGCTCTTTTTTTTTTGCTGAGTGTTGAAATATTAAGTTTGTGTTATATTTTGTTGACACACATGAATATTCAAATAATTTCTTTGCCTTTGTGAGAAAATGTTCGATAACAAAGAAATGAACTATTTAAAGTGAATTCGCTCTATAATTTAAATAAATTATATGCTGTCCCAAAACAATTTTAACTGTAACAGAGTTCTTAATTAAATACAAACCAGCCAAGTAACTAACATATCAACACATGTCAAAAATCATGCTTAATTAACATATACCATGAGATAGACAAATTAGGCTAATTTAAAATTTTCCCACAAAGCTTTAGCCTTACACACAGTTAAATAACGCACACAATAATTTTAAATTTTTTTTATGTTTATTCATATAATTTATTATATACTTTAAGTTATTGTTCTTTAAACGCACAGCTAAGCTGAAAAACATGAATATTATGAATGCTTTGTTAAATAAAATGGCAAAGAAAACAAAATCAAGTTCGTAGCTTAAGTCTTTTGTTTTATGACTAGGTGTTGAGTTAAGCATGTGAAAACAGGTAGCAAATTACTGTGTTTTTTGTTATTTTTTTTTTGCAAAAACTGTTTAAAATTATTGTTGGTTAATTTATTAAAGAACCTTTGTTAAACAGCTTTTGTTGTTTTTTTTTTTTTTTAATATTTCAATTCCTGTAACCAATTCATGTAGCCAACGGAATAAATGTTTAATATATAAAAATTAGTAAGTACGAATTGCTTGTTTTTGTTTTTATGATTTGTTTGTTTTCGTTTGTCTTAAGTATATGTCCTAAAAAGATGAAGCTTTTAAATAAATTCCTTACTTTATGAGCTAAGCAATAAACTTTTGACGAAAGTTTTTGTTACAACAACCAATGGTCTTAAGCGCATTAGCCCACACTTTAACTGTAGCTTTATGCATTTTTGGCAGACCTAAATACAATATAGATGCCACAGCCTTCACAACACTCTGATGGTCTAGACATCATGCGGCTTTTTTTGTTGCGTTACATGCAAGCCAATGTATTTTTTTTTTCATTTTATTTAAAATATTTTCTAAATAACTTAAATAGGTCATAAGAGATACTTAAGAAGAAAAAAATATTCTAGCAGACATATTTTTTGCAAAAGAACAATTGCTTAGAAAGAAAAAACTCATTATGTTATGCTTACCTAGCGTCTTTTATTGTGTTTTTTAAACGCTGACATTCATTGGTGCTGAGCGCACGTTAGTTGAACCTAAAACTGCAGGTCAGTTGCACGTTATAGTTGCACGACGACGCAATGTATGAGCAGCAGCTAAGACCGACGGAGCTGCTGCAGCGGCACGCACTAGTTACGGAATCACTTTAGCGAATTACTTGAAGTGAATTTAAGACGCGGTTTTCAACATTTCACTGGCACGGAGTTACTAAAACATAAAGTTTGTTTCTAATTGAATTAAACAGAAACAGTAATTAAACAGCATTCGTTGTTTACGTTTGCGCATGCGTGCGCCGCGCGTTATACTCGAGTGATTTTTATTGCAGCTATGCGTTGGCTTGATCACAGCAATCGTATTTATTTGCGCTGTTTTTGTTTTTGACTCAATTTTTTTCTGTTTATTTTTATGTTTTGCCTTTTTGCAGTTATTAATTTTGAATTCTTTGTTATTTTTTTTTTTGTTTTTATTTTTTGCTTTATATTTTTTTACTGCTTATTTAAGTATTGGCTGCATATAATATTCTTCATGTTAATTACGACTGTGCTTTTTATGCTGTGCATGCTTGCCGCGAACGACAACTCACAACTCACATTAATTACTTGCACAGGCCACTAAAAATCTGAAAACCAAACAAATCGCAGAACTTATAAAAACAAAAACTTTACGTTTTCATTTAAAGATTCACACAAATCTTTGCTGATTTATGTTGCTATATAAAAATTTTACACCATATTACAACGTTACGATATTTTTTTCACAGAACAACAGAACAACAGCTGAAGATGACGTTGAAATAGCAACTTTCGAGGCCAGGCCGCCGCCTATTGACTGCGTATGTGTGCTGCTGCGCTTGTGCATTCAGCAGATCAGTTGATGTTGTTATTGTGCTGTTTTACGATTGCAAGTAGAAATTTTTTTAAAAATTTTTAATTTTTACGCTATATTGCACAATTTTTTATTATTTTATTATGTTTGATTTTACTTTTTCATCAGTCAATTCGCCACGATGTTTTTAACCTGCTGGCTGGCAGTGATTGCACAAGTGTGTATGTTTTAGTTTTTTGTTTTGTTTTATAATTTTACGGCTACCGTGAAGTCTGCAATAAGAAAGGGAAAATTTTAAATATATGCAGATATTTTTTTTTTTTTTATAAAAATAATAATAAAAACAAAAATGTTTTCTTAAAACCAAGTGAAAATTAAAGTTCAATTAAGCTCAAGCCAGTGCTTTGTTGAAGGCGACAGAAAGCAAAAACAAAAAAAAACAAAAGCAAAATGAAAAATTTTAAATTAAGGGAAATTTTGTAATCGACCAAGATCCGGCTTAAAGCTAAGTGTTAAGCGAAGTGAAATCGGTTATTAAACTCTTCTTATAACACATAACTATTTTGTCCTGGCATTAAGTTAATTTTATTTTTTTTTTTTTTTTTCTTTATTTTTATTTTGTAATATATGTATTTTGAATTTTTGTTTTAGCAATTGTTTTGTATGCATAGAGATAAAGTTAATTTACTCTTGCATGAAATTGAAATTTTGTTACAGTCATTTTCCCTTTCGATGCGAATAGAATTGCACATTATTTGAGCTAGTGAATCTTGCACTTTTAAAGAAAACATATGTGTAATTTTTTTATTTTTTTTTATTTTTGTTTTTGAATTTGTAAAAATCCATTCCATATCATGGATAATTAATGGTGTAGAAATGGCTTAAAAGGCTTCATGCCCTATGCATTGATTCATTGCTAATAGATTTTTCGGATTTTTTTTTTCCCCCAATGTGCCAATCGATTTGAAAGAGCTTTCAAAGGGCGTATAAAATTTTATTTAACTCTCTATTGTTTTGCTTTTGTTATTGAGTGGACTGCCTGTTGGACTTTTATAAGCTTTTTGCATAGATCGCATAGAATAAATTGAAGCTTGGTAGTTCACAGCGTATTGTTGTCATATATTTATTTTTACTAAGAATTTTGTATTTAGTATTCATTGAGTCTTTGGAAGAATTCCTTACAGACTAAAACAAAAAATTACTTAAAGTAAAAGGAACTTAAATAACTTAAAGCGAAATAATTAACAGAAAATTTATGACAAAAGTCTTAGCAAAGCATACTTAAAATCAACTTTAGTCATACAAAAATCAATGGACATATCTTTGTATATATTATTAAGCACTGAAAGAGACCTATTAATGGGCTCATTGATGGCATAGTTAGATCTGTGACATTTAATGTGAAAATAGTTTGGTGCGCGTAACGATCTAGATGGTATATTAAAGGTTATAAACTCAAGAAGCAATGGACATTTAATATTACAATTAATAATATCATAAATAAACATTATACTTTGAACCAACCGCCGCTTTTCAAGGCTTTCAAGACTTATCAGCATGGACCGAGAGGTATAGGAGGGAATAGGCTCAGTGAAAACAATCGAGCGTAATGCATACTTAAGAAATTTCTTTTGTATAAGCTCCAGACGATTGATGTGAATACCGTAATATGGGTTCCAGATGAGTGATGCATAATCCACGTTAGATCTTACAAATTAAGTATAGAGCTGCTTTAAGGTATAAGGGTCAAGAAAAGCGGAACTATTTGTTTTAATGAGAGCAAGAAGCCAATAAGCCTGGCAAACAAAACTAAAACAAGAGTCGAAGAAAACACCAAGATCACGTTTTTCATTCACTTTTTTTAAAACCACGCCATTAATGTTGTACGAAAAACTTATGGGTGTATTAATCTTCGAGACAGTCATACTGCAACATTTATTCAGATTCAGTGTAAGTCCATTATTTTTAAACCAGGTTAGGCAATTGTTCAATTCAGTTTGAAGAACTTGACAATCTGAATAATGTTTTTTATTTTGTAATAAATTTTCAAATCATCGGCGTATAATAAAAAGCAAGCTGAAGGGAAAACATTTTGAGATATCATTAATGAATAAAATAAATAATAATGGACCAAGGGTACTGCCTTGCGGGACTCTAGAAGTGACCAAAAAAGGTTCAGAATTCACATTCTCTATGGAAAAACAAGATACCCTGTTAGACAGGTAGGAACTAAGCCACGAGAGAAGAACCGATGAATGAAAACCATACTTAGACAATTTCGAAATTAAGAGATTATGTGGAACTTTGTCAAAAGCTTTCGATATATCTGAATAAATAATGTCAACTTGGCTACCATCTTCAAATGAATTAATGCAATATTTTGTAAAAATGCTTAAGTTAGTTGTAGCTGACCTTCCCGTAACAAAACCATGCTGGTAAGGACAGATAGTGTTCTTTACCGCGAAGTAAACTTTCTCCTTCACAATTTTTTCAAAAACTTTAGATATATTAGTAAGCTCTAAAATTGCTGTATAAATTTTCAATATTGTTCTTGTTTCCAGATTTAAAAATAGGAGATATAACAGATATTTTCCATTTATTAATAAATATGCCAGAAGCAAGAGATTTGTTGAAAATTAATAAGGGTAGAAAAGAGATAGCTTAAATACATTTTAAAAAAATGTGAAAACTAATTCCATCAATATCACTTTTAAAGGAATTATTTAAGCTAAGAATACTATTTTCAATATCCGTTAAGAATAGACAGAGGTTACCGCAATTCAAGAAAGAGTCAACATTTTCTAGTTGAATATTATTAGAATTCTGTTTACTAAAGTTCGAGACGAAAAATTTTGCAAATAAATTGGTAGTCTCAAACAAAGTGTTCGATACCTTATCATTGTAAAACATAGACGAAGGAATATAAGACGTACCTTTTTTGGTTTGAACATATCTCCAAAAAGATTTCGGAACAGATTTCATACGGCTCTCAAGATTCAAAATATATTGCTTATACAGAAATTTATTTAGAAAATCAAACTCACGCTTATAATGTACAAATTTTTCATTAATTTCTATAATACCTGTAGATTTAAATTTCAAACAGTATTTATTCCGAAGGTTCTTTAACTTGTTTAAACCCTTTGTATACCATGGAAGTTTATGAGACTTATTTTTTAGGGGAATATTAATCAGGACGTGATCTAATAAATACTTTAGGAAAACTTCAAAACAATGCTGAGTATCAAGCCCATTAAAAAGCTGATTCCAGTCTATGACATCAATTAGACCATTTAGTAAATCATAATTACAATTATTATAATCATAAAAATATAAATGGGAGCTATGTACTTTCAAGTAAGAATAAAATTCAATTTCAAAACACAAAGCTGAGTGATGTAATGTTGCCTCAGAGATGGGGCAAGCGCATTCAAATAATTTAACTTTTAAAAGTTTACTTACAAAGATTAAATCTAATATCTTAGATAATTTATTTAGAACAAAATTGATCTGAAGCAGATTACAACTTAGAAAACTATCTACCAAGTGAATTTCCAGCGATTTGTTGACATTTAAGGGAATTAATACCGAACTATCATCCGGAGCAGGGGTCCAGATTAAACTGCTAAGGTTGAAGTCTCCAACAACACAAAAATAGTTATCGCAGCTAACAGCAGTAGACAACAAAATAATATTATCCACATGTTTGCAATAGAGTTCAGAGGAACTATTTGGTGGAACATAAGATGTGCACAAGACAATACTCCCAAGGGGGTGATATATCATTATACAAAGTTGATCCAAAAGTCCATCAAAGATATCAATATTACATGCGGATGAACATAACTCTCTTCTGATAGCTACCAGCACACCACCACCTCTAGAGAAACCAGTTTGTAGAGAACTCCGATCTTTCCGATATATTTGAAACTTTGATGAATCAGCAATTTCACAATCATAAAAATCATCATTAAGCCATGTTTAAATTAGTTCAATATAAAATTACGTACAGTCAATAATTTTGTCCGCATCCCAGAAAGATTTTGGTAATAAAATCTTAAGGGACTAGTACTAGCCAATGGCTGGCTCGATTCAGTTACTTTCTTCTCTGAGTAAGCCCTTTCACTCCGAAAAAAGAAGAAGGAAAAGGTCGGACCAAAACATCAATGGGTCAAATATTTGCATTATAAACTTTATCATAACACCACGCAGGAATAACTAACTTAAAGGAAATTCTTTTTAAGTTAGACAAATCAGCATCTCTTTTGACCAAACTATAGCAAGCAATTAGTTGTTTATCAATTTGAGCGTGAGACGAAACATATTCAACTATATTTTCCACTGTGATTGTTGGTTTGAAAGAAGAGATATTTACATCAAGCTACATCAAGCTCAGAATTTGCATAATTTCCAATAACAAATGCATTATTTTTACTTTTTGTTTTGGTATGATTCATTTTATTACGAACTAACTTCCACGGTTCATTTGACGATTATAATTATCATTATTGTTGTTTCAAAATCGAAACTTAATCTAACAACTAAGGTATGCTTTATTATATTAAGAATCAATTATCAAGTTCGTGTCTTAAGTCTTTTGTTTTGATACAACTTTTCATAGCGCTATGTTTTCATTTTACATTGAATTGAATCTCAAAAAAGTGTTGTTTTAAGAATTACCACAACGCTCACGGGTAATTCCTTGGTAACTTGCGTTACATTCAGAAAGTTTTATGGAGTTAAATTAAGCTTTAAATTTGTTTTGTTTGGATTAACAAACACCAATAAACTCTTTATGAAAAGAATAAGATTTGTACGTTAGAAATTTATTAAAAAATTCAGTGGTACCATAATATTTAGCCAGTGAAATAATAATTTAGGTTATTAACTTGCGTTACCATTTTTGGACAACTTATTCAGAGAGTAAATTTCTTTCAACTTTTTCTGCTCAATTTTGTGGGTAGATTTGTTTTTGCATTTGGCATAAATAAAAGCAGCAGGAATTCAATAAGTTTATCCTTGTAAAAAAACAAACAGCGATATTTACTCAAATTATTTAAAATAATCCAAAAATTATGCGGTAACTTACGTTACAAAAAATTGGTAGCTCTCATTACTTTCGGTTTTCATATTAAATTAAGGACCTCTAGCACATTTTCCGGCAAAATGCTCAAAAATTAAAATTTAATAACGAACTGCAGTTCTTAATCAAACCTTTTTTATAATAAGGATCAACTTCAGGCTATAATAAACAAAAATTTTAAAAATTATATAACGGCAAATCCATTTAAGGTCAATAAAAATACACTTTTAACGTTAAAAGTATTGCTTGTGTTTTCATACGGAAAAAGCATTTTGAAAATAACATATTGTATCCTTAAATTTTTACTCATTTAATTATATGTATTTTTAATCTGTAGCAAGTTAAAAAAATTGTAGGATTTTTATGTTTTGTAATTTGGTATTTCGCAATTGAAATACCATAGCACAGTTATATAATATCCACAATTGAAACATTTTCTATTGAAAAAAGCATATAACAATTTTTTTATATATCATTTTCTATCGAAACATATAATTTAAAAAAAGTGATTCAAGAGTGAAACGTGAGTGACAATTTTTATTGATAAGTTGGATTATTTTGGAAAATTGTTCGCTCGCACATTTTATGTCTCGGATTTACTTTCTATATAAAATTAGTGAATTTTATATTTTTTTAAATCAAGCAGACACAATTATTTTTCTTAAAAAAAGCATTTGAAGGAGTGAAGCGTGAGTGACATTTGTTTTTGTAATAGCAATAAAATAGGATAACGAAAACAACAAGAAAAAGTGAAAGCCGACCCTAAAAGAACTTATGAAAAAAATAAGGAGAAAAATTATAGTTAAATCCGGATTCATATAAGAAAACAAGCATTGCAAAGACTAAAAATAACTAATTAAATCATTATTTTAAGCCGTTGGCATCGACGGAATTGCTAATAGTCAAAACATATAGTCATATTTGGCACGGTCTTTGATTTTTAATCAGCGTAAAGATCAACGAATTAGGCTCAGTGTGTATATATATATATATACAAATTCAGTTGCAGAACCGGATTATGGATTATTTAGTTTTTAAATTATGGATTAGTTTCAACTTTATTATGCTCTACATCCTCTTTCAATTATATTTTTTTTTTCTCTTTTTTGTATAAAGAATATTAAGAAAAAATTTTTTTTTGCAAACTATGCTTAATAAAGTTCACCAGATTAACCAAGATGCAAAAAAACGACATTTAAAATTATCTTGAAACGTGAGTGACACCGACGTGAAACGTGAGTGACAAAATCAGTACATGAAAAAGTCTTAAAATTCTGAGAAAAAAATAAATTTTTTTTGCATCTAAAATTTCTACTCAATTTCGTAACGGAAAATTATTTTTTTCTTTAAATAAACTCAAAGAATTCGCAGATTTAAAGAAATTTGTAAGAAGAAGTCGAAAAATGCAAATCGTCCTAAAACGTGAGTGACACACCATTTAATGATGGTTTTTTTCGAAATGTGTACATATATATTAAAATTTTTGAATGAACTTGTAATAGTGAGCCTAAGACTTATTATACCCATATAATTTTGTGTTAAAAGCGATGATATATTGTCACCAGAACAACAACTACCACATCCAAAATCTTATATGTTTTTCCCAATAGCAGGATTCTTCTTAAGGACATATATAAAAATTGTTGCTAAAAACTTATTGTAATGTTAAATCTTAAATTTTGAAGATTTAATAATTTAAAGAATTATTGCTAGTTTTAATTGAAATATAAACGAAAATAATTAGAAGCTGATTTTGGTTCATTAACCCATTAACGCCAAGGAGACGCAATTCAGGAAAATTTTTCATCTTCATTTTTGAGTGAATGCATCTACACTGAGAGAAATAATAATGCATAGTAGTTATCCATGCCAGTGCATAAATTATGTTAAAATGCTTTCTTGCATAATTAATATATTTTCCCTAAAACACATTTTTTTTAACATGTTTAAATTTATTCTACAGCATGGTTAAGGTGATCGACTCATATGCAATGGCTACGGAGGTCCGAATTCTATACTTGTAACGAACTGTTTTGCAGACTTATAATATTTTATTTTCCAATATTACTTTTTAATATTTACTAATATTTACGTATGTAAATTATTATTTATTTTATATTAACGTATGTATTTTTTATATAAATTAAATATGCTTTTGCATAAATCTTATATTTTTTACAATAATAATATAATGGGTACAAGTTTGTTGATGTGTCTACTGGCATTGATGAAAATTATACTTAATTGTACAAAGTTGCACAAATAATTTTTTATGAATATTTTTTTTAATATTTTAAGTTTTTCAAGCTTTTGTCAATTATGGCCACATCTTATATATTAATACGTGAACATTAAAGTTTGTCGTACGCTTTTTTGGTATTAATTAAAACTTATTAGTTTAATTAATCAAACTAAAAAATAAATGAAACTTATATCATTCGCAAGGTTATGTTGCCCAGATGTGCAGAATGTATATATAAATGATATATCTGATAGAGGGGGTTCCCAACCTTCTAAGAGAGAAATTAAATTTTTCAGAAAAAAACACGCTCTTTGATTAATATGAAATTTGGTTGGGGGAGAGTTTTTGAGTTGGTCGAATTTGAATTTTTTTAAAATTAACAATTTTTTAAAAAAATATAGTTTTATCTATTCGTCAGTTGTAAAATTTGTAAAAAAATGTGTTTTGAACTCAAAAATTTGACTTTCCATGTGAATATCTTGGTCGGATTTTAACGGTTTTTCAATTTTTCTAATTTTTTCTAAAAGTTTGTTAAATTTTCTTTCAAATATGTTAAAAATTACAGCAAAGTTCTAATCAAAAGTATTTTTAATGAATTTTCTTAATATTGTCGTTAGTTATTTAGCGTGAGTTTCAACCAAATGCCAAGAGAGAGAAAAAAAACTGTCTCAAATTGAATATTCTAAATTCTGAAGCAAATATCTCCGCCATCTGTGAACAGATTTTATTTATTTCTTTTTTGTATTTAAGTCTTATCAGTTAACTTAAAAAAACTTTTGAAATGAATACCGTTTTTTGTTTGTTTATATTTAAATTATTCCTTTTAAAAGAAGAGCATAAAATTTGATTTATTCTTAAAATATGGGGTAAAAATGATTTTTGTTGTAAAAAAAACAAAAACTCAAAATTGCATTTTTGATTTTCTTTCAAAGTCTATACCGAATTTTAGGTGAATTTATTTTGTCTTGACACTAAATTATTAAACTGTCCGTGCCATCAAAAAATCAAGGCTACCCCCTATGATTTCTCTGACAAAATTAAATTTTTTTAAAATGTTGTTTTTCTGTTTTTGAAAAAAATAAATAAAAAAATAATTTTTTTGAAGAAAATTGCTTTATATCTCTAATCAATTAAGAGTTATAGCCTCGAACTTATTTTAATCAGCTCGCATATAATTATAAATAGGCATTTAATAAATTGGTCGAATTTCGACCCCAGGCGATACTAGTATATTTAAATATATCTTGGATACAGCTATTTGATTTGTATAACCAAGCCTATCAAATTAACCCTTATTATTTTCTACATGTTTGTCCAACAAATTTTGACATTTTGATGAGTAAATTTTGCACTATCAAAAGAAATATTTTGAAAAAATTATTTTTTCACGTAAAACGCAAGTCCAAAATAAAAATGTCTTTAAAAATTCATAAAAAAGTTTAAAACTCCAAAAAATGCTAAACAATTTTTTTTTTCTTAATCTTCTTGTGAAAGAACAATCTTTTGATTTTAAAAATTCCTTTTTAAATAGAGAAAATCAGCTATTGTCGAAAGCAATTAGTTTAAATATAAAGTCAAAAAAAACGACATTTCATCTTTAAAATGATGCAAAAAATTTAAAAATTCATTTAACTTTTAACTTCACTCAAAGGCTAAGCTTTTTTTTCTAGACTAAAAAATGTTGAAATGACAAAATTAATTTACATAAATTATTTAATTTAATTTAAAAGTAGTGTGGACAGATATTTATGAGATTCAAAAATATTAGATCTGTTCGCGTATTTTTCTAGTAATAATAAAATAATGAAATATCTTTAGTTACGTTTTATAACCTTTTTTGAAAAACCTTGCCAAATCCATAAATTTTAGTTTTGAGTAGCTGCTGACAACTGTTGTTTATACCAATTATTTCGTTTTTCAAAATTCTAAATATTTGTTGAATTCTTAAAAATATTGCCAAAATATTTTTTATTAAATTTCTTTACGTAACTTTTTCCCATCTTTTCTCAAATTATTTGAATTCTATATCTCTTACGCTTTAACAAACTGGAAGAATAGTTCTTAAAAAAAAATCTAAACTCATTTCATATATTTCGTTGCTTTAAGCCATTTTCGCATTTCGACAAAAAACTAAAACATACTAAAATGCAACAGTTTTGTGCTCCAATTAACTGAAATCTAAACTAATTTATAGCTGAATGTGGCGATAATATCACTTATTGTTGGTTCTTAGCAGCACCGTTTTAGCAGCGGTGTAGCTCGTTGTTTTTCTTTCGAGCGTAATGCTGCTGGCGCTAAGCACAGGCAAAGAATGCAAATTATAGCTTGATATATGTATGTAAATTATATAAGAACGATAGACAAATGTGTTGGCATTTTTTTTTCTTTTGCTTTGTTATGCTAAATTTAAAAATAAAAAAAAAAAATAATTAAAGCGCTGAACCTTAACTAAACTAATGCATTCAATGGTTCTTGAATCATGTAAACCTAACCATACAAATGTACACAATACTGACAGCGATAGCTGCAGTGTCTACAGTGTACCACAAAAGTATTCGGAAAAATGAATTATCTTTATATTTATAAAAAGTCGACTTTTATTTTATATATTCCATAGATTGAAATCGACGCTTAAGATTGAGGAATTTTATTTTTTGTTTTCTTATGGGCTGTACCCTTCAAGTTTCTTGGCGTACGTCAAGAAAACTCATAAAATTCCGGAAAACTGTGCAAATCGGGAAAAAACAAAGTTGCTTACTTTCAAGGCTTATTTTTGTTTTATTTTTGTTTCACTCAAAAGATTTTTACATTGGGAAACAGCATACTTTTAGGAGATTATTATAAGTGTGACATGCATTCCGTAATAAGTGAACCGTTATGAAATTCATTTTTATTGATTTCACATCTAAAAATTGAGATTAAGAATACTGACCAAAACATTTTATCGGATTGGAGTACAGAGTGTGATGTTTTCCATATTAAAACTTCCGAAAAATGATATTTTCTCCTAAAGTCTAGTACTCTGTTCAGTTTCATGTGGAATTTCACTCGAATCTCCATATAAAAAAAATAACTATAAAATATGCCTGAAAATTCTCACAGCATTTTTTCACAACAATTTAATTGAACTGCCTTTTAAGTTTGATGTGAAGTTGTTGTTGACGTGGCAGTTGTAGTCAATTTTTTATTTTTATATATTTATATTTCTCTGTTTTGAGAAGTTAAGTTGCAACAAAATATTTGCCAGAATTTTCACGCAACAAAAAATGAATGTTGACAGCAAAATTTCATGCAAACGAACAGTGTACTAGGCTTAATTGAAATTTAGAATTTTTAAAAATTAAGGAAATATTTTTCATTTAGAAATATCGGTACATGGCATTAAAAAAATAATCAAAAATAAGATAAAATAAAGATAAAAAATAAAATAACCTTAGATAGCGTTTTATACATATTAACGATAACTATAACGAAATATCTAAGCATAAATAAAAGCTAAAGATGCAAAAGATATAAAGATAAAGAAAATTTAATCGAAAAAATGTATCTAAATTTGGATAATACCACCGTATTACAGCTCAAAACCCATACCTGTAATCAGTTCCAGACCATAGTGGCGTCGGCTAGTATCACCTTGCTTCATATATGGGGTTGTCTATAAACTAAGTGATCGATTTTCAGCTTTCTGAAAACCTCCTCCGTGACTTTTTGTAGTGCATTTCCAACGCAAAACGCCCCTTCACCATATAAAGTAACGTGTAATTTAAAATGAAGAAATTATTTTGACTTACTTCCTGTCAGTATTTACACTTGAGTATTACTGACTAATATGACAAGATCATTTTAAGAGACAATATTAAAAAAATCAAAAATTACTATAAGTAAAAGTTATTATATCTTTACCGATCCAAGAGTCGGTAACCTTAATCACTGTTATTAAAAAATCTGGGTGCTTTATTGAAGAAATTTCAAAATCAAATTCTTCAATGGATTCTATGCCGACTGATTCGAGTGTATCCTCATTTCTAAAGCAAAGGCATTAACTTGATCATCTGGTGCTGCACCAAGTTCGGAGTTTTTTTGAACATCCTTCCAGTGAATTGATTTATTAAATTATCATATTTTTATTCCAATTTATTGTTAACTATTCATGTTCACAGCTTTGTGATCTTTTACGACTGGAAGAACGTTTCAAATATTTGGGTCGTTTCAAATTCGCTGATGAAGAAAATGCTATAAATTTATTTTTCCAAAAAAGCGTTTTCGAGATAGCAAAAAAACCGTTCCCTTCGTTAACCTTGTCCATTGCAATGGACATGCATTTGAAATGAGTGTAGCGGAGTGCAAACCGTTATTTTTGATAAAGAATGCATTGTAAACAGTGCATTGATCTATTATTTCTTTTATTTTTGCCTTTCATTCCTAAATTTGTGTTCATAACAATAGCACGTGCTGTATCTATGAGAGCATGTTGATCCAAAAAAAAAAACAATCGAAGTGAATGAGCGTTTTAGTTTTCTATGTATCTTTATAAATGAACTTATTTCACAATTTTTTTGTTTGATGTTATGGAAAATAAATGCAAAATAGTAGTGAATATATATAAAAAATATATTTGTTGTTTAACTTGGAAAAAACTATTTAAGAGTAATGTCCACTGTAAAGGACATACTCAAGAGCCTTGTTCCTTTTTATTTAATAAATTGGTTTTTTATTTACTTTATTTAGAATATATTTATCATAAATTTATCATAAATTTAGCCTTTATAAATTTGTTTAATTTTTATTTCTTACTGAAAGAGTTATGCTTTTTTTTTAGTTTTCCAAAGATGAAGTTTTAACTTTGAATTTGAATTTCATGTAGTTGACATCAATTAAAATGTTAGAATCATGGCATATCGTTTAAAGAAAGAGATTTCAAACTACAATTTATATTAACTACGTAAAATTCAAATTCATATATCTTAAGATTATTTGCAAAATCTGGAAAAGAGCTAAAAGAGCTAGAGAAAACGCTTCATTGAAAAATATATTAATATCATTTTCGTGATAAGCGGCTTTAAAACAACTTCTTAGCCAAGTTAATTTACCGTGTAACTAGTGATATCGGACTCACTTGTGACAATTTAAACATACATATTTTTGAAACAAAATACAACAGTAGGCAGGAAACGATCTTGATCTGATTTTCTCTTTCTGAGGACAATACAATTAGTATGGAATTTGCTGCGATCAAAAAAAAGACTGTCTTAACGTCAAAACTTGTCGCAACAACCAATGAAATAAGAAATTTTGTAATTATAATTGTAAGACAATTTTAATCAAATTTATTTCTTTTTTTCATGGGATGGATATGTATTTCTTTCGATTTTCCACGACGACTTGAAGCAAAAATATTCTTTCCTAATAAATATTACGCCTCTTTTGGTGGCGTCGTTGACAACGTGTAGATAACGCAATATTTATTGCGCTTGTTAGTAATCTTCACGTTCAGTTCAGGTTTCTGGATCGGTAGCAATCAAATCAGTTGAAAATATGAGCCTGCTATCTCAGGAATGACGTAATGACTCAAATCTTTTTGTAATTCCTAATTCACTTTCTCTGTTGCCAATTGAATATTTTTTTCCTTTCTCTTTTAAGCCAACAATCTTTACGGGACAAGCACGTACTTGATTTCCGTTGCTGCCGATATCCTAGCTATCATCTTCCTCGTCTTCTTCGTTGATATTAACGACATTATCTGCCTCTATAACTTCTTTCATCTCGTTCTGTTCATCATCACACGATTCGTCCATCTGAAAATCCAACTGAAAATTTTGTGATCGGATAACCCAAATAAATACTGTTAAACTTCTCTTTGTGAATTTATTTTAAGAGAACAATTTTTTCGGTTTCAATATTGAGAACAAAATCTTAATCATGCGTGACGTTTACTTTTTTTGATGGTTAGTGTATCCGAAGGACCTTTTTTGGGCTAAAAGGAGTTGGGGAATTTGAAAAATCGAAAGTAGGTAAAAAAGTCGTATCCACTACAAATATCATCACTGATTTGTACACTATTGATAGAGAACAGAACCTACATATATGAAACCGACTCCGAACGGCTAAAGGCCATGTTCTCAAGAAGCTCTTTTACCAGTCATTGTTTGCACTAAGAAATTTAATTTGCCATTGTCTGCAGAGAGCTGACGGACGAATAGAACAAATTTTTTTTTATTGTATAACTTTTTGCCTGAGGTCAAAATTGAACCCGCGATTCATTGGCTCGTACGTCACACACTTGGCACGCAGGAACACGGCCGTCACACTCTTCAATAATTATACCTGCTTCAATAATTATCCGCAAATTTAGACAGTCAAAAATGAAGATGTCAGAATGAACATATTTTGAAATGAATGGATGTTAAAACTTATGATTTTTCGAGGTTTTGTAATTTTTGGTCACGTTACAATATATCAATGCCCCCCTGCCCCTCCCCCCCCCCAAACGCAACTTATCGTAGTACATTTCAAGCTGAAATAAAAAAAATTGTTATGAAAGAGTCTTGTTTTTTATCAAACCAAACCAACTTAAACAATGCCAAATACTTTTATGAACCACTGTGTAAGTTTCTTTTCTTAAGTGTGAGTGTGCAGCGACTAGTGTGCGAGTATGTAAAGTTAATTAATTTTTTCGTTGCTGCATACGGTTAATCATGCTGCTGCTGCTGCAGCTGCTGTGGCGGCTGTTACTGTCGCGTTGCTTAGAACACACCGTTCGTTCATTTTATTTCTTTGCATTTTATTTTAGCTCATTCATATGCCACGCCAAGCAACCCATCCCAACCCATGGCTGGCAATTCGTTTATCCACTGGATGCATTAAGCTTGCGCCTGCTGCGACTTTTCCGCACAAGGTGTATGGCATGTTTCTACATGTGCAAGTGTGTGTGTGTTTTTGTGTGTGTCTGTCTGTGTGTGTCTAAGAAATTCTTTAGTGAAAATGTATAAACATACAAATATCTACTAATAAAGACACATATAAATATATATATATATAAATAAAATAAGAAAATTGAATAGAATAGAAATAGACATAAAACGAAAAACGGAAAAAGTTACTTGTTCCCCGGCATTATTTAGTGGTTTCTGCGCCGTTTTCCAGCACTTTTATTACTTTGCAAATAGATTAACCGTATGTTACATTCTTTCTTCATTCGATGGTTTTCTTCGTCGTACGTATCATCTAAGTTTTTCCTGCATGCTGTGTGAATTTTTTATTTCTTAATTCTATGATTTTGTTTTTTTTGTTGTGATTTTCTTTTTATATCTTCTATTGGTGTCCGATTTGCTGTTGCATTTGCATTTATACGAGTTTGTTTGTTAAGTATTTTGAAATTTTTTTTTTCATTTTATTGAAAACTAAAAGCTAACGGTAAGCTATGAGAAGCTAGAGAAATTAAAAGAGTTGTAAAATAAATGAAGCGTTAACAAACAAAAGAGACATAAAATATAGTGTATGTAGTAGGTAGGCATATGTGTGTGTATGTATGTCTGTCATTGTTCATCATGATCATCAAAATGCATTACAACAAAAATAACACTGTTTTGAAAACTTCTAACTGCATCTTAGTTGGAGTCGGAAAACTCTCTGTTAACGTTTAATTCTTCTTTACTGCCACTTGTTTTCTTTTTTTTAAATTGCAATTGATCTTTATTTTGATTAAAAGGAAAATGTTTCAAAACCGTAGGATATAACACTTTTTTTTTAATTTGTCTTAAGAAAATAACGTTGAATGCCACCAATTCTCATTATTGGTCATAGCTTCGGTAGTTTAGCATAGATTTTATTCCAATCTCATATTTGATTTTTATTTCTTTGTAAAATATATGGTTCTTTTATTGGTTTGATAGTGAAATGAGTTTTTCATCATCATACATTAAGCAAAAAAAAAAAAAAAAACAAAATGTAATTAAGATAATTAAGATGTTATAAACAATGAACTCCAGTTGACCATATATTTTTTGTCATAAAGTTAAATTTTCTCTTTGGATTCATCAATTATTTCTGAGCAACACCCTGACTAAAATTATATGATAATGTTAATACCATAAACCTCAACAGTTCGTGGTATATTGATTTTGTACAAGCGTTTGTAACGCAAAACGTATGTAAAGCCTACCTCCCATACAACCACACAACTGAAATCACTTTAAAGAGCCATGTATTTAAGCTATAGAAATACAATTTGATATACATGCACTTTATATCAAAACTAAGATATGTACAAAACATGGACGTTATCCATCCGTATACATGCCCACCTCCAATGCAAACTAAAATATTTAAGCTACAGGAATAAAGTATGTTATGTGTCAATGTTTCATCAAAACTGGGATGTCTAGAAATCATGACTTTCACACTGAAACAATTTTTTCTTTAACTGAAAAAATTAAAAGTTTAGAAATGTTCTTATATTTGAACTACAGATTTCAAACATGGTATGTCTATTTGTTATAATAACCGCCCAATGAAAACCAAGTATGTCTCGGATATGAACCCTGAAACCACAACGTTGACGATAGCTGTAAACGAAAAAAAAATATAATGATTGACGGATATGAACCTGGAATGTCCAGACCCTTTATAGAGAGGGGTCTCTGTCCAATGGGCGAAAGCACTGGTTATAATAAAGACTGACATCACCGCTATCCAGGAGATGCTATGGAAAGGATAAGACTGCTCTATGTGAAAAGACCTCAATATTTACTACAACGGTCATTCGGAGGAGCAAAATTTGATTGCGGATTCATCGTAAGCCTACCTACGCAACCTTGTTTCCCGGTTCACATCTGTGAACGAAATGCTGACCACAAACCGCATCAAGGCGAAAATTTTTTTCACATAAGCCTAATTTTCGCGCACACCTCGACGGAGGAAACGGACGTTGCTGTCAAGGTCGCCTTCTACGTGAGAGCCTAGAGGACGTGTATGATCGCTGCCCGGCCCATGACGTGAAAATAATTCTCGGCGATTTCAACGCGAAGATCGGCAAAGAAAGCATCTCTGGCTCCGCTCAGTCTCCACGAGACCACTTCGAACAACGGTCTAAGACTGATCGACTTCGCCGCGGCTCGAAACATGGTAGTTAGTAGCACCAGATTCGAACACCTCGATATCCAAAAGGCAACCTGGCTGTCCCTGGATCAAAAAACGCGAATCCAAATTGATCATGTTGTGATCGACGGAAGGCACGCTTCAAGTGTACTTGTTGTGCGCACATTTCAGGGGGTCAATATTGACTCCGACCATTATCTTGTCGCAGCCAAGATCTGCATGCTATTGTGCAATGCGAAGAATATACGCACAGGTATGCAATGAAAGCTAGACGTCGATAAGCTGCTATCACAACTGACCGCCGAGGCCTACTCCGCTCAACTCTCGGTTAAGCTCAACCAATCTTACTCTTGCATCGACGACGCTGCTGGACTTTGGGGGTATAAGTCCCACTCCATGCGCACTGCTTCTGAAGAAGTCATTGGTTTTCGGCGCCCGCAACCTCACAACCAATGGTATGTCCTGGAGTGTCGCGACACGACAGCAGCAAAATAAAAAAAACAGCCCTTGAAAGGACTTTGACCGAGCTTCTTATGATCAATTGTGCTGTGTGTGTTTTTAAGGTTTGTACACAATCGACCGAGAACTGGACCCACATGTTTTATGCTGACTGCGAAAGGCTAAAATTCATGTTCTCAAGAAGCTTTACGTGGCATTATTTACTCTCTGAGGTTTGTCATTGTCTGCAGAGAGGTGGTGACCGATCAGAAAATTTGTTATTGAAAAAAACTTTTGCCGTTACTGGGAATAGATCTCGGGCTCCGAGCATTTCAAGCCACACACTTAACCTGCATGCCACGGCCACCACAGCAAAAGTCGTCGCATATAAAAAGACGCTGCAGTCAGCTGCAATGCGAGCCATGCACGAAAACTACCGCGATAAAAGGAAGGAAGAGAGATGCCTTTTCAGACGTAAAAAAAGAGAGCAAGAAAAGCGTGAGCGAGAAAAATTGAGGTGTACCACGGAAAGAATGATACTCGAAAATACTATCAGCAGGTTTCCAGGTTTCAAGCCCGGAGCATCCACTTGTAGAGATGAGAATTGAGATCTGGCTACATATATGCAGTGCGCATTGAAATTATGGAGACAGCATTTTTCCAATCTGCTTGCAGGCGACGATACCAACAATTCCGCCCTTTGAGAATGCAGTCCGACATCACCAATCGACGATGATGGAGTGGAAATTCCACCACCTAGTCATAACGAGGTTAAAGTTGCTATCAAGCGACTCAAAACAACAAAACAGTAGGTGCTCACAGCTTGGCTGCTGAACTGGTCAAAACAGGCGGCGGTGAATTGATAAGGTGCATGCATCAACTCATCAGCAAAATATGGCCAGTGGAAAGCATGCCCGACGATTGGAATCACAGTGTGCTTTGAACTATACTAAAGGAAGAATAGACGACAGTTTGCTCCAATTACCTAAGCATCAGTCTTATTTTCATGGTGTGAAAGATTGAAGCCGCACACCAAACCATTGATTGGACCTTGTCAATGTGGCTTTCGTCCTGGCAAGTCCACCATAGACCAGATTTTTAAATAATCCTGCAAAGATGATAAAACTCTGCAGAATGACGATGAGCAATACACAGTTCCGTCATGGTAGGAAATGACCTCTCCGAAACCTTAAATACCAAACGAGGTTTCAGACAAGGCGACCCGCTATCATGCGATCTCTTCAATTTCAACATGAATGGGATCCCATAAAAGCCAGGTGAACATAGCAAGAGATATAACTGCTTTCGCCGATACTGAAAAAGAATCATCCAAAGTGGGTTTGACGGTCAAAGAGCGCAATACAAAGTATATGTTGTCTGCAAATTAAGAATCGCGGCGTCTAGGCTTCCATGTTACAGCCGGCAAATATAACTTTGAATTTGTTAGAGAGTTTAGATACCTTGGCACCGTTACAGCACGCCGTAAGCAGAAAAAAAACAATGTCAGCCTAGAGATTAAGCGAAGAGTGACAATTGCTAAAAGGTGGTACTATGGGCTAAGTAAGTAATTAGGTTGCAGATTTCTCTCTTGATCGACAAAACTGAAATTCTACAAGACGGTCATCATATCTGTGCTTCGCGATGGCGCTGAGGCATGGGTGGTATCGCAAACAGATGCCGCCGCTTTTGGGGTGTTCGAGAGGAAAGTTCTTCGTAAAATCTTTGGCCCTGTTCGAGTTGGCGACGGCTATAGTCGCCAATATACATGAACCACGAACTGTACGAGCTCTATTTCGACATTCTCCAGCGTATAAGAATTCAGTGACTACGTTGGCTGGGTCATGTCTTTCGTATGGATAAAGAAGCTTCAGCAAAAAAGGTGTTTGAGGCTTAAGCCGAGGGTCGACGACGAAGAAGAAGACCATGCCCCCGATGGATTGACCAGGTCGAGGAAGCCCTAACCGCGCTTGGTGAAAGAGATTCAAGTTGTTGAGAGTTCAAGTTGTTATTCGGCGGCGCGCGCGAAGCCGAATAACGACTTGAACTTTGTTGATTAGTTCATTAGGTCTTTTTCTTCGCTAGGTCTGTTTGGTTAGTTTTGTTAGTTAGAACTCAAACCATTTAACCATGGCTTATGGTGAGTTATTTAATAGCATGAATTCGCTTCGTTTCATTAAACTGTTTGTGATTAGCTTTACTCCCCGTTTAGTTCGCCGTTTGTTGTATACGCGTTGCGTATTACGCGGCTAAAGAAGTTTCACTTCAAAAAGTTCTGTGCTATATCTAGCATAACTTCCTCATCGAATACGATTCATACCGGATACTAAGTGGTACCGTTTTTGGCAAAGCATTATTATTTTATATTCAATTCTTTCTTTTTCTTTAAGAAAATCTTAATATTTTTTAAAAAAATCAACACAGCTTAGATCGTGTCTTTTAACAGTTTTCTAAAAAAACTTGCTCCTTGCAGGAGTAGAAGAAACCATTTTATTTTTTTTTTAATTTTTTGGAAGATCTTGAAAAACCCATACAGCTTGTGAGACATATTTGAATGTAAAATTAGAAAAAAATTGGAGTTGATATGCCCAGATGTACCCATTTACCCCACAATAATATCTACAATAGTGAGCACTGTATAGAAAAACATTGGAAAAAATTTGTTTTTATAGAGATTATTTGTTGTTCAGAGTATTTCATATTCGGCCTAGACCGACTTTAGGGCTTGAGCTAATTTAACTAACCTCTTAATTTTTATTTTTTTTTTTAAATCAAAACAGCATCTCAAACACATTTTGGCTATTCAAAATCATCCGGTCATTAAAAGAAGACATGACTTTAAGTAACAAAATAATAACTTCTTGCTATTTCTAACGAATCTTGAGCCCATAACCTCAACACTAAACTCTGACAAAGGTTCTCAAGTGCAGCTGCATCAATTCGTAACAAATCTTCCAAGAACTGACTAAAACAATAATAAAAGCAAAAATAAAAAAAAAAATAAAAAAAATATAAAAACAAAGATATCTCAATTAAATGTTTTGATGACTTGTTTTATGTACTGACTTTAGAATAACTAATTGCTTCATTTGAGTGAAACTTCAAATCATCTAAACTGGATGACGAAGACATAAACTTAAATCTTAAAAGAACGCAGCACTTAAAGCAATCTGTTGCTTTGGACACAACAACAAGTGCTTGAAAAGAAGTAAAGAACTAAAGCAAAAGCGCCATAAAAAAGGTGTCAATGAGTTCCGAAAGCATTCATCTTCAACTTTTAAATGTTATTCATGTTGAACAAACATGCAATCATGCAGTAGTATTGGCTCTTCTTTATAACTTTATTTATATAAAAAACAAAAAAAAAAAAAAAAATAAACCGTAAATTTAGAACTACCAACGACGATAATAATAAATCTTTTATTTACACTCTACACAGCCATATTCAAGGGAAATATAAGATTCATTAAAAGAAAACATCAGCTAAAGTTTAAGTTGTTGTTGTTAATGTTTGCTTTTTGTTAAATAAACTAGTTGGAAATGAAAATGGACACAGACACACCTTTTTTGATGCTAAATAAACATGTTTTAAGTGATTAAAAACCATTACTTCGTGTTTTTATGGTATCGAATGAAATCAAAGTGTTATTAAAAGGGAAATTCTAAGAAAGCTTTATCTATTGGTTAAAGATGTTGTATTTGACTGACAAGGAAAGAGTGCTCTATAGTTCTTGTTATAAAAAAATTATTGTACTTTAGTGTTAAATAGTGCAGCGTAGTGTCGAAAGAAGCATACCTTTATCACGTACCTTTACTTATTCTCACTCCAGCAGACAATTAGAACTATTAAAATGCCCTCAACAGTATTTAAGTGTTATTTTGTTTTAACTTTTTTTCTTTTTTTTTTTCTATGACGACTGTATGTAATAAAAACCTTTTTTATAAGAGTTTCAGATTTTGCGGCACTTTTTATGGTTTAATTGAGAAAGTCTTATAGTAAAACATATCTGATTTTTTCATTGAAGGCATAAAGTTTTTCACTTGTTTTTTTTTTTAACCTTGTTTGGAAACTTAAAATCATCCTTCTAGGTTTATAAAATAAAAATTTTATGATTTTTAGAACTGATCTATTATTTCTTATCTCGATTCATTTCAGACTGCTTAAGTAAGTTTTAACTGCAAAAACTTAACAAAAATTTAACAGGACTACAAAAAAACCAAAAATTGGTTCTTTGACAGGTTCTAGCATATCTGTGTTTGGGAATTGAAATTGTGCACTTTCCCGCTTTACATTAATTATCACCGAAAACTTTTTTGCATTTCCATAATAATGTATAAAACCTTGTTAGAATTATGTAGAGAAAAAAACAAGAAAACGAGCAGAAACAAAACACGCTTTTGCCATTTTTAGCCTTTGGAAAATGGTTTTAAGTTGATGAAATTTCTCATGAAAATACAATCATTGGTTTGGAATGATAGCTTTTACTTTTTCGAACATAAAGTATGAAAATAAAAAAATTCCGCCCCAGGCGGCATTATTATAGGGTCGGCACTGAAGCTAAATTAAGCATTTTACAAAATAAACATGTCTAAAATAACATTTTTAATAGCAAGGGAAGAAGAAATTAAAATTATTGAAGGTTCTTTACTGAAATACCTCAATCGAGAACATAGTTCAAAAAGTGTTTCTCCAGAAGTTTCCCTAACATACCACTGTTCAGATGAGATGAATATAAATTCAGATGAATCCTCAGCCAGCGATGAAGAGTATGAAGAAGAAGGTGGCGCAAAATTAAGCATCCAATTTTGCTTTTGAATATATTTTTAGTAAATAAAAAAAATGGTATTGTGTGATGAAAGTCTTCATTTGAACCATTACAATTTTTTTTGTTATGTGGAAAAGGTGATATTCTTCAAGGGACTGTCGCAAGCGTTGACACACATTTGTGCCCGTTTTATCGATTTTCAAGAACTTTCCGAAAGATTTCCGGTGATAAATGTTCGCATTCTTGTCGAATATTCTCCTTAAGGTTTGCGATTGTCTGAAGCTTGTTGGCATAAGCCCGCGATTTCAAGTAGCCTCAAACCAAGAAGTCTGATATGGTTGATCTTTCTGACCATGCCAAATCACCAAAACGCGAGATAACAAGACCACGAAACGCTTCCTTAACAATATTCATTGTGACTCTTGCTGTGTGTGCGATTGCCAGCTAAACCGTTCTGTTGAAACCATATGTTTTGTTTTTGACGTAACCGCTTAAATGGCAACGCCATTTCCAAAAATTATAACATCTTCCGATAGGATGATTAATTTTGCGCCACCTTGTACAAATATTTAACGTAGCCAATTCAAATTGTGTAAGTTTTTTTTTCTTATTTTCCTTCGGCTTTCCAGATGAAGCGAGTTAAAGAGAGTGAAGCCGCCGTTCAAAAAAAGAAAAAAGCTAGGCCATCCAGCGATAAAGAGTGTTTTTTAGCTACTGACTTGAAAGATTTGGTCTTTGGCCTGTAACTATTAAAGATGACACACGAATCCTACTTGTTCAGCAAGATGCATCAGCGATACCAAATCCAAAAAGCGACTTTGGGGAAACTCGGATTGGTTTATTCGTACTCAGCCAAATAAAGAAAAAACTTTGAGGACGTGGCTAACGTATTCTTCTTCAAAAAAGCTCTTTACTGCTTTTGATTATTTGAAGAAACAGTTCAGTCGAGTCTTAAATCAGGATTCAATAAGTGGTAAAAGAATAAGTTTTCTTCGCCTCTTGAACAGTAGATAATTTTGACTTACATAATATTAGAATTAGGTTGATGATATGTATACTAGAATTTTTTGATATAATTGAGGACAATAAAAGATTATCTTTATATATAAAATTCTTCTGTACATGGCTTTGTCATTGAACTCCTCTTAAACGGCTGGACCGATTTGAATGAAATTTGGTAAGTACATGCAACTGGGTCTGTAGATGGTTTGTATCTATAGTATGACCCGGTAGGTGACGCTGTTATTGCTGTGGGAGTGTTTAAAGGGGTATTTTGGATTATAACTCAGAAACGAGTTGATAAATTGTCATGATTCTTTCTTTACACCATTATATTTTATGCATACAAAATTACAAAAATGCAAAATTAATAAAAATAAACAAACAAAAAAACCTTAAATTTTTATGATGTTAGGCTTGATATTTCGATCGTATAAACCGTATTTAAATTTTTATGATAGAAACTTTAAAGAAACCCTATATTTATGCATACCATATAAAAAAACATTAAAAATGCCATTTTTGGTTTTAAATATTTTTTCAACTACAAATATTTTATCAAAGTTTTTTGCGAAATACAGAAATTTGTTAAGGTTTTTTTTGAAAAATTATTAAAATTAGAAGGGAAACAAAAATGAAAAAGATTGAAATACTATTGGACAGACAATTAATCAAAATTTCAAACAAAAAAAAAATTAATGCAATCCTTTGTAACATGACCGCGTTATTTACTTTCAAAGCCAGCATTTTCATTTTTGGTTGATTTTTTTTTCTATTTCACCAGAAAATAAAATTAGTACTAAAAACTTTTTGTGTGTTTCAGGTAAGAACGTTTTTATGGTGTTAATTTCTTTGAAATTTTAAACAACTTGCAAGTTGCTATAGAAAGCGAAATTTGTCTATCACGACCTGTTTGACATTGTAACCAATAATATGATACATGGCCCATGTGGTTCTCTCAACATGACGGCGCCGTGCATGAACAATGGAAAATGTACAAAACGTTTCCCAAAAGAGTGCATAAACGATACTATTACCAATATTGATGGTTATCCGTTATATCGTCGTAGAGACACAAACAATGGTGGTCAATCATATCAATTGCTCATGTCAAATAATGAAAATCCGGTTGACATTGATAATCGCTGGGTGGTTCCTTATTCGCCATTACTGTCTAAAACCTACAAAGCCCATATTAACGTTGAGTTTTGCAGTTCAGTTAAGTCAATCAAATACATTTGCAAATATGTTCATAAGGGCAGTGATATGGCTGTATTAGCAGTTCAAAACTTAAATGACAATGACGAAATAACGCGTTATCAAATGGGCCGATACATAAGCAGTAACGAAGCAGTGTGGCGTATTTTAAGCTTTCCAATTCACGTCAGAGACCCTGCTGTTATACATTTGGCCGTGCATCTGGAAAATGGACAGCGCGTTTACTTCACTGAAGAAACTGCTATACAACAAGCGTTAACTGCCCCAAAAACAACTCTGACTTGAGTTTTTCGAATTGTGTAACCGACCAGGTATTTTATAGCAATTCGCAAAAACGTTATTTTATGTTGACGTCCGACGATATTTCACATGGAACAAGCAATCAAAAAAGTGGGAGCCACGAAAGCGAGGCGTTCCAGTCGAAGGCTACAATAGCATATATATGAGAAGTGCATTGGGCCGGTTATACACAGTTCACCCAAAGCAACGCGAATGTTTCTTCTTGCGTTTATTGTTGGTTAACGTTCCTGGACCAACGTCATTCCAACACTTGCGAACAGTTAATGGCATTTTGTACGAATCTTACCACGATGCGTGTCGCGAATTGCATTTGCTGGAAGATGACAACCATTGGGATCTCACACTTGCAGATGCAGTACTGAGTTCCTCTCCTCATCAAATTCGACAATTATTCGCCATTTTGTTAACAACATGTTTTCCCTCGCAAGCATCTACTCTCTGGGACAAATATAAAGATTCCATGAGCGAAGACATTCTGCATCGTATGCGGAGTGCTAATGGAGATATCACAATCGATTTTTCGGCGGAAATTTATAACGAGGCTTTAATAAAGATCGAAGATATTTGCATTCTTATTTCAAATATGCCACTAATTCATTTCGGTATGCAATCGCCAAACCGTCCAGCGACAGACATCATCCACAACGATGTTCAGCGCGAACAACATTTCGATACGGCTTCATTGACAACCTTTGTTGCAACTAATGAACAACTACTCAATGCCGAGCAAAGAAGCATCTACGATCAAATTAATTTGTCAATTGCCGCACAACAAGGTGGATTCTTTTTCTTGGACGCACCAGGCGGCACCGGCAAAACATTCATCATATCTCTGATACTTGCGCGCATTCGATCACAAAATCATATTGCATTGGCAATTGCTTCATCAGGCATTGCAGCGACTTTGCTTGATGGTGGCCGCACTGCACATTCTGCACTCAAGTTGCCTTTGAATATTCACACAAATCCAGACGCAATGTGCAACATAAAGAAGCGTTCTGGCATGGCTAAGGTTTTGCAAAAATGCAAAATAATTATCTGGGATGAATGTACTATGGCCCACAAAAATTCTCTAGAAGCTCTCGATAGAACGCTCAAAGATCTCAACGACAATACCAGACTTTTCGGTGGCGCATTACTGCTTTTATCCGGTGATTTCAGGCAGACATTGCCGGTCATTCCACGCGCTACTTATGCGGACGAAATAAACGCATGTTTAAAACAATCGCACCTTTGGCGAAATGTCAGCGTATTACGCCTCACAATAAATATGCGTATTCAACTGCAAAATGATCCACTGGCGCTGTCATTCTCCGAACAATTGCTGAAAATTGGCAATGGAGAAGTTCAATTGCACAAAAACACGCAATTTATTAAATTACAAAACAATTTTTGTAATATGGTAGCATCGAAAGATGCTTTGATTGAAAGCATATTCCCAAATTTGCGTGCCAATTACACAAATCATGTGTGGCTACGCGAACGAGCTATTTTGGCTGCAAAAAATATCGATGTTGACGCTATCAACTTCAAAGTGCAACAGACATTACCTGGCAATGAGATCCTGTTCAAATCGATCGACACTGTTGTCGATTCTGATGAAGCCGTAAACTATCCTGTTGAATTCTTAAATTCGCTGGATTTACCGGGAATGCCACCACACAACTTGCCTTTAAAAATTGGCACAACAATAATATTACTTCGAAATTTAAATGCACCAAAGCTTTGTAATGGCACGCGATTGGTCATAACAAATATTAGAGGAAATATTCTTGAAGCTACAATTTTGACCGGCAAGTTTCAAGGTGAAGTTGTTCTTCTTCCAAGGATCCCAATGATACCTTCAGACTCGCCAATTCCATTCAGACGCCTGCAATTCCCAGTTCGTTTGGCGTTCGCAATGACTATTAATAAGTCACAAGGCCAAAAATTGTCTTTTTGTGGGCTAGATCTTGAAAGCCCGTGCTTCTCACATGGCCAATTATATGTCGCGTGTTCTCGGGTTGGCAAGCCATCAAGTTTGTTCATTTATGCTCCTGAAGGACTGACAAAGAACATTGTACATCAACTCGCATTAAGAATTTAAGATGTACGACTGCACGCGATGATACCGTTTATCGAATGATGCTGGCTTCTCGAACATTTGATTCTTTTTCATCTAGTGTATGTGTGTGTGTATAGCGCAAATAAGTTTGCCGTTGACAAAAAGATGTAAATAGGTATACATACTAGTTGCCGCTATGTTAATACAGGGTCAGTGCTTACAGCTCGGCTAATCTGACATCGTGATCGCCCTCGATCACCGGTTCAATTTCCAAGTGTATCAATTGTTCATCGCTCGACTCGTTATTGGTGAAGTCACGAAGGTCTCTGATCACGGGTTCAATTTCAAGATGTATCAACTGCTCCTCGTCATTCTGATCGTCATTGGTAATTAATGTGTTGCTTTCACTATCCGACCCAGCCAGCCCCTGAACCTCTCGTACTTCCTGCCATTTCCGTAGTTTGTTAGCTTCGACGACTCCATCATAAGGAAGTTGTGTTAGCTGGCAGTTCTCAACATCCCGAATAACATACCGGTCGTTTCCTAACACCTTATGGATAATATAAGGGCCTCTGTATTTAGGAATAAATTTCTTATTAGTTCCAATGGTTGTGTCAACATTGCGGAAGGCAACATAGTCTCCAGTATGATATGTTTTAGTAGGCTTGCTGCGAGAAAGACAATAGTTAGTATTATATTCTTGAGAGAGTTTGATAGCATTCAATGCTGTATGTCTGAGTTGCGTCAGATCTCGATCCGCACTGTCCAACTGTTTGTCATGTAAATATTCTGTCAGTTCATCAATAGCTTCTCCTTTTTGGTCAACTCCGAACAGTAATTTACTTGGCGTCTGCTTAGTCGAACTATGTACTGAATTATTAATGGCAAATTCAACCTGTGGCAGCAGATCTGACCAGTCGGAATGGTTAATTGGTTCTGTCATTTTTCCAAGCATAGCTTTAATAACACGATTAACTCTTTCTACCTGCCCGTTTGCCTGCGGTGAGGCCACTGCCACTTTTACATGCTCAATATTTTTGTTCAATAAATAATCGCTGAATTCCATTGACGAGAAGCTGGTTCCGCGGTCAGAAATTATTCTTCTTGGTCTACTATAGAACCGAAAATATTTATCCAAGGCAGCGGTTACTTCTCGTGTGCTTGTTGAATTAACTGGAAAAAGTTTGACGAATTTGGTAAAAGCGTCTACAACAACAAGTGTATGTTTCCGCTTGGACGTAAGAGACGGCAGAGGGCCGAAGTGGTCGATGTGCAGAGTATCGAAGGGCATCGGTTTCTTCGGTATTGCGTAAAGGTTGCGTTCTGAGGTTCTTACAGGTGCTGCATATATTATACATTTGAGGCAGTTTCGTATGAAACGTTCGACTTTTCCCCTCAGGTTTGGAAACCAGTAATGCATGCGTAGCTGATCACAACATTTATCAACACTTTGATGTCCAATAGATTCGTGTATTTGTCTAATCACGTTTTCTTCCATTTCGCCAGGTACATACAACAGATTCTGCCCATATTTTCCTTTACGATACAATAAACCACCGCTTAATTCATATTCACTAAGTTCTTCTGTTTCCAATTTATTTTTTAAATCCATAATATTTTGGTCTCGGTTCTGCGCAACTTGCAATTGGAAATCAACGTTACTTGTGTCGATCAATGCGACTGTCCGGCATCGACTAAGTGCATCAACATGACCCATAGAGATTCCACCGCGATGTTGAATTGTGTAATCATAATTTTCTAGCTCAAGCGCCCATCTTGCTATACGAGGGTTAATTTGCTTCTTTTCCAGTGTCATGGTCAATGAGCTGCAGTCAGTCACTATTTTAAATGGCATACTCAGGTATACTCGGAAGCGCCTAAGTGCATATATTATTGCCAATGTCTCCAACTCAAAGCTGTGGTAGCGGGACTCAGCAGCAGTTGTTGTTTTTGAAAAGTAAGCCACTGGATGAAACTTATTATCTTCTTGCTTTTGCATTAGTGCCGCTCCAAACCCATGTGAGCTGGCGTCACAGTGAAGTTCTGTTTCTTTCTTAGGGTTATAAATTGCCAAAATTGGTGCATGCAAAAGTTTCTGTTTAAGAGTGTTAAACGCAATATAGCAATTTTGATCAAAGTCATATTTGGCGTCTTTGCGCAACAGGTTTTGCAGAGGTTTGGCAACTCTTGAAAAATCAGGGACGAATCGACGAAAGTATGAAAAAAGTCCAAAGTAAATTTGGCTGTGTTAGTATTCAAAGTCAATATTTTTAAAAATTTTACTCTTAGTTTTAGTTTCTTACACTTCTTAAAAATTAAATTGTTCATTGGTTCACCATCAGTTTTTCCTTTGCTAACTTTTGTTAAATTAATATTAAAATCGTTTAAATTTTTTCTTACAAACTATCATGTTAATTAGTTTTCTATCAATTTTTCCTTTGATAGCCTTTATTAAATCAATATCAAAATCCTTTAAATTTGCATTTTATCTTATTAGTAAATTGTGGGTAACTTATGGACTGTCAAACACTCGCAGGGTCCGCTAGTTATATTATAAAGATTTTCGATACAGCTACTATGTGTACACATAGAAAAACCGCCAAATAAAAACCTAATAATGTGGAACAAAGTTCAACAGATTTCTTTATGGTTTTTACCCAAGAAGATGTTATTCTTAAAGTTATTAATTTAATAAGAAATCTCATACAGGTACTAGGTTTTCTTCTTGATTTTGTTTAAGAAGAAATCTCATAAAGCTACTAGGTTTTCTTCTTGATTTTTTTCGGAAGGAATGTCAGGAAGCTAAAGAGTTTTCTACAAGATATGATTTTCTTCTCAATATTGAATAAATAAATAAGATATAACGAATAAACGATACATGAAGTCTAGGACTTGAAAAAAAGTCTTGAAAATATGAATTTTAGAAGAAATCTTTCTAAATAAGTTTAAGAAGATTTATATAAAAAAACCTCTTCTCTTTCGTTTTTCATGCCCCATGTTTTTAAAAAGTTTTGAAATTATGGATTTTAGAAAAAATTAAGAATATATCTTATTCAATAAATTTAAGAAGGTTTTTGTTGAAAAACAAGAAGATTTCTTCTTAAAAAATACCTCTTCTCTTTCAACTTTTATGCCCGTCGTTTTTGAAAAGTTTTGAAAATATGGATTTAAGAAAAAATTAAGAAGATATCTTATTCCATAAATTTAAGAAGATTTTTATTGAAAAACAAGAAGATTTCTTCTTAAAAAATACCTCTTCTCTTTCAACTTTTATGCCCGTCGTTTTTGAAAAGTCTTGAAAATATGGAATTTAGAAGAAATAAAGAAGATATCTAATGATTTTTTCTTAAAAAATACCTTTCCTCTTTCGTCTTTCATGCCCTTTGTTCTAAAAACGTTTTAAGAAGAAATCTTGTAGATTTTATGTCGCACTATTTTTTTCTGTGTATGTTTGAAAACAATGCCTACAAAACTCTATATTAATATCAAAGATGTTTTTGTATATTGTTTATGAGAGGGGCGGTCAGTTGGGAATCCGCCCCGGTCGGCTTAACCTCTCGGTAAGCCTCTGTATGTATCTAGTTGTTTCCCATTTCCATTCTCGTCCGAGCGCTTATTCCTTGGTAGGTACACGGAGCGGACGAGAGCGATAAAATATTTGTCCGGTACGCGTCCCATTTCGATTCAAAGTTCATAAGCGACCGCTAGTGAGCGTTTCCGAACTCTGAAATATTCCCAACAAGAGTTTAAATGCTATCATTACTTCATTTATTCCCTGAAGTTTCTTATATAAAGTTGTAGACAAACGTCTAACGATTTATATTTAAGATAATTCAAAATTATGAAACTAAAGTAGGCGTGGTACCTTCAATACAACTGAAATATATTTTAGAATATACACTAGAAGCTGTGATAGATGTGATAGTTAAAATTCATGAAAGCCTTTCAATAGTGATAATTCTTATCGTGCAAAACCGCGGATGTGGTTATGTAAGTGGGAACAACTGGAATACATTTTGGACTTTTGTGGGAAAACATGCAAAAAATGTGTGAATGAGCTTGCTGAATTGAAATTTAAATAAAACACATGCCAAATTATGAAATGGTCAAAAAAAAATTTTTATTTGGTAGATAATTTCTTGGAATTTACCATTTAAATATAATTTCGGGCCTATGGCCACCACGACTATTTTGCACAAAGGTCATTCTGGAGGTCCAATTTGCGACCACCTTTTCAAACTTTTGAGGGCGTATTTCAGCAATGACACGTTGAATATTGGTTTCCAAAGCGTCAATCGTTGCTGGTTTATCCACATAAACCACTGACTTCACGTATCCCCACAAAAAATAATCAAGTGGCGTCAAAACACACGAACGCGGAGGCCAATTCAACGGTTCATTTTTCGAAATAATGTTGTCGTTGAAATGTTCTTTGATAAGTCGATTGTTTCGCCCGCAGTATGACAAGTGGCACCATCCTATTGAAACCACATTTCGTCCACATCCATATCTTGAAGATTTGGCAACAAAAATTCATTGATCATAGTTCTGTATCGACTTCCATTCACGGTAACGCGTCGTCCTTCCTCATTTTTTAAAAAATACGGACCGATGATTCCACCAACCCATAGACCGCACCAAACAGTACATTTGGTGTACTTGGCATCCAAAAGAGTGAATGTAGACCGAAATTTAGTAATCAAGTTCTTTGTGGTGGTCTCAGACGGACGATTATGTACACCATAAAATTCACGAAGTGCTCTATAAACATTTTTAATTGAACACTGTTTTTGAAAATAAATTTCCACGATTTGGAAGCGTTGTTCTGGATTTAACCTATTCATGATGATTTGCCAAACAATACTGAGTAGAGACGTCACTTTAAACTGTCAAAACAACTGTCAGACAATAGAGCAATCCATATTGAAAAAAAACCTCATAAAAAAACACCCTTTATATAGCATAAATATTGTAAATTCTCTAAATAGATAAAATCATCAAGCAACTTGTTGAGCAATTAAAAAGATAGCAATAGAGTTCAGCTACTACAGCTTTTTCGCACTTTCTCAGCTTTTACTCATTTGAAGCCACAATCCATAGCATCAAAAAAATTTAATGATAAGGATTCCAGTGGCTCAAAACAAAGTTAATCTGGAGAAAATTTACCTACCAAAATTTGGGTTGGGCTCAGGGACAACACATGACGTAACAACGGTTAGAGTTCAAATTAATGAGAGAAATAATTTCCGGAGAATCAAAAACACCGTTCATGAGTTGATATAAATATACGATATCTGCGGACCTCCTTCTCTCACTGCATTCTTAATAGTTTTAAACGATCCTCATCAGGAGAAAGGTTTAAAATGTCAGTTCCACTTAAGCTCCTTAGAGCAAACCGAACAAAACGTTTTTGGATACTCTCTATTCGTTCAACATGTACACTATAACTTGGGAATCAACTGGGGACTTGCGTACTCCAAGTGAGGGCACACTATTGCATAATACAACGTTGTAGTTGTAATCATGCAATTGAATTCTTTGGCCCAGCGTTTTATAAATCCAAGCATTGAAGATGCTTTTTTACAAATGTAATCAATTTGATTGTTGATCTATTACTTAGCATCCATGCATATATCAAGGTCTTTGACGGCATCTACTCGACTTAAAGCAGTATTTTTTTTATTATAATCAAATATTAAATTATTATTTTTTCGTGAAAAGGTCATAGTTTGGCATTTACTAGGATTGAGAAACATATTATTTTTAGAACAGCAAACTTCAAAGGATTTCAGATCGGCCTGGAGTTGGTCTGAATTATCTTTAGCATTTATTGTTCTGTATATTTCCATATCATCTGCATAAATTAACAAATGAGAATGTTTAATGAGTACATCATGAATAATATCATAAATGGCTAAAAAAACAGAATTGGACCAAGGTGACTTCCTCGAGGAACACCTGATTCCACAACAAATGCAGACGACAAAACCCCTCGGAATCGTATTTAATAAGATCGTTTAGTCAAATACGATTGAATCCAGCTAATAAAATATTGAGGAAATCCCAATATTTGATTTAAGATTTAAGTTTAAATAGAATCAACCAGATTCAATTGAATTAAGGCAAAATGTTGTAAAATCGAGAAGATCAGACACAGTGGATCTGCCATTAACAAAACCATGCTGACGAGTTGTTATGACTTCTCCGCAGTGAATTTTTACCCGATCATACACGATACGCTCAAAAAGTTTTGGAATCGATGAGAGCTTGGCAATAGGCCATTAGTTAATAACATCATTCCTGAAATCTTTTTTATAAATTGGACTAATGTCCAATTTTTTCCAAAATATTGGAAAATGACTTTCGTTGATTTATTTGTTGAAAAGCAAAAAAAGTGGTTGACACAAAATGGAACCGAATTGAGTTAACACTGCGGCAGGAATTCCAACGGGTCCAGCATTAAAGTCCTCATCGATCGATCCAATATACTTTAAGATATCCTCCAAAGAAACTTTGTATCCTAAATTCATATATTCAAAATAGCCTTCATTAGGATTGTAAGAATCAGAACAAAATGATTCTTTGAAAAGATTAGGATCGTCACTAAATCCATCAATGGTTTTGAATGACGAAGGGAATCCATCAGATTTCTTCTTTGTGTTTATGAATCCCCAAAATTTCTTTGGATCAGACAATATCCTTAACTTAATATTGCCTAAATATTGATGATATAATGCAGCTGCGCTATTTTCAAATTTCAGAAACAGACATTTGTAAGTTTCCAGGTCATTTAAGTCTAAGCTACAGACATATTTCTTCCTGGCCTTATTCCTGTTGTTGCGAAAAGTTTTCAAATCCTTTGTATACCAGGTATAGGCAGAATTTTTCGCAATCTTGAGGCTGTATGGCACGGATTGAGAAACATAGCAAAGAACTCCATATAAAAAAATTAATGGAATCATCAAGATTATTTCCATTTATGTATTCTAAAATTGCATTGAGTTTACTATGAATCAAATTATTCAACTTCAAAAAGTCAGCTTTTTTAAAGTTGAATGAATTCATAAATTTTATCAATGGATTTTGAATTAACTATATTTTCTCTATCTGATTTGTACCAAATACTCAATGGTGGATGGTATTCATCAACAGTTGTAAGAGTATGGACGGTAGTTAAGACCAGGTCAAGAAGTCGATTTAGACTATTATAAATACAACTTACTTGTAGGTCGGAACATATATTATCAATAAATATATGTTTTTGATGTGTCTTCGAATTAGATGCACAAAAATATGTATCATCGTCAGAAGAATATCTTTTAAAGTCAGGCAGATTAAAATCGCCCAACAATAAAATGTCGTCGATTCGTTGGAAGAAGTGGTAGTTCCAATTTTGGCTGGCCATTCTCGAATCAGTCGAGGTAAGTGCTTTGAAATAGTGAAGGGCCAGCAATTTCACAGCTGTAATTTTATGTTAACACTTGCCCACAAACTTATTGCTTACGCCTGATGAAAAGGGAACGAAGAAGTCGCTATGGTATCAGTATCTGAATCTGAGGAAGATGACACCACCACAGAAAGACATTTTTACGACCGCATTCCTCGTGTCTCCGGCCAACACAAAGTTACTACGTAGTCTGATAAAGATTTGAATTTCCACTATTGGAAATAGTGGATATTCCACTCCTGGCAAAACCATCACAGGTTGATAAATTTTGACCA
The DNA here is from genome assembly GCA_958299015.1 of Tetanocera ferruginea. Taxonomy (NCBI): domain Eukaryota; kingdom Metazoa; phylum Arthropoda; class Insecta; order Diptera; family Sciomyzidae; genus Tetanocera; species Tetanocera ferruginea. Next base: position 45,878,651 of record OY282642.1, on the reverse strand, counting down.
CGGGTTCGAGTTTATTGGGTCCTAATGAATCTAGAAAATTCCCAACTCCAGGTACGACCGTTTCAAAACTCTGCGTATTTTGCATATTTCTTATATACAGTTTTGCATAAAAATCCGCTCTCTAGTCATAACAGCTACAATTTGTTTAGCTCGTACATACTTACGAAACTGTTTGTGATTTAAACAAAAAACAAAAGTTATACCAAATAGTTCAAGTTAGAACTCATAACTCCTCATATTTTTGGAGTTAAAAATTTACGAGTTGACTCCACACGGTTAAATATCTTGGACTTAATTTTAAACTTTTTTGGATTACATATAGGACACGACCAAAAAAAGATTATTTTTTAATCCAATGAAAAGTTTTAAATTTTTCAATCCAAAAAGGATTTATTTTTAATCCGCAAAAAGTTTAAATTTTCTTAATCCAAAAAAGAATAATTCTTAATCCACATAAAGTTTAAAATATTATAATACAAAAAGGATTAGATTTTAGTCCAAAAAAGTTTAAAACATTGTAATCCGAAAAGGGATTACTATTTAATCCATAAAGGTTTAAACACTGTTTACTGTAATAATGTATAAAATAATATTTGGGTTCAGATTTTAATAAACAATTTGTTTCATTTTATTAAAAATAACTTTCGGATGCTTTAACAACATTTAGAATTATATTTAGCTTAAATTTCGTAGTAGTAGTAGTTTTCAATCTTATACCTGAATTACAATGCGGCAGTGGCAGCGTCAGTGGCAGTGGCATTGATCAGCTGTTATTTTAGGAATACTGTTGATCAATGCTAAAACTTACATAGCATCAATGGCAGTAAGCAGTACTGCCGAGGTCAGCCCTATTTCTAAATTCACTACCAACATGCAAATAATTAAACTACTTAGAAAAATTCAACATTCACTGACTTTGATGCTGACGCTGCCACTGCTAGATTGTAATTGGCAGGCAGTAAAATATGAAACAGCTGATCACTGCCGCTGCCACTAACACAGCTGCTGTCTCTGCCAATGCTACATTGTAATTCATCTATTAAATAACATAAATACTTTGTCCTGAAATTACTACCTTAATACAAATTTGTAGTCCAAAAATAGTCTTAAATTTAAACTTTTTCGGATTAAAAAAAAATTAAACTAAAATATGGAATAAAAATTAGTACTTTTAGGATTAAAAATTGCTTTAAACCAAAGTTTGGATTAAAAACTAGTCCAAAATTTTTAACCGTGCAGTTATCTAATAAAAGTTATGAATAGACTTGAATTTCTAAAGTTATGAAGGGACAATTTGAAGTGAATAAAATTAAGAAGGTTAGAAAATTTGAAAAATTTCCAAGTTCTTCTTAAATCTTAAGTTATAAATGTGAATAAAACGGACCTAAGTATTTTTTGTCACACAAAACAAACAACTTTTTTTTTAAAATTCTATTAATACACATTTACCATGAACCAAAACTGGATTAAAATTGGTGGAAAAATATATCACGGTGACAGTGTTTTAAATAAAATTGGAAGATGTGCCCAAAAAGCATGGTTTCATTTCATTCCAGGTATGGGAAATACAAACAATATTTTTTTGTTAAAAGTTGTTGAGAATGTCTAGGCCTTTATCTTTTGAAAATATACCAAAAAAGAAGGTACTGGGCATAAAAAAGGAAGTCACAATAAAAAAAGAAAGAGTTTCGATATAGTATCGTAAGTGTAGACGTAGAATTCCGTTTAAGTTGTAACCTCTTCTACTTTGTCTCTTTGGTCCGATTGTTTTGTCCATTTTGCACGTATGTTTTATTGATCTTCCGAAAATTAACAAATAAATGAATAACACTCAATAATGGACTACTTATCGAGGCCAAAAGAGAGAAACAGTTAAAAAGTAAGTATGATTAAATGAGCAAGCAAAAAGAAACAAGCAAAATTTCAAATTTGTTCCATAATTTTGTTAAGTTTGATAGGTTGAGTTCATTGACTTAGTTGAAAAGAAGGCGAAGCAAATGCATTGTCCATTGGTGCCACTTTCGTCTCTGCCCGATATATAGTTTGCGAGCTACAGTCAGTTTAACTACTAATTTCAAATTAATATTAAGACCCCGATTTTTGAAAAATCGTATGTTGACTATATACCACGCTGAGCACATGTCCTTTCCTCTCGTCTCTGTCTAATGTATAGTTTGCGAACTACACTCGCTAGTGCTAGTGGGATGTGGAATCCAAATTTATTTGCATTAAAAACAAAAATTAAAATTTTACGCCATCTATTGGGTAAAAGCATAAAACGAAATATGATCCAACTCGATGTTTTCATAAGAGTTAAATCTAACCGGATCACAGACTCATTTCGTTAAGTTTGACAGTTTAAATTCATTGACTGAGTTGAAAAGAGGTTGTGAATGTAGTACATACAAGAACCTTCAGTACACAAACAAGAACACTCAGTTCTAAGTAGTACATACAATAACCCAATAAAGAAGTACTACATACAAGAACCCAATGAAGAAGCCTGCGAATCAGTTCGCATAAAACAAAAACAATACAAGCACAAACAACAAAACAAAAACAAAGAAAGCAGCAGGCACAGCATAAGCAACTGATGATTGATTTTCTTATATAAAAACATGCATTTTTCTTCTTATATTTTACTATTTTGTGACTTTAATATAATAGTGACAAAATCCAAAATTAGATATTCATTCAGCGCAGGATATATCTGATATTTTAGTATATATAATATCTGTGAACGATAAGTATTAAAGGCTGTAGGTATACCCTAAAGTATTTGCCAAAAAGTTGCCTAATGACCTTGAAAAGATCTGTAAAACGACCCCATACAAACCGCGCTGTAAGACGTAATTCTACGTCAAAATAATTTCGTAGCAACGATTTTATAACTTGTATTTGAGTTCTTATAAATTTTGTACCTTCCCCTACGGCTCTGGGGAGTATTAATAAATATAAATTTCAAAAATATAACTTTTTTGCATGGACCTTTTTTGCAGGTTATGAGTTTTATTTAAAAAAATCCGTTTTTAACTATTATTTTTATAATTAATTTTCTGAGTAACAAAAACTAAAAAATAAGTTCAATTTCAGAGCGAAAAAATATAAATGACTTAAAAATAAGTTTAATTTTTGAGTAAAAAAATAAAACTCAAAAAATAAGTTTTATTTCAGAGCAAAAAATAAAACTCAAAAAGAAATTTTATTTTCAGATAAAAAAAAAAAATAAAAAAATAAAATTTATTTCAGAGTGAAAAAATAAAACTAAAAAAGTTTAAAAGTTTAATTTTTTTAATTAAAAAATGTAACTCAAAATATAAGTTTTAGTTTCTGAGTAAAAAGAAAACTCAAAAAATTAGTTTTATTTCAGAGAGAAATAATAAAACTCAAAAATGAGTTTTATTTTCTGATTAATAAAACAAAACTACAAAACTATAAGTGTTATTTCTGAGTAAAAAAATAAAATTCGAACAAGTGTTATTTATGAGCTAAAAAATAAAACTTAACAATGACAGTTATTTTATGAGTTTTTAATATAAACTCTAAAAAAATAAAAATCTTAATTTCTTTAAACAGCAAATGAATCAAGGATCAATTTGGCATACGTGATTCTTCTCTAGTGCCTTTAACATAATGATGTTTTTCCTTCGAAATTTTCAAAAAAAAAAAATATATTTTCTGTCCCTGCTTTTTTGTCATTCTGAAAGATTTACTAGAAAATGGAGAAAAAGACAGAAAGTATTTCAGATATCTATCATCTATCATTTATCTACAAACTCAGAAATAAAAATTTGGTATTCCTGTGTATGGCGGGTATTTTGATAAATTTGAGATGATTTTGCAGACAAAACTGCAAAATATTTTCACTTAAACTCTCAAAAGCAGTAAAATGTTTATGTTTATTCTTTAAATTTTTACACAAGGCAGTTGTATAAAATATATGCAAACAATGTCAAATTATCACACTATTTTTGAGAAAAATACGCTACACTGAGGGAAAAATGTGTTAAAATTTAATTAAATTGTGCTCATATCTAACGAATTTGGTTTTGAAATAGAGCTTGAAACAATTTCATTAAAATTAAACACAACTGTTTTTAAAACTTAATTCAAAACAAAAGTTTTTGTTATGAAAAATAAATTTAAAAATTTAAAACAAATATTTTAAAGCACATTTTTTCAATGCCATTTTATTAGTTTCTCCAAATTTTTAGCATCAGATCCACAACCAGCTACCCTCGGGACCCCCCGAATATCAAATGTTAACTCCATTCGATAAGGCTTGCTTGATATTTTCAAAAAATTTTATTCAAAACAATTAAAAAACTGTCATTGTATTCAAAGTTTTGTTTGTTTTTTTCAAAGATATAATAAGAGAAAATTAAAAAAAAGAAAGGAGTTTATAGGTACACTGAAAAAAAAACATACTTTAAAATTAAACAAAAATTATTAAAATAAAAATTTAACGCCTTTGCGTTTCTACAAAACAAAATTAAAAACAAGTGTGTTTAATTTTCGCCAACCTATACACTCCTTTCTTTTTTTAAATTTTCTCTTATTATTTCTTTGAAAAAACCAACAAAAATTTGAAAACAATGACAATTTTTGATTTTTTTGAATTGGTATGACAAATATCGAACATATGATAAAAAAAAACATATTAATTAAATATTAAAATATTTAGAATGCAAACTTCATCGAATGGAGTTAACATTTGGTATTCGGATATGTTAGCTCCAGTCCCGGGGGTAGCTGGTTGTGAATCTGGTACTAAAAACTCGGAAAAGTTAAAAAAATGGCATCGAAAAAAATATGATTTAAAACATGTGTTTTGAATTTTAAAATTTTTGTTTTAAATTTGTTTTTCATAACAAAAACATTGTTTTAAAAACAAAAACATTTTTTTTTAATTTAACTTTAAAAACAGTTGTGTTTAATTTTAATGAATTTGTTTCAAGCTCTATTTCAAAAACAAATTCGTTAGATATGAACACAATTTCATTTAATTTTAACACATTTTTCCCTCAGTGTAGTTGAAAATTAAACACACTTGTTTTAAATTGTGTTCTTTAGAAATGCAAAGGCTTTAAATTTCTATTTTAAAATTTTTTGTTTAATTTTAAAGTATATTTTTTTTCTCAGTGTAAGATTTATTTTGTTTTATAGCAGAGATGAAAACGGTCTCACAAGACAATACAAAGTTACTTTGTAAAAGAAACGAAATATATATTTGAAAATTTATCTTAAAAAAACAATGTTTGACTTCCAAAATATAAAAAAACAAGTACAGAAAGTCTAAAGTCGGTCTAGGCCGACTATGAAATACCCTAAACCCACTTTTCAAAAATAAAAAAATTTTTATTGTAGGGGAAGAGTGGCATGAAAGAGCCAGTTTTAAAAAAGTTACAAAATATATAAAAATAATTAATAAAATTATAATTCTTGTATCAAAAGTATTTTTTGATTCATTTATGAACGTAATACCATGAAATATTTTCCAAAATCAACAATATTCTTGGACCTGTAGCCATTTATAAAAAACATGAAATTCGGCTCTTTCATAACACATGGGCATTGAAAGAGCCAACCAAAGTTTTGAAAGACCCATCTTCTTATTACAAGACTTAAGACGAAAAATAACGAATATTTTATTAAAAATATTAATTGTTATTATAAAAAGTATTGTTTTTACAAAAACAAATTAAATTAAATAAAAAAATTCCAAACTAAAAACAAAAAATAGTTAAAAAACTTAAAAATATTTTAAGCAAAAATTAAATCGCTTTGAAGAAAATCTATAATAAAAAGACCTTTTCCAAAAACAAAATAATAGGTTTAAAACACTTAAAAACATTTCTGACAAAAATAATTTAAACTTCCTTTACGCTTCTTCATACCACCGCAACCCAGCTCTTTCAAAACATATTGTCCAAAGAAACATAACCTCAAAAATTAGTATGAAATCAAGATTTTTCCGGCAAAATAAATATGTTATTGGTAGGCCTAATATATCCATAAAATTATAGTATAATAATATTACTGTTAGTTTTAAAGGTGAAGACGTCACAAAACAAATAAAATGTTCTGAAAAACTTACTTAATGATGAAGAAATCCAAAATACGATACACCATCGTCGTTTATTATCAGTGAACTGTCAAATGTTCGAGGGTGTGCCATATGGCGAGTATTGCTTCTTAAAAATTATAATTTAAGAAGCATTCGTATGAAAACTACCGCGTAAATCAAGATGGCTCTTTCAAAACTTGGCTCTTTCATGCCACTCTTCCCCTAAATGGGCGTCTCCGTGGGCGGATGAAGCCTATATTTTAATTGCATTTAAATGGTGATGAAAAATTTACACATACCAAGTTTTATTCCTCTAGCTCACAGTTAATGCCTTTATTGTGCTTTCGCTTTGGGAGGTGGGCGTGTTCATGGACGGATTACTCCTAATTTTTGAACACACCTTAGTTTTGGTATAAAATATATACATACCAAATTTAATTTCTCTATGACAAACATAACCTTATTTATTGAGTTTTAAACTTTTTGGGTTGTATGGTAGGTAGGCGTGTCCGTATGCTGATGACGTCCATTTTTCATAACCATCTTTGTCTTGTCATAAAAAACATACGTGCCAAATTTTAGCTCTGTAGGCTAAGCAGAGGCTTATTTATTGCGTTTTCAATTTTTGGGTTGTATGGGAGGTGGGCGTGTCCGTGAACGGATGACGTCCATTTTTCGAAGACATCTTTGTGTTTGTATAAAACATTTATTGTTGTAGGCTAAATATGAGCTGAGTTATGCAGTTTTCAATTTTCGCGTTGTACGGGAGGTAGGCGTGTCCGTAGACGGATGATGTCCATTTTTCAAAACCAATAGTGCAGATCCTTGGGTTCATGTGACTATGTGTACCAAGTTTCATCTAATTATCTCAACTCCTTCTTCTTATCCTGTGTATACGGACAACACACAGACGGACGGACGGACGGACATGGATAGCTCGACTCACGTAGTGACGCTGATCAAGAATATATATACTTTTCTATACCGGACTCGCTTCGTTCTATGCGTTACAAACGTTTGCACAAAGTTAATATACCCTGACCTTTCAGGTTTAGGGTATAAAAATTTAAAAAGCCAAGGCGACCAACAAATTCATACAATTTTAAATTTCTTATTAATGCCCTTAAATTTCATAAATTTTTTCAAACGCACAAATTTTTAAATTTTTCAAATTTAAATTGCAGGAAATTTTTTCACAAAACTCATCATTTATTTTCACATCTGAGTACATTTTCAACGTCATTACTGTTTAGAGCAGAACAATAAATTATTTATAAACTCAATATTGCATAACTATTTTACAACGAGAAAGGCAAATATTTTTTTATGAATTCAAAAAATAATTCATGCAAAAAAAAGTAATCAATGCGAAACAAAGAATGGCTTTTATGAGCACCACCGATGATATCTACACAAACAACAGATCCACTAATAATAGCTGAATAAAAATTTAAAAGCAATATATAAACAATTAAAAATCGTAAAAATTTTATAACACTGGCCCTGGGTGAAAATATATCGATTAAATTAAAATTTTTATTATTTGCAATTGTTGTGTATAATTTTTTTTTTTCACACACAAAACGGTTAAACGGTTTAAAATTGTTAGATAAAAAGAAGGCCTGAAAACATACACACACACACACACACACACACACAACAACAACTTAATAAAAGCCGCTGATAATTTTTATACAAAAAAAAAAAAAAACAACACACTCCAGGTGGGTACCACTTAAAACATCCCCCTGGCTACACGGCTGCGATGAAAGCCGCTGCCGCTTTGATGAAGCGTCAATTGATTAATATGATCAACAAAAGCACTAACCTTAACTTACAAGCCTCAAACATAATTTCTATGAATGTGTGTTGTTGTTTTGTTTTTTTTTTTTTTCTTTCTTATATGTATTTTTCTTTATAATTAATTAAATTAATTACCATGTATTTCGAAATCAGTGCAAGACGTGCATCAGCATGAAAGACAACTGCCAGCAGCCAACAACAGCAAGCGCGCCAAATAACGTGACCAGAATTAATAACGTTAAAAAGTGTGTGGGACAAACACAGAATGTTGCAACCTGTGACCAATGAGCTGCAACGGTTCGTTACGCGGGTTATTATGTGACGCGACACTTGCAGCTTGCATTAATGCGGCTACGCGACGTTAATTTGAACTTGGCGGCACAAGAACGTGAATAATTTTTTTAAATAACAACTTTATAGTTTGGAGCTGCGAAAAAATATTGATCAACACGTGACACAAGGCGTTTATAAGCTTAACGTGTAGCTGCTGATGAATATTTGCCAAAACTTGTGTCTCTAAACGCCTCAAATGCGCGATCATTTATTAAAAATAATATATATTCAAAAAAAGTCGCGTGAAAAAGTGAGAGTTGCTGTTTAATATTAAGTTAAATTTTATGTTAACGTTTTTGTTGCTGATGTTGTTGTTTTTTAAATAAATTATTTTTTAATTATAGTGCATTTTTCACTGTTCAAAAATTCACGCTCACTTTTCAATTTTTTAAAATATAATATTAATCACTTGATTTTTAAATTTGTTTTTTTTTTACGCTTTGTTTTCTTATTTGATTAACGACTTACACATTTTTGTTTTGGTTTTTTGTGCAGGCGTTTAAAATGCGTCTTAATCGCAATACGTTCAACAAGCTACTGTCTGTCAGTGCCAAAGATTTTCTAGCCTACTCAAGTGACCAAAAGCCTGAACAGCACTTGACTTAAAACTTGGCTAAAAGAAACCGCACGTTAAACAAAAAATCAACCAGTTGAGGCGAGTCGTTATAGTCGAATGCGCGATGCTTGTCTGCACTGCTACAAGTGTGAGCCGTAACTGTGTCTGGAGCCTGCTTAAATCCAGCTAGTAAGTCAAAAGCAGCGACTCCACTGCTCCATCAGCAACAGCAAGAGAGCTTAAGAGAACTGCAGACTCACTGTGGTTAAAGAAGCGCAAATTCATTGGACAAAAATCAAAAATTTTTTATGAGGTATCAAGATTTTGCTAAGCGTATACAAGAGTAGAGATTCAAAACTTAAAGTGTTTACAAACAAAACAAAGTTAAGCTGTAGAGGTTTCACGGAGAGAAATTTTGTGCTGAAAACAATCCCAAACCAATGAATTTGGGAAGTGATTCTGAGTTAAGCCATAATATTCTTAATAATTAATAAGTCCTTATGTGATTGTTTATCAAAAAATCAACACGCCCATTTCTGCATAGTGCATGTGATTTTTGGATCATTTATGAAAAAATTAATATGCCCACAATGAATATGCGTCCAATTTAAGAAATTTTTTGGATTATTTATCAAAAAAATTAATATGCTCACTTGTGCCCAATTTTCGTCGTTCTGGTGCTGTTCAAAAGAAAAAAAATGCTCATTTGTGTTCAATGCATGCCGTTCTTGAATTGTTAGTAAAAATGTTTGGGTTGTATGGGAGATGGTCGTTTTCGTGGATGGATGGATGACGGATGGATGACGTCTTAACTTTTTTATAAAATGAATAAATATTTTATTTTGCTCTTATAGCTTTGACAGAAGCATATTTATATAGTTTTTTATATTAGGGTTATATGGGAGGTGGGCGTTTTAGTAAGTGGATGACCCATTTTTCGAACACACCTCAGTTTTGATATAGATTACACAAATACCGAATTTAAGTTTTGTATCTCAAATATTTTCTTCTTTATGGAGTTTTCATTATTTGGCTTGTATGGGAGGTAGGCGTGGTTTTCATCCGATTTAGCCAATTCTTGAACTTGATTTTAGTATAACTTGATAGCTTCAAAAATTACGGCCGTAATCGTGTCCACAGACAGACGGACAGACGGAAAGACGAACATGGCTAACTCAACTTAGGTGGTGGTGCTGAGCAAGAATATATATACTTTTTTGTACCTACCACGCCTCCTTATGGCCATTACGCACGTCGTTATGTGTGGGGGTATAACAAGTAAAGAAAGTCTTAAGTCGGTCTAGGCCGACTATGAAATACCCTAAACTAACTTTTCTAAAATACAATAATAGTATTGAAAATGGGCGTGTCCGTGGGCGGATGATATTTTACATGCATTAATGTTGATGAAAAATATACACATACCAAGTTTTATTCCTGTAGCTCACATGCTAATGCCTTTATTGTGCTTTCGCTGTTGTGGGTTCTATGGGAGGTGGGCGTGTTCATGGACGGATTACGCCCAATTTTTGAACACTCTATAGTTTTAGTATAAAATACATACATACTAAATTTGATACTCTAAGACAAACATAATCTTATTTATTGAGTTTGTACCTTTTGGGTTGTAAGGGAGGTAGGTGTGTCCGTGGGCAGATGGCGTCCATTTTTCAAAACCATCTTTATTTTGTTATAAAAAACATTCCTAACAAAATTTTTCTCTGTAGGTAAAACAGAAGCTTATGTATTGTTTTCAATTTTTGAGTTGTATGGGAGGTGGGTGTGTCCGTAAGCGGATGATACCCATTTTTCGAAGAAATCTTTCTGTTGATACAAAATACAAAAAAAAAAACAATTTGGCCATTTCAGCCCTTGAAAGGACTTTGACCGAGCTTCTTATGATCAATTGTGTGTGTGTTATTAAATGTTTGCACATAATTGACCGAGAACTGGACCTACATGTTTTATGCCGACTCCGAACGGCTGAAGTTTATGTTCTCAAGAAACTTTACATGGCATTATTTACTCTCTGAGGTTTGCCATTGTCTGCAAACCTCAGAGAGGTGGTGACCGATCAGAAAAATGTTCTATTGAAAAAAATTTTTTCGCCGCGGCTGGGGATCGAACCCGGGCTCCGAGCATGCTAAGCCACATACAAAATACATGCATACCAAATTTTATTGTTGTAGGATAATTATGAGCTTATTTATGCACTTTTCAATTTTTGCGTTGTATGGGAGGTAGGCGTGTCCGTGAACGGATTCCAAAAATATTCAATAATGCAGATCCTTGGGCTCATTGGATCATGTGTACTGAGTTTCATCCAATTATCTCAACTCATTCTTCTTATCCTGACAACACACAGACGTACGGACGGACGCACATGAATAGCGCAATTCACGAGGTGACGCTGATCAAGACTATATATACTTTTCTATACCGGACTCACTTATTTCCATGCGTAACAAACTTTTGCACAAAGTTAATATACCCTGACCTTTCAGGTTTAGGGTATAAAAAGGATTTAAAAATGCGTTAGTCCAACGATTGGTTTAAAAATTATTCCAAGATTTTGAACCGTGTACAGAAAATTCAATGGCATTAAATCGCATGATTTCAGTGGTGTACTTGTACTTTTATTTTTTCTTTTAGTTTAAACCCATGCTCAGGGAATGCCCCTTGCAAATGCTTTAGCTTTCGGTCTCGTCAGATGTACCTCAAGGAAGTCATTTTGGTCATCTTCTCTTCCTTCTATTTATTAATGACCTTCCTCTTGTCATCAAAAACAAAGCTTGCCTTCTTTTTGCCGATGACTTAAAACTATTTCGGTCAATTGAATCTGACAATGATTTCAATCTTCTTCAATTCGATCTAAGCTCGGTCGCTAATTGGTCTTAATAATCTTCCCCAGAATATTTCAAAATGCCAGTATCAATATTTGGCTAGGTCAGCCTACCCTATTCTTCAGAACTATTCTATCAATTCTACTTCTTTGGAAAGAGTGTTTTGTAAAAGGGACTTAGGAGTCCTTTAGAATCTAAAAGTTCATTTTTCGAATCATATTGAACTAATAATTGCTAATGCGAACTCAATGTTAGGATTTTTAAAAAAAAAAATTCAACGGATTTCTCTGATCTATATACTCTTAAGACACTCTATTCCTCTCTAATGAGATCGCACCTAGAATACTGCTTAATAATCTGGAACCCGTACTATCAATTATACTCTAATAAACTAGAATCGGTTCAACGTAACTAAATGGTTCACTAAGTGGTTCAAATTTAACTGAAACTTACTCTCAGTGCCTCAATATGTTACTCGCTGTGCCTTAGTTAACCTTACTCCACTTTCTATACGCCGCAAACTATTCTCTATCATGCTTATTTGGGATCTTATTCATCACAATAGCCACTGCCCTGAACTTCTTTCTCAATTAGTTTTCTATACGCCATCTCGTTATATCCGTTGCCAATTCCATTTTCGTGAGTCGTTTCACATATCTAACTATACTCAAAACATGCTTATGTCTCGTAGTATTCACGAAACTAATGAAATTCTTAGCACCTCAGACTTGTTTAATAACATTTCGAGAAAAACTTTTAAAGGTAACCTCTTATTATGCATTATGGCTCGTGAGTCTTGATCTAATCCGTTTTTGTTTTTGTTTTCAATTTATAATTTTTAATTAACTATTTAATAATGAATATATTCTCCATAAGGCTTAAATTTTTGATCTTTCTTTGTAAATAATATAGAGTATAGTCTGTAAGAGTAATACTCTGTTTGATTAAATAAATTTATAGTCGATTGGAACAGCTATTGTTCATCTCTGTTATGTACCAATTCTAAAAGTCCACCTGAAAATAGACTTCCAAGAATACTTCCATTGCATGCAAGAAAGATCAGGGGATGCCCCCTATAAATGCGCAAGCATTGTGTTGGTTACGAAGAGCGGCAATAGTTTAGTAAAAGGGTGAAAAGGTGAAGTAATGACGGTGAAGATTTATTTTAAATTTGGACAGCTGGACTTAAGTTCTATTCAACACAACGACAATGTTACGGGGATGGGCTTGAAGAGCTGCCCTAGTGTATTTTGGAAACACACGTGTTGGTGGCGTCAGGCCTCGTATTTTCCTTGAACACTTCCTGTGGTAATGCCTATAAAAAAAGACTTAGGAAAGCAAAATTGCGTCGATGTCCAAGAGAGTTGAGGGACGATGAAATGTTTTCATCCCCTATCAAATATATCGCACGTCCTTGAATTCGGTCCAGAAGCTCTAAATAAGATCTTGAAGTCCCTGTCCAAATTGTACTCCATTTAAGGCTTATTATATGAGGTGTAGATAGTGCGAAGATCAACTGGAAGATCAAGAGTGAAGTATTTCTTGCACCATTTTAAAAAACCTAGGCACTTAGTCGCTTCTTTCGACACATCGAATATATGATCATTCCATCAAAGATCAATATCCGCAATATCCACACCGTTTATATTAAGGGATAAAACCAAGGAATAAAAATTAAGAACAAAGTTGGCGTAAGGATTGAACTCTGCGTTACTCCTGCATCGATGTGTCGCGTGTTTATTGGACGAAATACCGTCGATTACGATTAGTCAAAAAGCAGTGACTAAAAAAGGCTAGCCGGGATTGTAGAGTTCTGTGCAAACAATCCAGCCAACAGCTTTGCTTTATCAGATCAGTGAAGATTTGGTCATCTATTAAAAAAGTTGGGAAAGACGAAGACGTCTGATTCTTAACTTTTTTAACAAATGACCAAAAGTTTTTGTTCCCTTCAGGACAGAGAACGACCTGTTCTTTGACGTGAGTCTCGTGCAGAAACTTTTCGTGCTTTAAAAGTGTATTACAGCGATTCCTAGCCTTAATGCGAAGTCTTTTGGTATCAGCATTTTTATAAGAGTGCCAATTCCGAAAGGCTTCCTCTTTGGACCTGACTGCAATCCTGCAAGTCTCATTAAACCAGGAGTGGTTTTTTGGTTTAATGCTACACATTTTATTGGGGATGAAAGACTTAATACCCTATAAAATAATTTCTGGCACCATTAGAGCCGCGGCATTCACGTTTCTATCAGCGAAACATAATTTCCAATTAAAGTTGCGATAAAAATTGTTTAACGCAATCCAATTTGCCCTTTCATAAAACCAGGCTGTCCTCTTTGGGGCTTTAGGCGTAGAAGGGCGTAGGTAAGAATATGAAAAAGCAGCAGATATGGTTCAGTGGTCCGAATTACAAAGAGGTGCGTTGACACTCACATCATATTTTTCATGATGAGAAGTCAGAAAAAGGTCTAGGACTTTTTGGCTTTGCAGACCAACTCTGGAAATGTAGGTTGATTCTTTCACTAATTGAATCAATTGGTTCGATTCAGGAAAAAGCTTAACATATTGTCCTTCTGAAATGATTTTGCCCGAGTGACATAACCAAGCCAGGTTGTGGAAATTAAAATCACCAGCTACAACAATTTTACAGCCAGGAAACAATTCCAAAATATGCGTACTCGAATCAGAGAGAGAGTCCAATTTGATAAAAGTTGACTCCCTTCCTAAATTTGTACTTCTATATTCGTAATTAAAGTGTAGTAATTTCGAACGGACCCTGAGCTCAACCCACACAGAGCTAAACTCTGGAACTTTTTTTTATATAAATTATTAACAAAAAACACATAGATATTTTCCTTTAAACATTCAAAACAAACAAACAAATTGGCCATTTCAGCCCTTGAAAGGACTTTGACCGAGCTTCTTAGGATCGATTGTGTTGTATGTGTTATTAAATTTTTGCACACAATTGACCGAGAACTGGACCTACATGTTTTATGCCGACTCCGAACGGCTCATGTTCTCAAGAAGCTTTACATGGCAATATTTACTCTCTGAGGTTTGCCATTGTCTGCAGAGAGGTGGTGACCGATCAGAAAAATTTTTTATTGAAAAAACTTTTCGCCACGGCTGGGGATCGAACCCGGGCTCCGAGCATGCTAAGCCACACACTTAACCTGCATGCCACGGTCACCACATTCCTTTAAACATTCCTTTAAACATTCAGTATGTTTTTCATATTTATTTTAAGTACTCATTTCGATGATTGGGCGAGTTGCCGTCAATTATACGACAGAGCGCCGGCTGAAAGGTTAAAGAAACAATTTAAGATTCATGAGATTTATCAATAAGAGTAATATTTAGTGAACATTTTTGAAAAATGTAGTAAAAACTCAGGTATATAAAATATATTCCGCTTTTTATGCTGCATAATTTTGAATAATAAATGTCTGTGTCGACAAGGAATAACCGCTAAAGTCGAGTTAGGATAAAATGAGGTTATTAATTTCTTTCCTTTTTTTCGCAACGAAATACACTAGTACTCAAATTTTTACGGTTGTACCTTGAAAATTAAATATTTGAGGCCATCAAATCTAAGCAACAAAAGCCAGGATATCTTGATATTAAGGAGCAATTTTGATCTGGAAATTTTCTGTCTTCTGAAATTTTCAAAATGAGTTTAGCTGTTATTCCTTGTCGACACAGATATGCTCTCAAAAAAAAAAAATATTCCATTAGTGGAATATTAAATTCCACTCTGGCAACACTGAACGCATTGGCTCTTTTATTCGGTGAGGCACGTCATAAGATCACCAGTAGAGCAGGCCCTACGGAAACCATATTAACGGTCACTGAGCAATTCCTTGTGCTCCAGTCAACGCATAAGGTTGAAGTATACTAAACTCTCCATAACTTTGGAGGGTATTAAATATATCGCAATGGGTCGGTAGTTTGCAGGGTTCGTGACATCGCGCTTTTTTGGTATTGGCTGGACATTTGCGACCTTCCAACAAGATGGAAATACTCCTGTCTGTAGGAAGGAAGAGGTTACGCAAAGGCCGAGGCAGGGTAGAAGCATACACTTTAAGCACAATTGGTGGTATGTAATCAAGTATTTGTACTTGTATTCGTACTTGTACCTGTATTTGTACGTGTTCTTGTACTCGTACTTGTATTTGAACTTATACTTGTACTTGTACATGTTTTTGAACTTGTACATGTCCTTCTACTTGTTTATGTTATTGTGCTTGTGCTTTTACTTGTACTTTACATGTACTTGTACTTGTACTTGTAACTGTACTTTTTGCTTGTACTTGTACTTCAAAAAATACTTGTTTAAATTAAATTATTAACTTAAAAAAGTTTTAAACTTTCGCTTGGAAAATGTTTCTACACCACTGTATCGCAAAAAGCAATGCCAAGGCTTAGCCAAGTGACTAAGAGCGGCGTTGGTTTTTTTCTTAAATTATAAGGTTACCGTTTTCGCTGCCGTTTATTTCGGTTAAAATTGACAACTTGATATGGCACAGCGCCAATAAATGATTAATCAATAATTGCCAAAAAAACTATGATCAGCTGTTCTGCGCAGCGGCAACATCGGCACAAGAGAGCACGACTTTGCTCTTAGCTGAATGTTGGCTCACTTCTACGTATTAATGATTAACTTCTTTCTGCTGGTGCATCACAACAAGAAAAAAAAAATAAAAAAATGACCGAACACAACAATGGTTTTAACTCATGACTGGTTTGCTCTAAGACTGGCCAGCCAAAGTCTAGGCCATTCATTGATCGAATCTGCTAAAGCGCAGAAACTCTCTTCAAATACTTATTGGCTTGGCACGATTGTTTCTCTTAGCCAGTTTGGCTAAGATACTCGTTTATCTGGCCAACTTCGCAACTGCGCTGCGACGCTATTTGTCTCATTTTGGTAGCATTGCCTAGATACTCGACACTGTTTGTGTACCTGTTGCTTTGGCGTCGCGCCGGCTTCCCCGCCTAGTTGCGTTTTCATTGCGGGTCAATTTCGTAAATTGGAAATTCCTACATTGAAGGTTGTACAAATATTTTTTTTTTCTCCGTTTTATGTAGCTTGATTCACATTGATTTTTGTTGTTTTGTGTTTTTTTTTTGTGTCGGTTATTTTTATTGTTCGAGCCTAGGCGTGAGTAACGCATGCGGCTTTGTGTAAGCTTTATGGGCCAAGGGTTTCGCCACCTTTTCGCCTATGCAAATGTTTGTGAGTCACTTATTCAATCTTCTTGTTTGCTTCTCTGATTTGCATTAACAAACATTTTTCGCTTATTTATTGTTGACCACAAAATGTGTTGCATATCAGCTGAATTGCTGATTTGCTCCATAACTGTTTTGCGGTTTTAAGGATTAATTACAATCACATTGTTACTCAGACTGGCAATAAAGCACACACACTTATACACTGGAATGTAGCTACACATATTGAGGTAGTCTTTGCGTTACTTAAAATTATGCAAGATTTGTTAAAATTTCTATTTGCTGAGAAGAATTCAGGGCCATTGTACTGTTTGTTTTTTGTTTATTGCAAAAATTGCTGCTCATCTTATGACTGAAATTTCGCTTGTTTTATTTAAAAAATGAATACACACTTAACTTATTTCAATATGTTAAAAATGTCCCAAAAATTATGTGTGTCAAAATAAAGTAATCTGGAATGTGTTAAAAATTCAGTGTCGACAAGGAATAACAGCTACACTCATGTTCAGGTTTTCAGGAAGATAATTTTTAAGATCGAAATCGCTACAATTTTAGAATTGTTTCTTGGGGTATTTTTCGATTATTCATCGAGTATGAAGTCTGAATTTTTATATAGTGGTATCCATCTTTCAGATAGCATCCCTGCAAAATTTTTGATACAAACTTGAACTGCATTCTCAGATACACTGGTTCCAAAAGACATTCTAAAAATTCAATTGTGCTTCTTCACAGCCTTATCGAAAAGTGCTTTCAGTAGGCATTCTATAAACTTCTAACAGGCTTTTTGAATAGCTTCCAAGAATGCTTCCATGGCATGTTCTACAAGGCAAATTTTATTTTCTTTTTTGTCTTATGTCTTCTGAATCATGGAATGCCTTCTTAAAATTTTGCTGGAAAATGTGTACTACTAGCGGATGTTACCCGGTGTTACTCGGGGTTGAAAAAGGACGATTTTCAAAACTGTTCTCATTTTAACTTTTTTATATTATCAATTAAGTTTTAAAATTTTTTAAATTATCGTTTTTTGGGGTTTTTCCCCCTCCTTCCGTTGGAAGTGTTTAGTCAAATTTCCGTAAAACTGTACCTGCCAGACATGATTAAAAAGAAAATAACATCTTCAACGTCTCGATCTGACGTCTGGTTTCTGAGCAAAATGGTGAAAAATTTCTCTATTTTCGATAATAGCAATTTTCTCTTTTTCAAATAAAATTTTCTTCAATTAGAATAAATTTTTACATTTTTAAAGAACTATTTCTTCACTTCTAGGAAATGGAAATATTTCAATTTCTCTTATAACACTGTTGTAGTTCAATTTTGTTTCTGCGATGAGACCAACTTTTTCGGATTTGGGGAAGTCCCCTGAGTACAACTGCGTCCTTGGTTTAGTTAGATTGGCTCAAAATTTTGAGAAAACCATGTTTTTCCAAATGGTCGATTTTGATCTATAATAAGCCTTTTGCCATGTCTATTTATCAAGATATCTGGCAAACCAGTTGCACGGTCTTACTAACCAATGAAAAAAACAAAAGGTCATGAAATTCTATGTCAACAGTTCTTATACTACTTTCGGATCCGAAGAGTAATTCTTGTGTAATTTATAATTTTTTCTATAAATTATTGTTTTCTTATGAAAAATTTAAATTAATTTTACGGTGCGACAATTTTATAGTTCTTCTATAATTCTTAAAGAATTTTTAAAAATATGCTAGTAGAAGATACAAAAAAACAGTTAGACGTGTGTTATCGTTTTGAAAGTCAACATCTAAATTAGTTTTTAAGTAGGTTAAAATTTTACTCTTCTTGCACCCTTACCAGAATGGGCCAGAACAGGCAAGCAAATTTTGTTCCATGAATTTAATTTCCAATTTTTAATAAAATCAACAAGTTCTCAAAAATTGATTAATTACACAAAAACTAATCCTGGGATCCGAAAGTAGCATGAGAACAATTGACGAAGAATTTCAATACCTTTAGTTTTCTCTATTGGTTGTAAAGATCGTAGAACTTGTTTGCGAGATATCTCTAGAAATAGACGTGGCAAAAGGCCAAAATCGACCATTTGGAAAAACACGGTTTTCTTAAAAATTTGAGCCAATCTAACTAATCTAAGCACACAGTTGTGCTTGGAGGACTGCCCCAAATCCAAAAAGGTTGGTCTTATTGCAGAACCAAAAATTTCGTGTCAAAAACTACAACAGTGTAATGATAACTATTTTTCTCGCACAAAAAATTCTCACTCATAGAGAAAAATTTATTGCACATGAAAAATGTTTCCTATATTTTGATAAAAAATTCACTATGAGAAGTATTTTCTTCAATAAAAACAAATGTTTTCTTAAAACTAAAAAGTCTTTTTCTCTAAAAACGATATATTTCTCTTTTATCATTTTAAGAGAATTTTTAGGATCGCGTTTAGAGAAAGGCAAAGACTATAGACTAAAGACTTTTAGACTATAGACCATTTTTCTCTAAATATGATACCTTTTTTATCATATTCCGACAAACTTTTTTCTGAGTGCAGTTTGAAAAGTCATTTCGAGAAAAATGCACTTAACATTATTCTTACATATGCAAGTTTATCTCAAAAAAAATTCCAATTTTAAAAAATCCTTTAAGCCTCTATTTGATTTGTGGACTGTCTTCGTTCAACTTCGTTTTTGGTTGACACTGTTCGGTTAGTCTTCGCTTGCCTTCGGCTGATACCTTAATTTTTGTCGAAAGAACTTTTAAAAGCATAAGATCTTTTTCAGTAACAGATACAAATGCCTACCAAGTTTCATCAAAATCGGTTCATCCGTTTTGACGTGAATGAGCCAAACATAGTTGATTGAATAAAACGTCCTCTCACGGAAGTTTCCTGAAATTCAAATGGCCTCAATTCTGTTGCAGGGTCAAGTTATTTCACGTAAAAAATTTTAGTAAAATCGGTCAAGTCATTTAGGAGTTATTGAGTCTTAACAATGCACTACTTAAAGCGCCCTCTTGCGGAAGTCTTTGGAATTTGTTTATATTTTATGTTTTATATAAGGTGCAGTTATTAGTCCATACCAAATTTCATTTGGTCTTTAAAACGTCGTCTTTAAAACGCACTACTAAAAGCGCCCTCTTACGGAAATCTGGAATTTTTTATAGCCTATGTTATCTTGGGCGCTGTCGAACCTCCATACCAAATTTGATTGACATCAGTTCAGGTGTTTAGGAGTAATTATAGAGTACCACGCCTGCATACTTCCGCTCACTTTTTACCTATATTTTATATTGGGTTCAGTTGAACCTTCATACCAAATTTCATTAAAATCGGTACAGGTGTTTAGGAGTTATTACGACTCTATAAGACTCTTGCGGAAGTCTTTGTAATTTTTTGTAGCCTATGTTTTATTTTGGGAGCAGTTGAACCTTCAGTGCAGCAGTTGAACCTGGTCCAGGCGTTTAGAAGTAATTATATAGAGTGCCACGCCCACATAATTCCGCCCACTTTTGTACACCCCCTATGGTCTTTCTCTCTATCAAACGTACTCGGTGTTCAAATTTCAGCTCAATCGGATAAACGGTGCACGAGCCTATACGGAACAGACAGACAGACAGACAGGAGGACAAACATTTGATTTTATATATTAGATAATCCTTTCATTGAATGCCTCAAAGAAATCCTCCATTGAAAAATTCTAGAAGCACCTCTAGAGAATATCAAAGAAAGCATTCCTCCCAATGACATGCATATGTTAAAAGAATGTCTTCTGGGTATGTAAGAAGAAGGGATGGAACTCACGACTTTCTCTTCCACTTTACCTTCTATTAAAAGCACTTTTTGCTGGGATATGGCCGAAATTGTGTCGGGGATATTTAATTCCAATAATTTACAGTTCATATTCACGATAAGTGACCTCAAAGTTCCCACAAGAAACAATTATTTAGTGACTGATCTAAGCTTATAAAACTTTTATAACTTCCGAATGAATTTTGGCTGTCATATTTGATTCACCATCTTGAATATCAGTATTTTTAAAATTTAGACTTCATACTCACGTCGAATGAAGATCTAAAATCCCCGAAAACCATTTTGAAAATATTTAAGAAAAAGTAATTTTTCTTTAAATTCACGTCCGCCTTATATAAGATATCTTGAATTTGTAAAAAATTATAATTTTGTTCGACAAAATTAAAGGCAAGTTAATGAAGAATACATACTTGAAAAAAAGTCCTGGGAACTGTCGATTATTCAAAAAGGTAGTTCATTGCCCCACTGTGCGGCGTGAGAGGATGTGAGATATTTAAAATGATATTTTATGGCTTGCATTTGCCACAGGAAAAAGAAATTTGGTTCTTCTATGTTCAAGTTTTCGGGCAAAGAATGTTTATAATAGTAGGCGTAGCTCTCCCATTGAAATGAAAATTTAACCGAAAGTAAACTTAAAAATAGTTTTGTCAATATAGAATGAATGAAATATGGATGCATGGACTTTTGACAAAGATTGTCTGAGAAAAATAGGCATGATGATATCGTATGATGAATATGGTATGAAATTAGCTAATAAGATTATATCGTATGATGAATGTGGTATGATAGTACGGAATGATAGGTATCGTATGATAAGTTCATAGCTTGTTATCAGAAAATAAATTGTTTGAGAATTTGATTCTAGGATTGGATCCATGTTAGTGTTGTTAGTTTGATGAAAATTTTCCCTGAGATTTTTCTATTGTCTCTTCAAATAAAAGGCAAACATTTTGCTTAGTAGAACAAAAAAAGAATATAATATTAAAATCGACAATTTTAAAAGAGTATCATACAAAAAGTTTACTTTAAAATATCTAAGATATAAAATTCTCGTGTCACGGTGCAAGTGTTTGAGCTCCTCCGAAACGGTTGGACAAATTTTAATCAATTTTTGGAGAACGGGGCGTAGCTCCGCCCATACAATTAAAATTCTCGAAACTGGAAAGCTATAGAAGTAAAAGTCGCAGCACATTTTAAAATAAGTAATAATACAATTTTTTTAGTTAACGGAATATGATTAAAAAGTGCTTAAAACAAATTCTTAAACTGCAAAACTATATTTGTTCATTCAAGTCCAAATCCTTTTATTTTATGATTTCTTCCTTTTTGGTTTAAAAATCTTGAATTTTGTTGCAAAATTTTGTTTTCTAATTAGAATTATTTTGTTTTTTAATATTTAGGTTTTTCACAACTCTAAATCAGAGGAGGGCACAAATTAAATTTCCTATCCCATGGGATTGGAAGCAAAATGCTGCTTGCGCAACGTCAACACATGAACAGTGTAAGCTACTTCGTGTGGCTTACGATCGTGTGCATTCGATTGTTGCTTTGGCAGCAATCAGCTTTTTATTTTGGCAGCAAATCAAGTCAGTTGCTTTTGAGCATTTGTTGGAATAACATCTCTTTGCGCAATTTTTTAAAATATAGCAAGAAAATATAGCCCGTTTCAAAAGAGAAGAACAATTTCGCGCATGTTTGAGAATAAGAAAATAATTTTGAGAGCGTTCTTCATTCTGATTGGTCGACATTAAAAAAAAAATTTAATATTCTCTGAGCAGAAAAATAAATGAAAAAAAAAATGAATGTATATTCTTGAATTTTGTTGTTCATCGCAACTGCGCTGCGGAAGTACTGAATTTTATTTTTCGAAATCAACCAATCAAAATTTAAAAAAAAGGGGCCGTTAAAAAAAAAATTTGTTAGCCGAAATTTCACTTCACAATTTTTTCTTGAGAAAAAAATTTATTTTTTATGTAATTTGTATTTGATTTCTCTCTCAAGATGCAGGTTGCTGCAGGTAGTCGGTGCAACACCGTACCAGTGCTGCCGTTTTACAATTTTGAATAGTAGTAAATTTCCAGTTTTTGGGGAGTATTTTGTAAGTTTTAGGAGTACTTTATTTCTTGGAAATAATGACAAAATTAACTTTACCAAAACAAACATATAATGATATCAAATGTTATTATTTTCTCCTTTTTATTAATTTACCTTGTTTTTTCATTTCATTAACAAAGTTTTTTTAATAAAATGGCTATAAATTTTGACATGATGGCAATATCACATAGCTTCATAGTTGTAGCCAATTAAGCACACCTTTTTATTGGTTTATCCAAGTTATAATTGTTCCCAATCGGTTCAAAACTACACTCCAAAAATGAAACCCGTCCCAACCTTTACGATATTCCCTTATTAAATTAAGCTCTGAAAATGTCCTTTCTGCAGTTGCATTGCCATGTGGAAACGACAATATTGTGCTTAGTAATTGAAGGGCTTATTGCATAAACATGATAAGCCAAAAATAAAAATTTTGAAATAATCGCCTTTGAATCATTTTAAAAAATACATAATAAAGACGTTGCATGTTGTTGTACTTTTAATACTTGTATATGTTGTTATCCAACACGAAGAAAAGTTAATGAATAATAGTGGAAAGCACAAATTTTGCTGTTTTACGATTTCTTGGACTTTGTTTTGGTATAAGAAAATTTTTGTAATTAATCGTTTATCATCTTTTGTTTTTGCTTAATCTAACGATAAATAATATTCAGTACTAAACTGCAGAAACTGAAATTTCGTCAAATTTTTAAAGCAATGAGTATAACTTCCATAAATGGAAAGATATCACCGAATGGTTTTAGATTCACACAAGTTATGTTCTTAACTAGAAGTCTGCTAACTTATTTTCCAAATTCGCGAATTTTTTCCATTTGGCCGCCTCGTTACACTAAAATTATTTTTTGCATTAATGGCGAGTAAACATTAGGCCGTTTTGAGCTATTAATAAATAGTAGTACTTTTTGTGTTTGGGGAGTATAGTAGTACTCAAGAGTCAATAGGAGTATAATACTCCGATAGTAGTACTTTCGGCAGCGCTGCACCGTACTAGTGCGATCATTTGTTCTGAATGTTTGCGCATTTAAATATATAGAAAAATAGTAAAAAACACTCAAAAAAAGCATAAAGTTCAGCGAACAGTACAAAAAGAGCAAGAAATTACGCTCTAAAAAATTTTCTAGCTTTAAAAATAATTTCTCACTGCGCATCGAAAAATGAAACTAAAAAATGTTCTTCTCTTTTGAAACGGGCTATACATAAAATTGATCTTCGTTTTTCTCTGCTTTACATACAATCAAAGAATGTGATAGCATGTGTGTGCCCATCGCTGCTCTAAATACACAGTTGTATCGTTGTATTTGAATTCAAGTCGTTCCCAATAAACATTGTGGCGAGGGGTGATTCGTTGACGAATCGCTTGTAAATAGTTTTTTCGTATTATTTTCGAATAGTTTGGTTTTGTCTGTATCAGAGGTTGGATGGATGCTTAAAGAAAGCACCGATTAAAATTGCTTTGTTAAGGAGGGACATAACATTCGCGGCAGAGAATACTGACATTTTTTTAAAAAAATTCATAACTCAGTCAATAACAAGAATTTTTCCAAAATTTCCTCAAATTTTTCCAAAGAATTGAACAAGTTACAAGAAAAAAATTCAAAAAAATATATTTTTCACTCTAACATTGTTTTATAGAGCTCCAAACTGGCGGCAGAGAAAAAAACGGGGCCTCGTGGTTGCAGCGCTGGGAGTCGCAAATTGTCCGATTTGGAAAAAAAATTACTTTTTTAAATCTTAACAGGAGCTTTTTTACAATTTTTTTTAAATTTTTGGTGATTCCACAATTTGAAAGTGTGTTTTTCGAAAAACATATTGACTTAAAAAATTCATTAAAAATCGAAAAAAAAATTTAAAAAAGCTCGTCTCATACGATAGCGAATCAAGTTTAAAAAAATACAAAAAAAAAAGTAAAAAAATGAACCCGCTAGTGTCGCAACCAGTATGAAAAACATGATTTCGAGATAAACGCGTTCAAGGTTTGTGAACAAAGAAACATGCAAAGAAAAATAAAGATGCGCTCTCACTAATCCGGCTGTAACTTTTGAACCCGTAAGAATTTCTCCATGAAATTTGTTTGCTTAGAATCTTTACTACACTCAGAAAAAAACCCGCATTTGAAATCAACATTTAAGCATTTTGACAAAAAAACTTTTGATTTTACCACAAAAATTTTGAAAGCAAAGTTAAAACTTTTGTATCAATAACTAAAAATTTTGAAATAACATATATAAATGTTTTCTCAAAAACTGTGAAATGTTGATTCAAAATGTTAAAAAATGTTGAAATTAAACCTTTGAAAACAAGTTCTTGATGTCTATGGTATGGACATTCTGCGTCAGTGGGCGCCAGCGTACGCCAAAGCGCACACACTCGGCTGCTGGATAAATTCGGGTGTGAATCGGAAAGCTGTGAGAGAACTAAGAGCATAGCTTTATTGAAAGTGTTTTAGAATTTGTGTTTAGAAGTGTGTTTAAATTTTATAAAATTAAATTATCGATTTAAAAAAAACGGCCAATGTCATGTCATCCGCAGAAATACCTTGTTATAAATTTAATTTGAGATTAAAAGCGACTTATTTAAGCAACACTTTCGCAAAATTTCTAAAACTTTGAATAACAAAAACATATCAAAAACATTTCAAAAAAATTTTTTTTTGTTTTTTTTTTCAAAAAACATCAAAACATTTCAATAAGATTATGCTGAATGTCGGTTTTAACATTAAAAAACCGTGAATGAAAACAAAAACAACCCAGAATTTTCGTGTTTAAAATCGAGATAAGTTGACGGTTGAGATGAGTTGTTTTTGCTTTTTGAACTTTGGTGATTCGTTTAAGAATTGCTTCTTTTAAATTGGAAGATTTGTTGAAATAGGAACATTCGTTAATGAAGTAATTTTCTAAGATTTGGCGACTCGTTCACGAATTGCTTTTATCGGTTTGAACGATTCGTTAGCGAAGGAGGAATTTCTCCCGTTCACGATATTATAAATGAAGCAATTCATAAACGATATCATAAGTGAATTATATTGTTTGTTGGGTTTTCACATTGTTTTACTTTCTATTTGAAAGAAAAACAAACGTTTCTTGAGCTCCTACGTTTTTTTATATTTCAAATAGAAAACTAAAACAATGTAAATACGACGAAAATATTAATACAACGATATAACTGCTTATTTCAAGTTGTGAAAAACATCGCTGCAAACATTTGGAAGACAATTAGAAGATAAGATCATTTGGCAACGCGCCAATTGGAAGATTGATCGCTTTTCGATCGCCCAAGGGATGAATGCGCGATTCAAAAAATTTTCAAAATCTTCCTTCGCTCATTCTGGCGATCGTTGGAAGATGGCTTTTTAAAAAGCTTTCTAAATCTATCATTGGAATATGGAGCAGGCTGTGGAAAATCGTTTAACAAAATCAAAAAATTTAACTTGTACTTCATGGAATGCTTGTTCAAACTTGCAACTATTGAAACGTTCAACAACTTTGCAGCAAATAGCAGACGACCTCTAAAAGCGAGGTGCTGGCCACTTGACATGTCTTGTCAGCAAATAACGTGAGGCCAGTGACCGAAAATAACTGTTATTTTACGATTTTCGAATGAAAAAGACACAATGAAAAAATTGTCGAAGGACATTTTCAAATATACCAATATGATACAAATGGCCTCATCTTCACGAATATCTAGAGCCTTTAAAATTTTCGACTGATTCTATAAAAGTTAAAAATTAACTGTTATTTTTTGCCTTTTATTTTTTCAGACAAAAATAACGGTTACCTTTGACTTTTATTTTATCGGTCAAAAATAACAGTTATTTTGTGACTTATTTTTTCGGCAATCTGTGTTTTTTTAAAGGCCGCTTGTCCGATTAAAAAACTTTTGATACCATATGTAAAACGTGATCACCGATGAGACCAAAATAATGGTATCGATAGTTTTTTAGTCAGTAAAATGGCCTTTGAAAAAACACAAATTGCCTGATATTTTTGACCGAAAAAATAAAAGGCAGAAAATAACTGTTATTTTTGACCGATAAAATAAAAGTCAAAAGTAACTGTTATGTTTGCCCGAAAAAATATAAGGCACAAATAACTTTTATTTTTGTCGGAAAACATAAAAGTTAAAAAATAACAGTTAATATTTGACTTTTGTGATAAAAACCATAACCGGTACGGTCCCTGCTTGAGACCCCTTCTGCCGATTCGTGAGCGAATTCCTGGCGAATCGCTTAATTCTCTTCTCGGCGATTCGTTAGCGAATCGCTTAAGACTCCTCTCGGCGAATCGTTTGCGACTCTTCCTAGCGAATCGCCTAAGCCTCATCTCAGCGAATCTTCCAGGAAAATCGCTACTCGTCTTGGCGATTCGTCGGCGAATCTTCCCGGCGAATCGCTTTTATGGCCTCAGCTGCTTACATACGGCGATACCCGGAAGACTCTCAGAAGAGCTCGTCGGCGATTGTTTCATCTTCCAAGCGATTCGCTGGAGATTCTCAGGCGATTGAAAATGTTTGCAGGGATAATTATATTTCAGATATTCAGTTTTTTTCAACAATATTTATATTTTGATTTGAAAGAAAAATTTCTCGATTGAATGGTTGTCCTTTTTTTAAATGAAAAAAATATTTTTTTTTAATTAACTTTATTTTCTTTTTTTTTCAAAAATGCTTTTTTTTGTTTCAAAAATAATTTAATTATTTCTTTCAAAAAATTAAGCATATTATTTTTTTAATTAAGTATGCTTTTTTCTCAGTGTGGGTATAGTTTGTTATTAGAAAATATTGTTCGGGAATGTGCTTCGAGAATTGGATCTCTGTTAGTGTTGTTTGTTTGACGAAAAGTTTCCTTGAGAGATCTCAAGGAAAATTTGTTTATTCTTTTCAAATAGAAGAAAAACATTTTACTTCGTAGAACAAAAAGAAGAATATTTTAAAATCGGCAATTTTAAAAGAATATCATATAAAAAGTTAACGTAAAAATATTAAATATATCTCTTAATATATTTCTTCTTTCATAATATGAAAAGCACACATAAATATTAATATTTTAAGTCGACTTTCTCAAAACTTTAAAACACAATTTAGATTGCATGCGGTTTTTCACGTACTTCAACAGATGACAACGGACGTTTTGCATTCCCGCTTGTTTTTTTTTAACCTCCCGATGACTCATCAACGTGTTTTTATTATTAATCACACATAATTATATAGCTGATATGCTTTCAAAAGATATCGTCACATTTGGAAAAATGTCACAAAACCTTTGAATTTATAATTTAAAAGTTATATAATTTAACATAGTTTTTACAAGTCTTCATTATAAAAATTATCATTCAGGCTTGAATTCTGTGTAATATTTATGTATTTTAAACATCAAACATGATTTTTATCTTCATCATCATCATCATTTCTACCACGTTCATGTTTCAATTTGTCACAATGCTGCATAATCAGAGATGCTAACAGAGTTGTATCGTGTATTGAAAGTGACTAATCTTCAACAGTTATGAAAACGTCTACATATTATGAAAAGGTTACACTTGCATTTAAGTTAAATACACTTGCAAATAAATAAATAAATATATAAATACATTTTTTTTTTAGCTTTGAACCAAGGATTTCAGGTGTCAAACCTATTCAGTCAAGTCTGCCTTGGTTCGGAAATCGGGAGATAGATAAGTACACAGAGGGAAAAACCTACGGACTCAATACATAAATTTATGTACTCATCGCATAGTTTTCTGCACACAAAAATTTTACATTTTTCATGTATTGAGTACATGTTGCAATCTCTATTGACTACATAATGCTTTTAAGCGGTTATGTAGTCAATAAAGAATTTTATGTACTCAACGCATAAATATGTGTCGTGAATTTATGGATGTATGTGGTGAGTACATTCACACTGTACTCATCGCAAACTGTTAAAAATAATTTTATGCAATGAGTAAAGATTTTATGTACGTATTACATAGATTATTGACTCAGTACATATATAATTTACTCATTACATATTTGGAGTACATAATTTTATGCAATGAGTACATACATTATTTACTCATTACATATTTTAAATGCATAATTTTATGTAATGAGTACATACATAATTTACTCATTACATATTTTTAGTGCATACATTTATTTAATGAGTACATCACCCAAGTTACCCTCTCAACAAATGCAATAAATAACTTAATAAAGAAATGACTAGATTTCACAAAATAATTTCTTATCCAATCATCGCTTTTGTTCTAGAGTACAGTGGATAAACTCATTCCCGCTCTGATTTTCTACAGGCTTTAGAGGTGTTGCTTATTTGAAAATCAAGAAACGAATGACAAATACGTGTACTGAGTCCATATGTTATGTACTGAATAAATATGTCATTTCAATCGTATAAGGGGGACGTGTACTGAGTCTATATTTTATGTATTGAGTACATTTATTACTTCCATTGATGTGTACACGTTCGCTGTACTGAGTCTATAGCATATGTACGATGTCGTGTTGCAAGCGAGAAATGTACTGAGTCTATATTTTATGTATTGAGTAAAGTTTTTGTAAAAAATTACATAACACGTTGATTGAGTACACGTTGCTTGTATCTATTGAAGTCTGCTATGTATTCAACACATAACATGATGTATTGAATACATTTTTTATTCATTTTAAAAAGTGAATAAATTGATATGTAGTCAGTACACGCTCCCTTTACTCAGTAAATACTGCTCTCGTTGCGTTCTTATACAAGTTGCAGTGAATAGATTTTACATAGCTGTCTCTGTACTGACTACATAACTTTTTCCCTTAGTGTAGGAGGGAAAGTCAAATCAAGATAAACAAGTATATAATGTTGTATATGTGGTAGAGCGCTATATTAACATGCTAATTTGAAGCTGAGACAAGTGTTATGCCTTTACCTCAGTCAATTCGAGTTATTAAGCATTCTCATTCCACAAACATCTCTACCACCAACTGCAACTTCCAAAATCAAATATTGATGAATTTTTAATTTCAGTTGATTAGAATTGAGGAAAGAATTAAAGAAAGGTAAACGCGTAGAACCATGTCTAGACCGGGATTCGAACCCGGAACCTCTGGGTTGGCAGCCAAGCACGCTAACCACTCGACTACAGAGGCCCCCGAGGAACTACCGTGGAACCATACATCAGGGGTGAACCATATATCAGAAAATTGGGTATGACACATTCAATACAAACTTCGTATTTGAATTATGTTGGTATTATGGACGTATTCGTATTCTTCTATATTAATATAAAAATTTGAAAATTTGAAACTGTTTAAATCTTCATGTTTATTGAAGAAATTAGAAATTATCAATCCCAGATATATGAAAAGTTTGTAAGAATAGAGCGTTATCTCTAATACAATAATAGTTGTTGACCGTTAATGGAGAATTTTATCAGTGACGCCCTTTTTAGACGATTCCGAGTATATTTGAGTTTACTTTACATATTTTAAAGCTCAAATAATTGTCACTCAATTTGCGTTTAACTAACAAGTACAGTATTATATAAGGCGTTTCAAAACTAAGAATCTAAAGCAAACTGGTCCAATACACAAAAAAATTTTTGTCGGGATTGTGCTGCCAAACACGCTTACTGAGTTATATTTTATCTTTGCCAAGAAGTTGTTGTTGCTTATATGAGTTTGAATAGGATTGAAGTTCAAGGGTGTCCAAAATTACTTTTAATGCTTGTTTTGTAAAGCTTTTACTTTTGAAAGTAAAGAAAAAGATGAGTTCAAAATCAAACGAAAGTAAAAAAATTTTCAGTTCCTATTTAGACTTCATGCTGGTAGGTTGTGGGCGCTCGCTGTTCCGTTTGATAATTTGTATGCGCGTTAATTATCTCATTAATTATTTTCAATTCAACTATTTTGAGTTGTTTCAGAATTTTGTTAAGTTTCTTCTTGGATACAGTATGAGAACAAAATTGTTTAAATCTTCATATTAAGAAATAAATAATTTTGAGGAAAAAAAAAATAAATTTTCATTTATACTAGAGTGAAATTTGTAAGATTTTTTGAGTTTTTTTGGCCGTTTCTTAGCCCTTATAAATAATAATTAAACATATTTATGAGAGTAATTTTAATATTTGCTTAAAAAATAAAAGTAAAATAATAACGAATAAGTTAACATCAACATTTTCTGTTCAGTTTGGTTTTTGGTTTTTTTTTGTTAAATGCATTAATTACGTAAAAGCAAGAACATACGAGGGTCGTTTGATAATTCCGTCAAAAATTAAACAAGGAATGATTTTTACTGCAGCAAGAACGTTTAATTTCTTAATATAGTTTCATTTTATCCAACGTTTCTCGGATAGGATCTTTTGATCCCATGAGAATACGTTTTCGGAAGGTTCTCAAAATAGTCACCTCCGAATAGTTTCGGAGATGAGCTCCTCTCTAGTGGTGAATCGGTTTCCGCCGAGCCATTTCACCAGGTTTGGATAGTCGCTGTAGCTCAAATTTGGAGAATATGCTGGATGAAGAACCAATTCCAACTTTAATTCATGGAATTTTGCCATGAAAGCAAAAATCGATTTTATGGTCGAGAGTGAGCAAATGCGGAGATGCCTCCTCCGGTGTCATTAATCTCGCGCACTTTAACTCTACGATCGGTCAACACGATTTCATGGATTTTAGTGACAATTTCTGGTGTGGTGACACTGTTGCCAGTTTAGAGATTTTCCCCTAGATTTAGGTTTCGTAGACTTCAATTTTCAAGACGTTAAAAAGCGAATAGACGCATTACACATAGCTGCGACAAATATTGTGTTCAAAATTTGTGAATTTGTAAAAATTTTTTAAAGTGAAGTGAACGATTTTGAGGCGTTATTCAATTCAAAAGGAACTCATTATTCTTTCATTATTTAAACAACGAAATATAAGGTCTGTTTCCGTACTCACTTCAAGTAACTTCAAGTTACTCGAAAGCGTTTCTTTACACATTTTTCCAGAGCGAGGGAGAAGAAGATCAAGCAAAATGTCACTTTTTGTCGCTCTCTATTACTCGAACTCTACTTGAAAAATTTCTTCGAGCACGAATCTCGAGCTTCAAACAGCTGATTGTCAAAGTGATAAGATTAAATATTTGGATTGTATTTTGAAAAATTTGTACGCAATTGGTTAGAAAATTAATAAAAATAGTTAAAATAACCAAAATTAACGCTTACGAAAGTGTAAAGCAATTAAATTTTATTGTTTTCAAAAAACAGCTGTTGTGCTTGAAACTTTCTTGAAGCCGTACTTTTGGACAAATTTTCTCATTTTGACAGATAATCAAATTACTCTCTATTACTCGAAATTTACTTGAAGTGCATACGGAAACAGACCTTTAATGAAAAAATAAATTAGAAAAATTTATTTTAATAGATTGTTCAACTTACGGACCAAAAAATATTTTCTCAATTTTAGGCTTTACAGAAGAATGATCATAGTTTTTTTGTTTAAAAATTAAAGTTTCTTCAGCAAAGTTGTAGCTAAAGACATGATCTTTCGAACGGTTTAATAACACACGATATTCATTTGGAGATAAGTTATGGCAAAAAAGCTAGTGGTATTTAACTTATGGACCTCACCCCTACATATGAAAATATGAACTAACTAGTGTAAAAGCCCGTCCTACGACGGGAAGGAACGAACCATTTAGGGTACAAAATGCGACAAAAAATTTATTGGATTTATATACAAAGGTTTTTGTTTGAACACATGTTTATTAAATTATTTTGATAGAATTGCTTTATATACAACATTTCTAGTAAAAAAATTCTTAGAATTTTTAACCTTGTCCCTTGCCATCTATAAAGCTTAGTTTTACATCATCAGCCCGCTTAAACTGCCCATGACTAAATACCAGTTCTTTTAGAAAAACTCCTACTTTTTGCAATATTTGACCTTGAAATTTATTTATGGTCATTGAAAATGTCAGTTTAACTGGAAATTGTCACCTCCGGAGAGTGAAAGGCAAATCTGTGTTTGTCGGGGCCAAATCAATTGTAGGTATGAAAACTATTTCATGTTCGCCAGTGCGCCTGTGCATACCTGTGCGATGATTAATAAAGTTTTTAGGTTTTTCAAAACTAACCACCTTCCATTATAGATATCTCTTTTGGTGTTGAAATTTCGAAGAAGTATTATAATACTTCCAATTTTGAGGTTTAACTTATGCAGTGGCATTCCTGAAGTATAAAATTCATTCAAAAACTCGGCAGGATAATTTTGTTTATCTTTATCATCACTGTCTTCGATTTAATCCGTGCTCAGATCTCTCACTGTGTCACCAACTAAAATATTTAGAACTTGCTCGTTGACTTCGTTCACATCGGAATTTTTTGGGCACAGGATAGCAATTTTGGAATAATGGTTGATGTTATTCGAACTCAAAGTATCGCCAGAAATCTATTTAACCCTTTCAATGGATTTGTCCATTATATTGGACACTTCAGAAAAAAAATTTTTTTTTTTATTTCCCAACGTCTTTTCTAACATCAAATAGATTGGTACTATGAAATGAAGTTGTGCTAACATGACAAAAATAGTTTTAGGGAGATATATAACGTTTAATTTAGTTAGATTTTCGATTTGATGCCCAACAGAAGCCTTCAATTTTTTTATATCGCGTGTTAATAAATTTTGCAAAAAAGAAGTGATTATTGTGATTGGTGTGCAAAGTATAATTTTTTTATAATAACAATTGCATAAATAACGCATTTGCATTTGTCTCCGGTTGTTTTAGTTGAACTAAAATATTATAATACAACGTTATCATGGTTTTGTCCATTATATTAGACAGCCTGCCAGAAGCAAAGCAGCTCATGTAAAAATCAGAGGGATGTTTTTAATCTTTTTATTGTTTAAATGATGGGAATATAAGCTTAAAAAAAATTGTCCATGATTATTCTAGGCAAGCCATTGAAAGGGTTAATAAGCGAACCTTTACAAATAAAATGATCGGGAATTTCTATGATATCTTCATCTCCATTCCTTAAGACCGAACATTGTGATTTAATTCTAGCAATTCCAATTGACACCAACGTCACTGAAAGTAATAATTGCTGTTCAGTTTATGCAGACCGAATAGGTTCTGGTTCTGTTAATTAAGAATCACTGTAATAGCAAGACATGATGTTTGATGTATAGTAGTTGAGGAAAATGACGATAGTTTTCAAGTACAAAGATTTCAACACATAATTTAAGAATAGGTTCTGGTCCAGACTGAACATTTTCTAAAAAATAAAGTAAGTACAAAGATTTCAAATGGATAATTTTAGCACAGGTTCTGGTGCAGGATGAACAGGTTTAAAAAAGTACAGTATGTACAAAGATTTCAAATAGATAATTTTACAACAGGCTCTGGTCCAGGCTGAACAGGCTTTACGATATAGAGCAAAAGGTTTAGTAAGTACAAACATTTAAAACAGGGACCGAAAATAACTGTTATTTTACAATTTTCGTATGAAAAAGACACAATGAAAAAATTGTCGAAGGACATTTTCAAATATACCATTATGATACAAATGACCTCATCTTCACGAATATTTAGAGCCTTTAAAATTTTCGACTGATTCTATAAAAGTTAAAAATTAACTGTTATTTTTTGCCTTTTATTTTTTCAGACAAAAATAACGGTTACCTTTGACTTTTATTTTATCGGTCAAAAATAACAGTTATTTTGTGACTTTTATTTTTTCGGTCAAAAATATCAGGCAATCTGTGTTTTTTTAAAGGCCGCTTGTCCGATTAAAAAACTTTTGATATCATATGTAAAACGTGATCACCGATGAGACCAAAATAATGGTATCGATAGTTTTTTAGTCAGTAAAATGGCCTTTGAAAAAACACAAATTGCCTGATATTTTTGACCGAAAAAATAAAAGGCAGAAAATAACTGTTTTTTTTTGACCGATAAAATAAAAGTCAAAAGTAACTGTTATGTTTGCCCGAAAAAATATAAGGCACAAAATAACTTTTATTTTTGTCGGAAATTATAAAAGTTAAAAAATAACAGTTAATATTTGACTTTTTTGATAAAAACCATAACCGGTACGGTCCCTGATTTAAAATGAATAATTTTACAAGTGGTTCTGGTCCAGGCTTTTACGATATAGAGCACGGAGCAGGACGCTTGTCTTTTATATATTAAGATACCTTCAGAAAAGTGTAAGCTAATTCCTATTTCTTCATTCCTATATTGAAAAATATTAATAATACTTATATTTTATGAAAGGATTCTTACGAAGAAAATTATGAATTTTTCACTAATGATTTGTTACAAAAAACTTAAACAAAATTTTGTGAAACTTCATAATTTTCAAAAATTTGGAAAATAATGTAAAAGTTTCAGTTTAAATTGAAGTGATTCGTTTTGGTAATGAGTAGATAACACCTTTATACTGTGCGAAAAATTTTCATAATTTTTTCATAACGTATAAATCGAGCTTCCTATCGTGAATTGCACCAAATGAGTCAATAGTAATTTTGATGGCTCTTTTGTACAAAAAAATATTTTTGGAATCCGTCCACGGACCTCCCACACAACGCAAAAATTGAAAATTGCATAACTCAGCTTGTTATTTATCTACAATATAAAATACTTAAAATTTGGTACGTATATGTTTTGTATCAACACAAAGATGCCTTCGAAAAATGGGTTTCATCCACTCACGAACGCGCCCATCTCCCATACAACCCAAAAATTGAAAACGCAATAAATAAGCTTCTGTTCAACCTACAAAGATAAAATTTGGTGCGTATGTTTTTTATAACAACACAAAGATGGTTTTAAAAAAATGAACGTTATCCACCCAAGGACACGCCTACCTCCCACACAACCAATATAAGTTTAAACTCCATAAATAATCTTATGTTTGTCTTAGAATGATCAAATTTGTTATGTATGTATTTTATACCAAAACTAAGGTGTGTTCAAATATTGGGCGTACTTCGTCAATGAATACACCCACCTCCCATACAACCCACAATAGCGAAAGCACAATAAAGGCATTAATTGTGAGCTACAGAAATAAAACTTGGTATGTGTGAATTTTTCATCAAAATTGAAATATATATAAAATATGGACTTCATCAGCCCACGCACACGCCCATTTTCGATGCTATTATTGTATTTTGGAAAAGTAGGTTTAGGATATTTCATAGTCGGCCTAGACCGACTTTAGACTTTCTTTACTTGTTTTTGCATTAATTCCTTTAAGGAATTTTAAAAGTAAGTCGTCTTGGAACGAATTTCCAAGGAATTTGAATATACATGATATATGGAGAAAGTTAAAAATTCCCTTCGACAAATTTTATTAAAAGGAAAAGAATTCCTTTGTATTGTATGGCTTTTAATGTAGTCCTCAAGAGAACTGCCCACAAGAGTCCAGCTTAAGCATCAATGTCAAAAATCGGTTTTATATAAATTCTGAACTTTCACCAAAAACCACAGCTACAAACAAGCATCTTTATGCACCACAGACACCTTCGTCATGTTGCCATAATTCATTATTTCATTGTCAGGTTAAGCTTTTAAGTATTTGTCACATGCAAAAGATTAACAATCAACCAAACAGCAAAACAATAAAAACAACCAAAACAATCTGCCAAAAAAAAAAAAAAAACAAAAAAAAAACCAGCGTATTCGCAAAGATTAAATTTTATTAACGATGATGAGTATCGCTGATTTTATTGAAGGAACAACGCTAGCGCACCAAGAAACATAACAAGCGAAAACTAAATAATTTTGGGAAGAAAGTCACGCCCCATGCAGAGCATCAGCAGCAAATTAGTTTCATGTCGTCATTGTCGACAATGTCGCTGTTGCTGTCGTTCTTATGTTGTTGTCGTCTTATTGTTGGCAAACCCATTTGAAATGGGCCAAAAAGGCACACTTGTGCAAATTTTATGTTACTTATGTTAAGGAGTCTAACATATGCTGATACAACAGCAAATGACCAAAAGACTGACTGAACAACCGACTGTTGTTGGTGCGTCCGCACAGTTGAAAGTCATTTTAAATACCTGTTTTTAATCAGTTACAATTTTGCTCTGACTTTGTTATTCGGTTTGGAATTAAATTTCAACACGTTTCTTCGGTATAATGAACTCTTGGACTATTTGGAGCGCTAAACATGTCTTAAATGCTCCCCATTCTAATTTTAAACGTGCTCGTTATTAGTTTTTGTTATAATTTTGTTTAATACTTTTTTTTAAGTGCTAGTTAAGTGGGTTTGTATGTGTGTATGTATGCGAATTATTAATGTTGTACAATGCAATGCAAGTTATAGACAAAGCAGCTAAGGATAGTTTTTAAAAACTCTTGCTTAAATTTCACCTCAAGCAGACAACCAAAGAAATGTTATCATTTAGATGTTGTTGTTGTTGTTGTTGTATCTTACGAGTATGTTACACTTTTCTTAAAGCTCCGAACTTATGTTAACAATTTTGGTTTTGCAGTTTAATTAAAAAAGCAGTTTAATTCAAAATATAATTTTATTTCAAAAAGATTTTTCAGCTGTAATTAAATGTAGAAACAAATTTTATAAAATGTTTCTTATTTTCAATTAAATTCAAATCTAAAATTATGTTCATACACTTTATCAAAAATTTACACAATAACTACGAATTGTTATATGATCTCCATGAATCGCATTTATGAATTTTGACTCAGTAAAAAATTATATAAATTTACAAAATACATAAAAGAAAAAATTAGAGAACATGTATATTTCATAAGCCTAGTGTTTAAAGTTCATTGAATTTGTGCTCAAGATACTTAACCGAAAAAACATTTCGTAAATTAAATTAAAGCATGCAAAAGAAACATGAATCCTTCATGGTTTTTGTGAATAAAATTCATACCATAATTAGTTTAATTTGCTAAAAAGCTCTGTCTTCGAAAAATATTTTAGTTATATTTTTAGAAAGCACAGCGCTTTGATTTTGCCAATTGAGAAGACTATATCTCAATTTTCATTTAATTTTTTGTTGTTTTTATCTTTCAATGTTATACTGAATACAGAATACTATTGTAGAAGCCACCTATAAAAAGCGTTCGTCTTTGGCTTCAAATAAAAACCGTGAAGGAAAGCTCTCTACGAGAGACCTGTAGAGCTGGTATACATGCTTTATATACTTTTCTTTTTTTTTTCATATTTTAATTTTTGCTTTGATTACAATAGCTATAAAATCAAAAAACCATAAAATAAAAATCACCCGTTGAAGTGTAATTTTTATTATACTAAACCAAAAAATTGTAAATTAAAGTTTCAATATAAAAGTTTAACTACTCTTTCTTGCCACTGAACTTTAAATTAATTTTAGAAATTTAGTATTGGTGGATGTTGGTTATTTTTTTTTTTTTTTGTTTTTTTTTCAGTAGCTTCAGTCTGACTTCAAACAGCATGATTTCGAAATGTTTTAATTAAATAAGCAGAACTAATCGTATGCAATAATCGGCGATTAAGACTCATTTTAATCTTAATTGTAGAGATGTTGTATAACAAGTGAATGGTTTCTAAAACCTGCGTCCCGGTCAATACCATGAAATAGCTCCAGAGTGTTGGTGAAGGTAACAATCTTAACACGGCATGTCAGAGTCTATAAAATGGTATGCATGCATAAATTAAAAAGGAAATTATCAATAAAAATCAATGAAAAAGAATAGAGAAATAATAAACTCATCTATTTGCGCTGGATTATGGCTAAGAACTTAAAGCTAGGCACATCTTCGAAATTCTGCAAACATGTGGAAAAGAGAAAAATATTATTTTTGCCAATGAAATTTGAAAAGAATTTTTCTGGGCTTAAAAAAAAAAAACACTATTAAGGGGACGTGACATCTTCAAACATTTTTTTATTTTATTGCATTAAAATCCGTATAAGTTGAATAAAAAATAAGATATCATTTTGAAAAATTAAATGTTTTTTGTGTGAAAAACTTTCGCAAAAAAAAATTTTTTTTTTATTATTTTAATCACATAAAGATTGTCCCAGAAATAACTGTTCCTTTTGTTTTTAGGTTATTTATAAAACAGTGTAACCTCTATAGCAACATATTTGGTACCTAAATAAAGTATAAATATTGCCGATTAAAACAAAATACTCATTAGTAAAATAAAAGAGCTACTAAAAAGATTTCGTCTTAACAAGAAGTAAAGCGGAAATCAATTATTTGCAAATACCTGGAAAATCCAAAGACCACGTACAAAAAGATTGCTAAGGAAGATGGCGTGTGCGTAAAAACTATCGGAAGGACCATAAAACGATACAAACAGCTTATCCCTTTATCAAAACGCCCTGCTCAGGGAGAAAAAGTGGTCCAGTGAACCAAGCGGCGGCCCAGAATTAAGCGGCTGTTTACTCAGAACCCAGGCACTGCCAGGAAATATTTCGACGTAAATTTCTGACCACAACTACGATATATTCAAAAGTTGGGCGTAATCCGTCCACGAACACGCCTACCTCTCATACAGGATGGCCCAGAAAGACCGAAGTGGTGTGAATTCCTTCTAAATTTTTTATTATAATTTTGTTTTTATTTTCTTTTTAATATTTTGTAGAGAAGACTCGGATAATTTATAATGGAGCAATACACAATTGAACAATTTGTCCAAATCGTTGAAATTTACTTTTCAAATCAAAGGTCCATTGTGTTGACTCAGCGTGCATACCGTCGTCAATTTAATGTGCGGGTTGCACCCTCTCAGTCAACAATAAACCGTCTGGTTGCAAATTTTCGACAACAAGGAGCAGTAAGGAACCTTCCTAGTTCCGGCAGACTACGAAACTGTGCACACGTTGGACAATATTGAACTGATACGGGAGAGTATTCGGGAGGATCCAGAAACATCAACCTAGAGAAATTCGACACAACTTGGCCTCTCAAGAGGATCGCTGCAGCGAATTTTGCATATCATAAGAATGTTTCCATACAAAATTCAACTTGTCCAAGAATTTAAGCCGACAGATTACCAGCAAGGACTTGACTATGGAATTTATTTCCAGCAAAAAGCACAAGAGAATCCTAATTTTATTCATAACTTAGTTATGAGTGACGACGCCCATTTCCAATTAAATGGGTTCGTTAACAAGCAAAACTGTAGGATATGGGCTACGGAAAACCCGAGAGTACTTCATCAACGACAAATACATCCAGTTAAGTGCACTGTTTGGTGCGGTGTTTCTTCAGAAAGGATCATTGGCCCATATTTTTTTGAAAATGAACGAGGTGTCGCCATTTCCGTCAATGATGATCGATATCGGGCCATGTTGGAAAATTTTGTAAGGCCAGCCGTGGAAAACCATCCGCAAATATGGTTCCAATAAGATGGAGCCACAGCGCACACTGCGAGGGCCACAATGGCTCTTTTACGCGACATCTTTGGTGAAAAAATAATTTCGCGTACAAGCAATTTTAATTGGCTTCCGCGTTCCCCGGACTTAACCGCTCCAGACTATTTGCTTTGGGGTTATTTAAAAGGGAAAGTTTATGTTAATAAGCCTAGGACTATTGATCAATATTCGAGACTACATAACACAATTAACAACATAACACCGGAAGTTTTGCGAAAGGTCATGGAAAACGTGTTGGAAAAAATTAAAATATTTTCGTACCATTTCGATACATAGCGCGGCTGTTAGATTTTACGCAGCAGGACTGCAGCAGTCGACTATCGACTATGAAAGCAGCAGCTGCATATCAACTACGACAGCTCATTCATGAACTGTGCTTTGACTGTGAAATTTTACGTAGCAGACAGCAGCAGCCGAATATTGACTACGACAGTCGGTCGTAAACTGCTGCTTTGACTGTCGTATTTTACACAGCAGACAGCAGCAGCCGATCATCGACTACGACGGCTGAGAATATGTTGTTGCTGTAGCTGCCGATCGCTTGTACTTTTGCTCTACAGCCACAGCACAATTTTTGGTGCTGTTGCTATTTGTTGCGCAGCAATTTAAACCCTGCTTGAAAGGACTTGGACCGAGTTTGTTATGATCAATTATGTTGTGTGTGTTACTAAATGTTTGCACACAAATTTAACCGAGAATTGGACCTTCATGTTTTATGCCGACTCCGAACGGCTAAAGTTCATGTTCTCAAGAAACTTTACATGGCATTATTTACTCTCTGAGGTTTGCCATTGTCTGCAGAGAGGTGGTGACCGATCAGAAAAATGTTTTTATTGAAAAACTATTGTCGTGACTGGGGATCGAACTAGGGCTCCGGGCATGCTAAGCCACACAGTTAACCTGCATGCCATGGTCACCACAAACATGAACATGCATACTTTAAAATACAAAAGTAGAATGAAACGTTTTATAAAAACAAAAACGAACGTTTTTATAAAAAATGCATGTTTTTGTCAAGATTTTCTGCGCAGTTTGAAATATAATTTGCTACAGTTAACTTATTGCTACCAATAGCTCAGTGAAAGTGTGCTAGACTGGCAAGCAGAATACGTAGGTTCACATCCTGAGTGTGTATGTATCAAAAGTATTAATTTTATAATTTAAATTCTAATTTCAATTGTTTCATTATTCAGAAAAACCCTCGAAATACGTTCGCGCCATCAATCTAAAAACAATCTATCAAAATATATCAAAAATAAATGCATTTTAAATAAAAAAAAAAATATTGCTGGTTTCGTCAGGGATTCAACTCTGCACGGTTGAGTATTAAACTTGACCATTAGCAAGCTCGTCTAAACTTGAACTTCGCAAAAGGTGATTAAGTTTCATTAACTACGCGTAGGCAATCGAGGCAATTAAAATGTCTTTTTAAAATATCAAGCCAAAGTTTTAAAAGCTCATTTTAAAATGATATTTTAGAAAATTTTTATTTTAGAAAATCAA
Source organism: Tetanocera ferruginea (assembly GCA_958299015.1). Taxonomy (NCBI): domain Eukaryota; kingdom Metazoa; phylum Arthropoda; class Insecta; order Diptera; family Sciomyzidae; genus Tetanocera; species Tetanocera ferruginea. The sequence goes on along the minus strand of OY282642.1, from coordinate 45,837,063 downwards.
ACGAACGTTTTAGCAGCTCGTTTTAAAATGTGCGTTTTTAAAATAAAAATTAACGTTAGAGGCGCAAAATGTGGATTAAACGTTTTCAAAAGTAGCACGTGTCTGTAATTTTCTCAGTGTTAAACTTTAAAAAACGATTGATGCAGTTTGATGCCCGATACCCGAGATAAGGTTAAACTAGAATCAGTTGAACTTGATCAGTCTGCAAAAGGACTATAAGCGTGTATTCCATAAAATGTATAAAATTCATAGTACGTATAGAGCTAGAATATTTTTCTTGATCATGCAATTTTTATTATTATAAAATTTTTCATATTTCCTCTCATATTTTATCATAAAAGGTACTTTTTGTATTTTTGTAATCTGGCTAAGATTTGTATTCAAGGAACTTCTAAGATGGCTTTAAAATAATTGCATTTTTAATGTCAAAGTAAAATGAGTCATAATAATAATTTTCTATTTTATTATTAACGATATATCGTATTATAATTACTGCATTTTTACTTACTACATAAGAACCTACGAAGTGCTCAAAATCGACTCATAATGATATAAAAACAGTTTTCGTGATTTCTTACAATTGTTTTATGTCCATTATTAAATTATAACCTTTCTTTTTAGGAACTTTATTACCAATTAAAATTTTATTTTATTTAGTATGTTTAGAAATTAGAAATTTGAAATTTTCCAGTAAAAAATATTTATACTATTCATATTTATATTAATGATTTTTTTAATGGAAAATATCACATTTTTTTATTGGTTTGAGTTTAATTGATTTTTGTTTTTTAATCGTCGGTACCAATGGGGGGCTTGCACCCCAAAAAGACCCCTTTGGCTACAGACCTGCACAGCATCCCTTGAACAAAAACTTCAAATTTGGGTGTATGTTTTACTTTATTGTGTACAAGTTTTATAAGTAAGAGCAGGGATCGTAACTGTTATGACTTCTTTCCAAAAAGTCAACAAATAATAGTTATTTTTTCACCGATTTTTTTTGGTCAAAAATAAAAGTTAAAATATGACTTTTATTTTTCCGGTCAAAAATATAAGCTAAAATTTGACTATTATTTTTTGAGTCAAAAATATAAGATAAAATTTTACTTTTATTTTTGAGTCAAAAATATAAGTTAAAATATAACTTCTATTTCTTCTATACGTTAAAATTTGACTTTAATTTTTTCGCAGTTGTTTTGCAGCCGGATTTTATTTGCCGTGCTCCTTTTAAAATTTAAAATAAAAAATTTCCATAATAATATGGTTGGATTTTTGCGATTTTTCGCTTGTTTGAAAATGACCTTTATTAATATTTAATTATTATACTGTGCAACACAACTTTCTTAACAGGAACTAAACCACTTAAACATGAAAACTAGATGGGGAAAAAATTATTTTTGGCGTCCTTGGCTACAGTTATATGTTATAATAATAGCAATGGTAAAATTAATATTCTTGTCACTTATATATCAAATGTAATTAAAAAATTAGCAATACTCTTTTAACATTTTTGAGATGCCAACCAAAAAAATAAAAGTCAAATTTTAACTGTTATTTTTGACTCAAAATATAAAAGTCAAATTTTAACTTTTATTCTTGACCGAAAAAATATTAGTCAATTTTTAACTTATATTTCTGACCTGAAAAAAAGAAGTCATATTTTAACTTTTATTTTTGACTGAAAAAATAAAGTCAAATTTTAAATTATATTTTTGACCGAAAAAAAATCACTAAAAAAAATAACTATTATTTTTGATTTATTTTAAAAAAGTCAAAAAAAAATAAAAAGCTTTTATGATTTCTATTCCTTAGCTTACAAGTATCGCACTGCTTAATTCAAATAACGAATAAACACATTCTTTCTGTCTGACTTTTAAATTGAAATTTCGTAAATAACTGTTATTTTTGGTCCCTGAGTAAGAGAGTTCAACATGTATTTTTCGCTCATTGAAAACCACACAAACTAACTATTGCTTAAATTAACACTCTTCATCATCAGTAGATACTTTAAGCACATCAAAGACTCAAAATGACATAAAAATCGTTCGCTGAACGATATCAACCATGCTACTTACCTCGGAAAATGATGTACGGTCTACGTCAAAATAGAAAATTGGTAACAACTCTTCATTTCAAAACAGTTTCATTCTGAGATCTTCATGTTTTATCGTCTAAATTGATACTGTTAACTTTGTGTAACTTTTGTTAATATGTCATCATTCAAAAAAGCAAAAATTAAAATTCGCTTTTGACTTTTTTCCCGCTATGATGACATTTCAATTCGTTCCATTGTGCGTCACAATCAAGTTATTGATTTTTATAAAATAAATATTTATACTTCATTGATTTTATGTAAATTATTTACATTTTAATTATATCTTAATTTAACCCTTATTCCGCAGACTTCTCTGGTATAAGATGCTCGGCACACTGGGATCAAATGCACGACCAACGACCAACGACCAAAAAACCGTCATAAAAAAGAAACAATAGAATATTTAAACTTAATTTTAATTCGTAGCTTCTTTAAAGTGTATGTTTTAATTAATTAAGTTAAAATCAAAATGTAGTAAAAGTATAAGAATGTATATTTTATGTCAAAACACAAAAACAGTGGGATGCAAATGTTACCAGTGTGCCGAATGGAGGTTAATGCTTTTCTTTGAATACCATTGTATTTATTTAACAGTATATTATATTGCTTTTTACGCCCACTTTTGCTTAAGTAAGCATACTTTCATTTTTGTATACGCATCACTCTCATTTTTGGCAAACATTTTTTAGAATTCTATTAACCTGCATTCTTAGTTTCATTGTTTTAATACACACAGAACTCTAATTAATCATTTTAATTTCTAGCTTTTGTTTTTTAATTTAATTTCTTAACTCTATATCGATTTACATATAATCAGTTAACGCTTGTATAAGTGGGCGTGTCTCACTCTCATTTCTTAAAGCAACTTCTTTCAGATACCGGTAACTCTAAATTTAAATTTGCATTTATCTAGTTTAAATAGAACAAAAGATCTAAGCATTGGTTTTCATTTTCTGAACTAACTCTTAAACCAAAAGAAGTTTCACTTTAATAATTTTTCTAAATTCCAACTTAGTTTCATTCTTAATTATAAAAACATGTCTTTTTATAGGTCTAAATTTGATGCCATAATATTTACGACACGACTTTATAGCATTTTTCTCTCTATCTTCTACTCTCATTTTTTGCTTTTCCAAACTGTCACTCTCACATTTTAGGCAAAAAGAAGATATCTCTATTGCGTACCTAACCGACCATAAAATATGTTTGCATATTAATATATATCTACTATGCAGGTCAGATGTGCCCACATTGATTTGACATTTGACCGCGTTTCATTTAAAAATTATGGCTATTTTTCACTCTAGCAACATAATTAAATGAATGCAGCATATTTTTCGTTTCCAAAATCACACATTTTTAATATAAACATAAGCTTTGAGATTTTTTTTTTTTTTTGTAACGATGTTTGAAAACGAATGAGAATGAGGGTCTATAATTTCGACCAGCCAACGCACAGAACGGTGACATGACAAAAACAAAAGAATTAAGCTAACAAAAACTACAACATTTAAAATAATTTGACGAACTGACTTTGCCACTTTTGCTGACTTTCTTTAAGAATAAAGATCACAACATGGGACCGGCTTGACTGAGCGTCTTCTTAAAGCAACTTATGTCCAGAGAGGTACCAAAAACAAAGAATAGCTATAAAAACGAAATATGAAAAATTAAAAATGCCATAATAGCCACACACAACTGCGATTATTACGATTACCGACCGACCAACAACACATGGAAACTGAAGGCAACCACCTGAAAAGCAAAACCAAAAAAAAAAGTTGATCTCTAAATTTATTATTATTTTTTTTAGTCTATGTTGCATAACAAACTGTGAACTGTCTTTGGCCTTTGTCAGCTGACAATGACTTCTCAACAGCAACAAGCGCAACAACAACAATATCACCAACAAGAATATCAACAACGGGAGCAACAATTTCCAACATCATCTATTCAAATCCACGCAGTGAGTAAAAGATATACAAGTTTAATCACCTGTGTATTCACACACAACATCTGGTAAGTCTTTAGTAAAAACAACAACAACAAAACACATCCACAGATACATACATACATATATACATACAGCCATGTATTAATTTACGCTTATGCTTCAGATATAGTTTTTAAGGTAGGCTTAAAGTTCTCTTGCGGCGCTTGAGCTCATTAAAAACTCCGAGAGTACTTCTAAACGTCATTTTATGAATATAATTAAATGTTTTTTCATAACCATTCATGTAGCGATCATCTGCTTCTACACACCAGTTACTCTGCTCGTACTATAACAAATTTCTAGTTGTCGCTGTAGATGTATGTAGATGTGAATATATTAACACCCGATTCTACTTAATTATGTAGACACAAGTGGAGCGAGTGAGCGAATGACTGACTGAGTGTTATTAATCTGGATATGAATTTGACTAAGTATGGCATTAAGATAAAAAAAATAAACAGATAGAACGAACTACTTGGGTCCAGAGCTAAGAAACATTGGTAAGAAGGAAGTCATGAAAATTTGCAAAAGCAAAAACAAACATTAAGAAAACAAGGAACTAAGCTTTATTTTAATTTATAAGCATAGAGAAAACCAAATTATTTCAGTGCTCTGGTAATACAGTAATTCATAGTGCAAATTAATTTTTGAAATTTACCGTTTATCTTAGTCGAATTAAAAACGAATTAGCAACAAATGGGCTTCATAAGTTCTTTTTTTTTTCAAATAAGAACCAAAATTAATTGATGTTATAGACCTAAAGAGATCAACTTTTTTTGTTGAATTCTCAAACAAAAATCATGAAGCTTATCCCATGGAAGCATAAACCTATTTTAATAAGCACTTTGTAACTCATGCTAAGGGCCATTAAATCGCTCATCTATTCCACAGAGAATATACAAACGCACATTTGAAAGAAGTTATTAACACTCCCTTTATTCTTGGGTGTACCTTTAGGAAAGACGTGGGTGGTTCTTAATGTGCAACTTTAAGATATTCCTGTAAAAAGCTTGCCAACGGTTGTTAATTCTCTCTTGTTTAAAGTTCAACAATAACGCTGTTTCTAATCTATTTGAAACAATTATAATTAGACTGTAACACAGTGTAATTATGAAATCAGAATGAGAAAACATATATAAATTTCTTTAAATTCTTGAAGAAGAACATTTTCCGGGTTCAACGCACGTGGTCTGACTTCTCAAAATCATCGCATTTACATGTTCGAAGTGATAATATAAGGGGACAACTTTTTGCTTTCTATTACTTTGACTCTTTGGGACTATATATTTTTTACAACAAGTTTAAATGTTGAAATAACATGTAATATCTGACAAGTTCTGTTATTCTATACAAAGGTACTTAAACTGATGATGTTCACTTTCAAAGTTCATAGACTCTTTAACTTCTCATTAAAACAACGCGTTTTGTTAACCCTCTATAATAGCACCTCCCTAGAAAAACTGGATAATAGCAGGGTGTCAAGTGGACCCCAATAACTTCTTTACCCCAAAGTTTGGAGAGACCATAGACGCCAAAGTTGAAGACGTACAAGAGCCTAAGCTAGTTCTAATAGCTGGCGACTTTAACGCTTGGGCTATAGTATGGGGCAATCAACGTACAAACCAAAGATTCTTCATACTTCTCGAGGCGTTCGCATCACTTGACGTGGTGCTGCTCAATACTGGATTGCAGCAAACATTTAGCAGTGCAGTCAGTAGATCCTTTATTGATCTGACATTTGCCAGTAGTGAGCTCGGTATTCACACTGGGCGCATGGTAAGAGATATCTATACGAATAGTGACCACCATGCTATTACATACACGCTAGGTAGACAACATCGTAGCCGAAGGAATAATAGCGAAAACAGAGCTGCTTATAAAACAGATTCGCTAGACGAAGCCATCTTCAGAGTAATGATGGTCGACATACACCTCGCCGGCACAGCAACCGATATGGCAAGACAAGCCACTGACCAAGTCAGGAGAGCTTGCGACGCGTCCATGCTCCTTAGAAGGCCAAGCAAATGACATCGCAGTGCAGTGTATTGATGGTCTCCAGAAATCGCAGAAGCACGCAGAGAATGTATTCAAGCTAGAAGAAAATATAACCGCTCAAAAGGTACCAACAGATTCAAAGTTCTTCGCGAATCCTTCGTGTATCCAAAAAAGCTTTGAAAAAAGTTATTAATAAGAGCAAGCGCGAGTGTTTCCTGCAGCTATGTGATGGGGCAGAAGTTAGTCCATGGAGAACCGCCTACAAGTTAGTAACAAAAAAGCTGAAGGGGTTCAGTCACCCCACTCATTCAGACCCACACCTGCTTGACATCGTAGTAAGAACTCTCTTGCCGCCACAATCAGCAATTTCACCCCACCATGCACACGAAGATTTCCATCAAATAAGGATGGTAAGCACTGATGAGGTGGTGAGTGTAACCAAATCCGTGAAGAACGGAAAGGCACCAGGGCCAGATGGCATTCCTAACTGTGAGTTAAAACTCGCCATTCTAGAGCAACCTCGAGCATTTGTCCAGCTCTTCAACGACTGTCTAAGGGAGGGCATATTTCCAGCTCAGTAGAAGGGTCAGAGACTAGTGCTCGAATGATCCTTCAAGCTACAGACCAATTTGTCTGCTTGACACACTAATGAAGATTGTTGAGCAACTGTTGCGCAACCTAATTGAAGAGGTGATTCAAATAGTGGGAGGGCTCCAATCGCCAGTTTGGGTTTCGGAAACTACACTCAACGACAGATGCCATAAACCTTGTCACCACTACTGCACAGGAAGCTAACGCAGGCCCTCGATGGAAGAAAGGTGCAAAACAATATTGCCTTGTCGCTTGATGTATGCAATGTGTTCAATTCAGCTAACTGGAGTTAGCTTTTGAAAGCTCAGGGAGTTTAGAGTACCAAGCTACCTCACGAAAGTTTTTACAAAATATTTCGATGAGAGAGTGCTGCAATATTCGACCGATGACCTACAAAGTCAATGATCTACAAAGTCACTGGCGGCGTTCCACAGGGGTCAGTACTAGGGCCCCTTCTGTGGAACGTCATATTTGGTGGTGTTCTAAGGCTCGAGGTACCTACAGGTGTGAAAATCGTTGAATTTGTGGATGATTTATCGGTTATGGTAACAGTTCAACATCTAGAAGAAGTGGAGGATCTTTGCAGTGTTGCTATCAGCACTATCTACGACTGGCTAAAGTCAGCTGGGCTTAGTTTAGCTGAACGCAAGACGGAGGCGGTGCTTATCAGTAGCCGTAAAAAGTTCAAAATCGCTGTTTTAAACGTGCGTGGAACGGATGTACACTCAAAACAAATCTCTACTCTGTTTCAAACAGCACCTAAAGTATGCTCACAGGAAAGCAGCCATTTCATGCCTGACACCAATGCAAGCTCGCAAGACTCTTCTTCTTAACGTCATGCGTTCGATTTTAAAGTATACATCAACGGTCTGGGTCGCAGCGATTAAGGTCAAGTCCTACCGCAGAGGAGTAGAGTCGGTGTATAGACTAGGCGGTCTAAGAGTGTGCTGCGCTTTCAGAACAGTGTCTGAGGATGTAGCTCTGGTGCTCGCTAACTCGATCCCCATCGACCTTTTGGTAGAAGAGTCCCGACCAGGAACTAATATTGAGAGCGCATTCTCTGATAAAAAACTGGCTCGAGAGAGAAGTATAACACAGCAGCAGGCACGTTGAGAAAGCGCTGGACCCATCACCTCATCCCTAACCTGTCCGCATGGTGTGGTAGAAGTCACGTCCTCATAGAGTGCCCTAGGTTCAACGAAGCGAAAACTGATGCTTCGGTCCGCCTGGGCGAAGTGCTGACACCCCAAAACTTGGTGAACCTCATGTTGAGAAGCGAAACCAACTGATCAGTGGTAAGCTCTTTATCCAAATGCATTTTCGACGAACTTCGAAGAGTTTGCAAATTTTCAAAATAGCTCAGCGTGAGACAGAAAACTATATACGATGTTAAGGCTTCTCCCCGACCCAGAGTCGGCATCAAGTTTAGGAGAAAATTTAGGCTCTTAACTTGACAGTCCACCGTCAGACAAAATTAGTCCTTCAGTTTTCAGCTTAGAGCTGTTCCCTCATCCCGCGAAGTTATGCCTTACGGCGGTTCCACAGGATTCATAGTGGATCGAAGATTCTATGCAGAGGTTTAGGCTTAGTGTATAAAAGTCGCACACTCCCACCTGCATAGATTGGGTTTTTTGAAGAAATAAAATTCGCGACTAAAATTTTTAAAAAAGCGAAGGAGCTTTGAAAATATAGTGTCTGCGGTTCTACAAGCAGAACTGAACATGGTACATGGATGGTGTTTAAACGAAAGCCTCTCTGTAAACTCAAAAAATCTGTCATTGTTCCTTTTACAAACAACTTTACAAATTCCTTTTGCAACTTTTACTCTTTGGAAAAAAAAGTAGATTTTTCAAACTCAGCAAAGTATCCTAGAGTGGTGCTGGAACCTTCACACAGAACTGAACATGGTACATGGATGGTGTTTAAACGAAAGCCTCTCTGTAAACTCAAAAAATCTGTTATTGTTCCTTTTACAAACAACTTTACAAATTCCTTTTGCAACTTTTACTCTTTGGAAAAAAAGTAGATTTTTCAAACTCAGCAAAGTATCTTAGAGTGATGCTGGAACCTTCACACAGCCCGCATTATCAGCATATCAACAGCCTCTTTGTGGAGCTGTAGAAGAAATTGTGGCAATAAAATTGAATTAGGCTAAGACTTATATAAGGATTAGGACAAGTATTTAAACAAAGATTTTAAGAAGGATCAGGCCAAGGTTTTGGACTTAGATTAGTACAAGGATTAGAAACAAAACTTAAACAAAAAGAAATTGATAATTTGAGCTCATTAATGGAGAGAGAAAGAGAGCTGAACCTACTTATTTTATGCCGACGCCGAACGTCTCATATTTTCAAGAAGTTTTAAAAGCTTTACATGGCATTGCTTCCCTCGGAGGTCTTCAATTGTCTATAGAGCCAAATTTCCCATCTTAACCAGACAGTTTTTTCAGTAGAAATAAATCTTTCTGATAGACTCACCACTTCACCGAGGCGGACTGAAGCATCAGTTCTCGCTTTGTTGAACCTAGAGCACTCGAAGAAGATGAGAGCAGTGTCTTCTACTATGCTACCAGAGTAATTAGTGCAATAAGGGTTACTTGCATGCTTGAATTTATGCAGGTATGCTCTAAAGTAACCGTGCCCGCTCAGACTTTGGGTGTGGAAGAAGTTCACTGAACCGTGACTTCTACCACACCATACGGACAGGTTAGGAATGAGGTGATGGGTCCAGCGCCCCTTGCCCGATCTTACCCAAAGCTCCTGCTAATGTGCCATACTTCTCTCTCAAGCCAGTTTTTTATGAGAGAATGAGCTCTCGCTATAAGCTCCTGGTCGCTACTCTTCTACCAAGAGGTCGATGGGGATCGAGTTAGCGCGTACAAGAGCTGCATCCTAAGACACTGTTCTGAAAGTGCAGCACACTATTAGAGCGCCTTGTCTGTACCTCCGTCCCATCCACGTTTATAACTGCTATTTTGGACTTTTTACGGCTACTGATAAGCACCGCCTCCGTCTTGTGTTCAGTTAAACTAAACCCAGCTGACTCTAGCCAGTCGTAGATAATGCTAAAGTCAAAGCTCCTTCGTATGGCAACAACATTTTACAGTTGAATAAGACAGAACAGATTAACCGTAATATTTACCAAGCTTTGAGTTTTTCTTGTGTTTCTTTCTCACTTTTGTTACGCAAAAAGCAATGATTAATGAAGGCACAAACTTCTTCTTTATCCATTTTTATAACAATACCAAAAGTTTTTTTATTTAGGACACTATAATTCATTGACAGTTCGATCTGAAATTTATGGTGTGAAAATGTTAAGGTTGCCACCCGTGCCGTCACGCAATGGTGACGAAAAATGTCAAGCATTTGAAAAGTGGTGGTGCCGTCCCTTGGAAACTGGCCTAGTATATCTTTCATTGTCGAGTTTGTGTTTAAAACTCTCAAAGAGAGATTTTCAGGAGTTTCTGGAAAGAGTTGAAGTTTAAGATTTGTTGTTCGAAAATTGTTGATTGACAATTCACCGCGCTGATGGTGTGGACACTTCATTTGGATCAATTCAAACTATTTTCAAAGATATTTTGTGCCTCAAACGCCTTATATATTGAATGACTTAAAAGACATTTAATTTAAGCTTGACCCATATCTTTCCGCAACCAACAAATTCTCCCGACCTGTCACTTCTAGCTTTTCAGTGAACTCAAGACCGCTTCAGGGATTCCTTGTAGGCTCGATTTAGAAGATGAAAGCTGAAATGAAGGAAGAGGAAGTATTGAAGATCGTTTCGAAATAAAATTTCTCTCACAATAATGAGGATTTGAAAACAGAAATAAGATTTATTTCTATTGAAAAAACTGGCTGTGATTTATTGACACGCACATTACTAATACTAGTACAAGGATTAGCACAAGAATATAAACAAAGATTTTGACTTGATATAGAATGAGGATTTAAGGATTAGGACAAGGATAAGTACAAAGTGTTTGACCACAATTAGGACAATGATTTTGAAAAGGATAAGCAAAAAGGTTGAAAGAGGGATTATTCAAGAATGATAAGAACAAACATTTGAACAGAAATAAAGACAAGGATTAGACAAAGATTTGAATAAGGATAATGAAAGAGACTACGACAAAGACGAACTGAACGAAGATATAAAACATGCCTACGGATGTGTGGATGACATAGCTTACTACATTCGATTTTTTTCTGCCTACATTGACATTTGCGGCATGTTCTTTTACTAAATCTCATATTTTAAACGTGGTACGTGGTATTATGTTTAATCCAACGGAAGTAAATAATTTTGAGTTGAATGCCACAGGTATAAGATAGGATTTGAACCCGGATTTTGACATAGCAGACTTAATACATTTTTTTTTTAATTGAATTTAGTTAATTATGTTGAGTTGCTAAAAACTTTATCTGCGTTTTCTCGTAAGAACCGTTAACACTTTATTATAACATCTAACAATTTTTTTTTTTAAAATCATGTGTTGTCTCTTGGTTTCAGTTCGTTCACCAAAAACCATTTTTTTTTTTTTTTTTTTTCTTATATAAAATCTCGTTCACCTTAAGTTTTTTTGTTCTCTTAGTTCGACACATTTCGTTTTGAACTTAAATGTGACTTACCAGTAAAAATTTAATTTTAAGCTGATTTTTATATTAAGTGAAGGTTGTGCGAATAAACAAACAAAGAAATGAAATAACAAAAAAAAAAAACGAAAAAAATAGAATTCATTTAATTTTCCGGCCTCGGGGTAACTGACCTGCATGTCGCATGTCGTTGGTCTGATGATTATCAAAGTGGTCTGTATGAAAAAACATTTTTTGCACGCTGTTCTACACCTAATAATTACACTACAACACCGCTTGCATGCAATCAACAGATTGTGAGATACAAACATTTGTTTAAAAAATACGTCTAACAGACATTAGACGGTATTATCTTATGGATTGCTATATAGGTGGTCAGTCTTAAGCTGCAATTTTTTTTTTTAGGATATTATTGTAAAATTTTTCAAATAAGTATAAGTGTGCAAAAATTCATTACAAGAAAAAAAAAAACAGTCAGTTAATCAAGCAAAATAAACTGTTAATTAATGCAATTAATACACCGCTTAAGGTATTTTGTGCAAAATTTAAGACTTTCTTTGGGGCGTTGCAATGTACGTAGCTGGTTAAATTTTCATTTCTAATTTTATTTTGTTTTTTTTTTTTACTTTTTATGGACTAATGAGCTGCGGCGGCACCTGCACGGCAACATATAGAGCTGTTGCTGTTGCCAACATTGATGTATCTAGTAGCTTTGGATTAATAACAACACTCAGCTCAAAACGAGACCATATCTGCAAACCCTCATTTCTTTATTGTCTAAGATTAATGAGTTATCGCTGCACGCCATAACAATTTTTTAATGCTTTTTTTTGCGTTTTTGTGGCAGCATTTTTAAATTTTTTCGTGTTTGTACACATTATTACCATTACAAAAAAAAAAAAAATATAGAAATAAACCAGCTGAATAAAGTAGCAGCTGAAAGTGCAATTAGTGCAAATAAATTCCACAAATTAGTATAAAATTGCTGGATGGCATTCCATGGCGTTGATTGTCATTAAAACTAATTTTTATATAAATCCACTCAAACTAATGGATCCGGTTGCACAAAATGCACAAAACTTTTCTAATTCTACAATATAACTCTACTCAAAATAAATCTATTTAACAACAACGTTTGAGTATTTATTGAGTGAAAAAAAAAATAAACAATCCAAAAAGCATCAACTCTGGAAAACGCAGTAATCTAGTTTTATCGGAATTTCGTAACATCCTTATGAGCGTTGAGATATATTTGTGAAAATCTACGTAGCTATTACGTCGTCGGCATGATGATGATAATGCTGCCGATAGTATTCTTCAGCTGTTGTTGTTGTTGGTCAACAAGAAGTTTGTCAACAATTTGTGCTCATGATATCCGTTCTAGTTACTCGCACTAGCTAGCAACGTCAACATGATCATCATCATCATCATCATCATCTTTAGCAGCTTCCAATACAAGTTTTCATGCCATCCAATCATCAAGTTTTCTGTATAAATAATTGCACTGAAGATTCCATGAGATGCAGCAGCAAAAGAATATCTGGTATCTGGCTACAAACGAATGTCTACAACAGCAGCAGCAGCATTAGCAGCGGCATCACCAGCAACAGCAGCAATAAGAAAGATGCTTCAGGTGCATTTCTTCTGCTATTGCATCATTTGTCATTTCTTGTGTCCACGTACTGATTCTACTCTATGTTTGTGTTGCCAAAAACCAGTTCTTAACCATAACGTCTTCCTTCATTCACTCAGACATGCTTCGCTCATTTGTTCAAAGAAAGATTAACTATTTGTTTAAGATGAGTTGCTTAGAAATTAATTCTTTTGTTTTAAAGAATTATCACTCTTATAAATTGTTCGAAAAGGTTTACTCTGAAAAATGACCCTATAGGTTGACCTAGTTTTTGTGTGTCACACTCTGCCATATAAATTAAGCAAACATTGTTAAACGTTGTTAGAGCAGCATTTGGCGACTAAACAGTGCCGGACTTACTTACTTTTTGGCGCCTTTTTCAAGCTAACGCTTTGATGAATTTAAAAATTTTAATGGTACGGAACATACTAAGGTACAATTACGATAAGCAGCTCTGCAGATACAAATTTTTCCCCTGCATTTCCAACAGAAAAAGTCTTCGATATTATTAAGCATCCCCAGCAATTCAAAACTAAGTTAACATCACAAGAGATAACCATGATAGAATTCAACGTAGCCTTAAAATAATGGAAAGGTAAAACAGCAAGAAACGACAGAATATCCTATCCAATGATCACATACTTACAAAAACCGCTTAATTACACTTTACAGTTCCATCTTTCTAAACAACATTCCACAATATTTTAAATCTATCATGGTTTAAATAGATATGGTTTTAATTCTAAAAACTAAATCGGACAAAAAATATATTAAATCAAACAAGCCAATATCTTTGAATCCTTGTTTCGCAAAAATTTTAGACAAAATAATTGCCAATAGACTATGGTGCTTTGCAAGCACAAACAAACTCCTGGATAGCCGTCAATTGGACAGGTAAGTCCACAGCAGATTCTCTATTATATATAGTAGATTACCTGACTGCTTAGTAGAAAAAATCACTAGGATCAAACCAATGAACTGCGTTCTAAGCTTTATGACTTTCCAATGTAGAATATCTCTACAACGGCATACCCCAAGGATCCCCACTTTCGGTGATTCTCTACCTGATTTACAACAAACCATGCTCAACTATATCTAGACGTAGGAGTATTTGTGCTTCTGTGGATACGCCGATGATTTAAATATCATTATTAATTCAAATAAATTTAAAAACCCTATTATTAGAGTAAATGATATGTTTCAAGACAACCTGAGCTGGGTCAACTGCTCAGGTGCTGTTCTTTCTTCCACTTAATGCAAATATATTCACATTTGTCGGAAATACTAGTCAATACCGAAGATTTAAAAATACTTGGACTCAAAATAATTCTTAACTGTGGATTCTATGAGAAATCTGCGGGGACTGACTTACAAGGCGCCGGACGGGTCACAGGTTGCGGATAGGAGACGGCCTGTAGAAATAGAGGCTAGCCACTTCTAAGCGGTCAAGAACAAGTAGCGGGTGACCAGTAGGGTGTGTAAGGGCGTAGTGTTGGACAGACGTTGCGTCTTGAATAAAAATCCCACAGAGCCAGCCATTAGCGCAACCAAAGGGGGGTTTCGGGGTTTGAACCCCACCAAAAATTATTGTAGTACCTAGCAAAATAGCATTCAATCAAAGTGAGTCACTTCAAAAGCAATCACACGTTTTATGGAATGTGTGGAAACCCCAAATGTATATTTCAAATCGATTCTGGTTGATCATAAATTAATCTGCTAAATTAGTCATATTTTTCTCCATCAGACTGCACATTAAGCAAGATCGATTTTGGATCGGATGGAGAAAAAAAAAAGTGAGCCGGACACCAACTCAAAAGTAAGAGGTACTCTTAAAAACTATTTAATATTTTTTAACCTTAGACTCGACCCAACACAAATTTCACAGTCAATTACACACATTTCAAAATAACAAATTTAACGATATTGTGGCATGAGTGTATACATTTGACTATAAGCTTTGCAATGAGACTTGATATATTACACATATTCAATACATGTGAGATGTATTACGGGTCCGGGTCAGATCGACCCAACTCTTTTCTCATTAGTTTAGTCTATTTTCTCCTAGTAATCTCCGAGCATAGCACTTCACCATCATGTTCAATCATGTTCTCGGCGCAATTCATGATCATGTTGAACAGTTATCAGTTTTGTTTGACAAGACGTAAATATAAATCGTGAACTCTCAGAAGAAAAAGAAAACAAAATTGCTAACGAAAATTATAACGATAGTGATAATGACGAACTGATTGATGTGCAAAAAAACTCCGATTCAGAGTGGAGTGATAATTCTTCGTATTTTGATGAAGGTACTAATAACAACGTAATTCAAGATGTTCGTTTGACTGAAGCGTTATGTTGAATTTGAAGACGATGAATTAGGAGAAGTTTATTTAGAAAAAAATGTGGTCAGTGCAGTTGAACCAAATTGTGTTGCAAGATACCATGGCCAAGGAAAAAACGATGTCACCGTTTGGTGGTCAGTGCCAAGTTCAGTCGAAAAGGAGCGCACCCAAATTATGAAACGAGGTCGACCTGAAGCATATCCTTATTTGAAAGAAAATTTCGATAGAAAAAAGGATGGGTTTATGCGAATTTTTCCACCCGCTTTCATTGAATTGATTGTGATGAAAGCAATACGAAAAGCAAAGAGAGCATATGAAGCAAACAGAAATTGCCCACTAAAAATGAGACTTTGGAAGGACACAGATACCGACGAAATTTATGCATACATCGCAATTTTATTACACGCTGGTTCCGAAAAGGCGAATGATGTCTATGCTATAGAGATATTCCATAAGACCAACAGGCCATTTTACCGATCCGTGATGAGCTTGTTTCGGTTCGAGCAACTTACACGTTTTTTGCGACCTGACGACACACGAACGCGAAAGGGTCGCTTATGTGAGAAAAAGCTAACACCGATCGATCATCTTTGGACCCAATTTTTGAAAAATTTGACACTGGATTATGTGCCATCTTTGGAACTATGCATCGATGAGCAGTTACTAGTTACAAGAAACAGATGTAGCTTTCGCCAGTTCATTCCATCAAAATCAGCGACCACTGTAAGGGGACTCAGTCTAAAGACAACAAAACAACTATCACTTGTGATCACTGCTTGAAGCCAACATGTCCATAACATTATATTCGTTCATTCGAATCATGTTACATGAGAAAATACAAAGACCCTGATACAGTCGATTAAAGTGGTGAAGAAGAAGAGGACGATGATGATGAAATGGAACCAGTACCATCAACATCAAATGCATTGAAACGCTAGAAACAGTTGGTGTCCATTATAAATCTTAAATCTTTCAATATGATTTTTTAAAAACTTTTTTCATTAAAGCATATGTAACCAACATAAGATTAACAAAAAAAATAAAAAACCTTTACAATAAAAATAAAAAAAAAACACCAAGTAAATCCTTATTTCACGAATAACAATACGTTCGCTTATTAGATTTGATGAAAAATAAACATTTACATATAAATTTAAATAAAGGTCGATCTGACCCAGATTCACGAAAATATGTTGAAATTATCATTCACGAGTGTAAGGTTAAACACCTATAAAAATATTAATTTTTATGGTATTTTCATGCATTTAAGCTTATTGAAAAAGTATTGAGCTCTTCTTTTTTTTTGTGTTTCGTATGGTCTGGTTTAATCAAAACTCAGTATATGAAAACTACGTTTTTTATAGGCATTTAAAAAAAAATATATATTCGAAAACCATTAATTTTGTACTGGTTTGCTATATGACGTACATTCTACTAAAAAATGGTTACCAGAAATCGAAAGATTTGCCAAAATCGAACAGTAATTATGAAAATTCAATAATAATTAAGCTGAAGGAAGCTTATGAATATCGATTTCTCACGTTTTATATAATTGTGACACTAAGTTTTGGTTAAACCACATCAAACGATATATCAATTGAAAGAAGAGCTCAATAAATTTCCAATAAAATTAAATGCAAGTGAATATCTTGAAAAATACATATTATACAGGTGTTTTAAACAACCTCTCTTCGAAAAAAGTTATATGCAAAAATTTCGTTTTCTAAAGAAAAGGGGTTCAGAAGAACCAAAACCGCTACATGGGGATTTCCCTGTTGAAAAAATATTTTATACAGAAACTGTTTTTGAGAGTCTTTTAAGAGTCCTTCTAACGTTTAAGTCGGTATACGGTATACGGTATACGGTATACGATCCGCCTTACTACATGTTTAATTTTTGTTATGTTCTGATTCTGTTGGAAATACTTCGATTTATATTTTCAACTTCTAGCATGAAACTCACTTAGGCGACTTGAAATATTTGGAAAAAAATTAATTTAAAAGTAAGACAAAATAAGAAAGTCCGAATTTGCGGAAAATCGGTTCATTCCTTCTCCACCGAAATAATCGAAGAAATTTCTTCTTAAACTGTTATTTTTCGTTCTTTTTTTATAGTTATATTTGTACACTCTGCAGAAGGGTAATGAAGTCATGTGATTCAGTAAAAAAAATTCTTATTGACTTCCGAAACTAGAGAAAAAAATTCACAATTTCTAGTTTTCCATCGTATTTTCCCGAATCTGTTTCATAAAAATGTCTCTTAATTGTCAAATATTATCAGATTTTAAGGAAAAGGGTCTATTAGGTAAAAAGTTGTTGGTTTAATTTTTCTTTTGTTTACCCGTTTATGTCCAGTGACATATTAAAGTTATACGGTATAATAACATAATATCTTTTTAACGATAGGTCTTTACAACACTTTTCCAAAGAAAAGTTCTCATTCATTAAAATCGGATAATATTTGCGCAATTTTGAGAGATTTTCATAAAAGTAATTTTGAAAATACAATGGAAGATTATGAATGAGAATATAAACGTCGATTTCAGACGAAATTTCATCGGCTATTTTGGTGGCGAGGGACTCAAACATTTTTTTTCAAATTCCGGTTTTTAAGTTTTCATCCCAAGGTGTCAGAAATTTAGCGTTTTTTTTACTATCGGAATTGAGCATAATTAGAACTCACCAAAGGACAAACTTTAAGGCTAGTGCTGTTTTTACAACGAAGTGCAGAATGAATAGAAAATTTTAACTCTGGGGAGAAAAAATTGCATTTTTGCTGACCCGAGTCAAAATGAAAATATTTTAGCTCAAGCCCTACAACCTTCGTATAACTGCCGAACAAGAAAAAAATCCATAAAACGGCGTACAACTGGCGCTAGCAAAACATTTTGGCCGAACAGTTCCTAAACAACGCTGAAGCAGGTTTATTTTATAACGACCGCTACCACCGTCTGTATGGACAAAATGTCCTGACAGTGACCATTTTCCTTTTTTTTTTTTTTGGAAGTTTGAACAAGAAACCATTAGTGCAAAATTAAACGCACTTAGCTACACCACAGCCGCTATGATTACGTAAAATCGTTTTTATATATAAGCTTTACATTTAATAAACCCCCCCCCGCCCAAAAAAAAACATTTCCTGGTTACGCGCCTGTAGCCAGCAACTGTCACTGTCAAGGCGAGTCGAAGCCGCCTTAAAAGGTCTATGTTGAAAATGCCCTGTCTTCTTCAGACTCTAACCTTGAGGAGTCTCTACAAGACCTTAAAACTGGAATGTGCGTAGATTTGGATACCCACTAAGGTGGGTCACCAAAAATTAATATAAGAAGACACCCCCTGGAATGAAATTTTATTTTCTTTTGTAGGTATTCCGAAAAACAGCCAAAATGGTATTTTAGTTGCAACATTAGTATTTTTTATACCCTAAACCTGAAAGGTCAGGGCATATTAACTTTGTGCAAACGTTTGTAACGCATAGAACGAAGCGATTCCGGTATAGAAAAGTATATATATTCTTGATCAGCGTCACCACGTGAGTCGAGCTATCTATGTCCGTCCGTCCGTCTGTGTGTTGTCCGTAAACACACGATAAGAGGAAGGAGCCGAGATAATTGGATGAAACTTGGTACACATGGTCACATGCACCCAAGGATCTGCACTATTGAATATTTTTGGAATCCGCCCACGGACACGCCTACCTCCCATACAACGCAAAAATTTAAAACTGCATAACTCAGCTCATAATAAGCCTACAAAAATAAAATTTTGTATGTATGTGTTTTATATCAACACAAAGATGTCTTTGAAAAATGGACGTCATCCGGTCACGGACACGCCCACCTCTCATACAACCCAAAAATTGAAAACGCAATAAATAAGCCTCTGTTTAACCTACAGAGCTAAAATTTGGCACATATATTTCTTATAACAAAAAAAAGATGGTTTTGAAAAATGGACATCATCCGCCTACGGACACGCCTACCTCCCATACAACGCGAAAATTGAAAACTGCATAACTCAGCTCATAATTAGCCTACAACAATAAAATTTGATATGTATGTGTTTTATACAAACAAAAAGATGTCTTCGAAAAATGGACGTCATCCGCTCACGCACACGCCCACCTCCCATACAACAAAAAATTGAAAACGCAATAAATAAGCGTCTGTGTAACCTACAGAGCTAAAATTTGAAACGTATGTTTTTTTATGACAAGACAAAGATGGTTTTGAAAAATGGACGTCATCCGCCAACGAACACGCCTACCTCCCATACAAACCAAAAAGTTTAAAACTCAATAAATAAGGTTGTGTTGGTCAAAGAGAAATTAAATTTGGTATGTATGTATTTTATACCAAAACTAAGGTGTGTTCAAAAATTGGGAGTCATCCGCCCACGGAAACGCCCATTTACAATATAAATTTTTTTGTTTTTGAAAAGTAGGTTTAGGGTATTTCATGGTCGGGCTAGACCGACTTTAGACTTTCTTTACTTGTTTTACATTAAAATGATGGGGTACCTTGAGCAAAAAAATAAAAATTACGCCAATAACAGCAAAAACAACGATAAGGTATTCTTTCAGACCTATCCAACAATATACTGCACTCCATGTTATAACTTACGGACTAAAAATACTAATTTTATAACTAAAAGACTAAAAATACTAATGTTTTAACTAAAAGACCATTTTTGCTCTTTTTCGGGACACAAAAAAATGTTACAGTGCTGAAACACTTTCGATGTAAGCTTTCATTCTAAGGGTGTCCCTTTATAGAGGAGATGCCTCTACGCAATTGATGGAAGATCTCGAAACACTAAAGACTGACATCACTGCCAGCCAGGAGATACTATGCAAAGAACAAGGCTGCTCTCAGAGAGCAGACTGCGATATCTACTACAGCTGTCATGCGGAGAAGAACGAATTTGCGCGCATGGTCCGACTAATGAAAAGAACCATGTTGTCAAGGACGGCTTCTACGTGAGCCTAGAGGCAATGTTCACTGCCCGGCCCATGACTTGAAAGAAGTCCTTGGCGATTTCAACGGGAAGGTCGAGACCACTTCGAATAACGGTCTTAGACGTATCGACTTCGCCGTGGCGCGATATATAGTAGTTACTGGAACCAGATTCAAACACCGCGATATTCACATGGCCACCTGGCTGCGTCCTGATCAAAAAACTCGAAACCAGACACGTTTTAACTGTACTGAATATGCGCATTTTTCGGCGGGTCAAAATTTACTGCGACCACTATCTTGTTGCAGTCAAGACCCGAATGCAATTGCGCAATGCGAAGAATATAGGCACAGGTATGCCTACAAGCTGCTATCACAACGGACAGCCGAGGCCTACTACGCTCAACTCTCGGTTAAGCTCAACCAACCTTACTCTTGCCTTGACGACGATGGTGGACTTTGGGCGCATATATCCCACTCCATACGCACTGCTGCTGAGGAAGTCATTACTTTCTGGCGTCCACAACCTCGTTACCAACGGTATGACCTGGAGCAAAGATCATATAATATTATATGATCATATAGTATTATATGATCTTTGCTTGGAGTGTCAGCTAAGCACGCTGCATATAAAAAGACGCTGCAGTCAGCTGTAACGCGAGCCATGCACGAATAGATAAAGGAAGAGAGACGTGTTTTAAGGCGCAAAAAAAGCAAGAAGGAGAGAAAACTGAGTTGTACCAGGGCAAGAAGGATGCTTTAAAATTCTATCAACAGGTTGTGTTGCAAACCCAAGGTTTCAAGCCCAGAGCATCCACTTGTAGAGCTGAAAATGGTGTTCGCGTAACAGATACGCAGTACGCACTGAGATTATAGAGGCAGCATTTTTCTAATCTGCTTGCAGGCGATGATCCCAACAATTCCGCCATTGCAGCATATAGTACGACACCACTAATCGACGATGATGGAGTGGATATTTCAGATCCGATAATCTGCGCCAACAACCAAAGTATCAGTCTTATCTCCATCGAGTAGAAAGTTTTTCGAGCGTATTGTATGAAAGATTGAAGTCGCATATCAAAACACTGAATGAACCTTATCAGTGTAACTTTCATCCTGGCAAATCCAGCATAGACCAGATTTTTACACATCGCAAAATCCTAGAAAAAACCAAGAAAATCAAATCGACACCCATACCTTCGATTCTTTCATCTCTTTGTCGATTATAAAGCTCGATTCGGGATAAAAGCTCTGGATAATAGCTCGGATAATAGCTCGATTCGGGATAGCCTGTACGCAACAATATCTGAGTTCGGTATACCTGCAAAGTTGATTAGACGTTTAGCAACACATGCAGCTCCGTCCAAGCAGGAAATTACCTCTCCGAATTTTTTTAATACTGAACGAGGTTTTAGACAAGGCGACCCGCTATCATGCGATCTCTTCAATTTCTTCATAGAGGGGTCCCTCACAAAGGCAGGTGTACATCAAAATGGTACCATTTTCTACAAAGGTGCTCAGCTCCTTGCGTATGCTGATGATATCGATATTATCGGCCGAACCAAGATAGATGTAACTGCTGCTTTCGCCGCTATCGAAAAGAAATCAGCCAAAGTGGGTTCAGCGGGGAATGAGGGCAAAACAAAATATTTCCTGTCTGCAGATAAGAAATCGTGGCGTCTAGGTCCCATGTTACAGCAGGTAAATATAACTCTGATGTTGTCAGGGAGTTTACATACCTTGGCATTGCCATAAACAGTAATAATAATGTTGAGATTAAACGGTGAAAGCATTAAAACCGGGTGACTTGTGATAACTTCGTATATTACGTAAATTAACCTTAGAAAAGTCGAATGAAGTTCCATATTTTTATCGAAAAATTGTCAGTGCCGAAGCTAATTTTTGGCTCAATGGGTACGTCAACAAGCAGAATTCCCGAATTAGGGCTGAAAAGCAGCCAGAAGCAATTCAAGAGCTGCCAATGCACCCTGAAAAATGCACTGTTTCGTGGAGTATTTCAAAAAGGCATGATTGGAAATATACAGTAAAAAACTGATCACAAAAAAATTAATTTTTCTTGTGCTATTGACGATAATGATATATAATTTTCTTTTCAAATTAACTACACAAAATATTTTTTTGATAAAATTACACCGATATTGCCGAAGGTACAAATTCTAATTAAAAATCGATCGAAACTAAGAAATTCTTTATATTTCAAAAATCTGATGGCATACTTCGATTAAGCAGACGATTTAGCATGAAAATATGTTATATGCAAACATTTTTGTATCGTAAAATCTCATTATCGAACGGCGCTAATCCAGTTTGAGAATTTTCTGTATTTTCGTTCTTCATAAGTCGTGATATTGCATCCAGAATAAAGAATCTGGTCTTGCAGGCAGGTTCTGAAATACTTTAGGAAAACCCATCTAATGTGCACTTATTTTTAATTTTATTCATCCAAAGAAGACATAGTTATGAAAGGACAATTCATGGTTTTTGCACTACGTTAATGCACCAGCTGACACGTCTCGTATTGTTATTTCACACGACCATGTCAATTCCGTTCAAAAAGCCGCATGTTCGCCAGATATGGCCCCATATGACTTTTTTCTATTTCACTAACTCAAATTGTCGCTTCGAGGAAGACATTTTTAGACAATTGAAGTCATCAAAGAGAATTCGCAGAAGGAAGTTATGGTCATTCCGAAATCGGCCTACCAAAAATATATTGCCTCCGATGGTAATCATTTTGAAAGTGATAAAATAAATATTGAGGCATAATAAAGCTTTCTTGTTTTATTTTTACAGTCCGGTTCAATGTTGAACAGAAGGTACTTTTGGAGTTTTTGGCTTAAACTTTTTTTTTTGCGTATTTTTTAATGAACTTTTTTGTTAGAAGTTCTTAAAGTTCTTAAAGTTCGCATATGAAATGTAGGCGTGGCATATTTAACAACATAAATAATTGCTAACTATCACTGGCAGCATCTTTAACATCGGCTGAGTGATTGTCGTGCCACACGACAGCAACAATTCTCTCTGTTATACTCTGTGATAATTAACGTCGCATCATTTTTACCGCTTATTTATCAAGAAAGTGCAATGTTCTGGCTGTAATTAAGTTATTATGACGTTAATAAATTAGCTGCAATATTTATCGTACTCGGAAGGCGACATCAGGCAGTTGATGAAGATATAATAACAATGTCTGCAAATTTTTTGTTGTTTTCTTTTTTTTTTCTTGGATCTTTATCTTGGTGGCATGCTAAGATGTCATGAGAAGAAGTTGACAGTTGAATGAATTGCATTTCGGTTGCAAGTTTAGAACAAAAAAGTATGATAAATAGACAGAATTCATGCATGCTTACATACAACGATTGATGCAAAACAAAAAAAAAAAACAAAAAAAATGTGTAAAAAGAAATGTGTTTAAAGAGAAATGTGTAAAAAAAAATTGTTTGTTCTAAACAACGATTATTAAATTAACGGCCGTCAGAGAAAAAGCATGGAATATTATTTGTAAAACAAATGTTTAAGTGTGTGTATGCCAGGCGCGGATACAAGGGGGGGGTAAAGGGGGTAATTACCCCCCCCAAGAACTTTTAAATACTTTACTTTTTAATACATTATTTGGAGAAAATAATTGTGCTCACAGCTTAAGGGTACTTTTATGCATACATAAGCGATTCTGAAGACGTTTTTTGAAAGAATACTACAAAAAAATGGTCAGAGACATTGTTAAACTTTAGTTTTTTTATTGATTTCAACGATTATTAAAGTATTAAAAAAAAAATTTTGTTTTTTTTTGTTTTGTGACGTCATTTGCGTGTAGGTGACGTTTTTATGAAGCGATGCGAGACGAGTAGGACCATTTTGCTAGTAGATTAACACGATCTGTAGTCATCTTCAAAAAACAAAATATAATAATATGTAAAGCAAACACTTAAGTCGAGGTAGTAACTTCGCCTTTTTTAAAAATTATCCTGAAAATAAAGTTACATTTCCTTAAGTACTAAAATTTACAGCCATGTTTTAAACAATCAACTTTTAAGACGCGTTGTTTTCTTACAAATAAAAATAAAACAAAAACCTGAAGTCACTACCTCAGCGTAAGTGTTTGCTTTATAATAATTATATTTTTACAAAACATTAACGATTAGTTTAAAAATGCCCTTTATATGAAATCATTGAGCAAGTAACATTGATTTTGATTTGTAATGAGCGCAATTAAGATTTTGGCAATGAAGACCATAGTTGCCACTTAAAATATTTTATTCTTCTAAATTTTTACTGAAAACCTGCCAAGTGAATTAATGTTAGGTTAATGTTGCTAAAATTGTATCAACTGCGCAAATAATTTGTTGCATACAATTATTTTTGTTTGAGTTAATTCTAAATTGTTTGGAATTCTGAAATTTTTCAAGCCTACCTTAATACTGGAGACACACATATGGTTTCGATACTACAAAGTAAATATATTACATTGTATACCACATATGTTTTTCATGGTATACCAGCTTCTGAAACTCGTATAGCGTCTTATTCATGGTATACAAAACACAACAAACTATCATGGTTTCTCCATGCTAGCATACATTTTTTATATAATAAATAAAATATATAGGGGAGAGTGGGGTGTTGTAAGACATGGGGTGTTGTGAGACACGTCAATATCTGACATAGTGGTAATGTTATGAATGCTCACAACAACTGTAAGATATTTTCTCAATGGGATCTCACTTATTATATGCACTCATCGCATTGACACGTGTTCCTAGTGTCTGTAACAATTATGAGTTTTGATCGCGCTCTTAAAAGTTTTTTGTACAGTTTGCCTTGTGGAATTTCCAGAAACATTGCCAATTAAACGTGAAGGTAAATATTTATTAAAATGATATCTCTTCCATTGCCTTCAAGCCCACCAAAGTGATTTTGCAAAAAAAATTGCGGGTGATGATGACGCAGTGGCCATTTGAAAATGTCGAATATGGGGTGTCGTGAGACAGTAAATATGGGGTGTTGTGAGACAGTCATTTTTGTTTTTATTTCATTATTTTTATAGCCATCATGCCACTAAATGCATATAAAGTATCACCAAATCCAAAAGGAATTGTTGCATCCATCCACTAGTGGCAGCCATCAAAGAAATTGCCATAAAAAATAATTGTTTTCGAGTTGTCTGCAAATCATATAATTTTGATAAATCTAGAATGTATGAAACCCGTTATATGGAAAAGTTGAAGACACAATTTTTTCCGCATCGGCTTCAAATGATAAATTAGTCGATTTTGTTGCATATCAAAGTGTCAAAACTGGCAGGAAACCAGTTTTTCTAATATTTTACAAATTAAATTGGTTTTTCAAGGCGTCTGAGCTGAGCAGTGCACTAGAGAAGGTTAGTCCTCTGAAGTTTGATCCCCTATTCCAAAAATCAAAACGCGGCCAGAAGGCTATTTTTGCAACCGTATTTACAACTTCCAAGAATGTGGCATTATTGAGGAAAAAATCCGACCAAAAGACTGAAAAAACAACTAAAACAAAAAAATCGCTGAAGGATCCAGCAAAGCGTAGTCATCATACAAAATACGTACCGGAAAGAGTTTTCTCATTAGATGATGAAGATTTATACTTTTGCATCTTTTGTAGGGTAAACGTGCCAAAGAGTCTTTTTTTTTTTTTTGGATTCGCCAAGGGAGTGTGAAATCTCATGAATACGTATAGCCCGTACTATACGCATGCACTACTTACATTCTTAAATCAGTCCGGACGAAAACAATTTTATTAGTTGCAATAAATGTGATCGAACTGTTCATCTGCAGTGTGCCAAAATGAAAACCGGATATTTTAACTGTTAGCCGAATCAGATTAACGCGAACAATTTCTCTTATCTGTATTTTAATTTTTTCCTTAAATTTTGTCCTATTTCAATAAGGACTTTAAGCAAAAAATTCCATTTTGTTATATTTATAGTAGTGTCTCACAACACCCCATAATTTTTTAAAATCAAAAATTCCAATCTTTTTTTCAGGCTTCAAGAAAATTCTTAAATGTTTTAAATTTCAAAAAAATGTCATCGGAGGTTGTTAGGTAATTGAATAAGCTATCCAAAAAATGTTCCCAGAAAAAAAAATATTAACTTTTAAAGAAGTTATCGTCCAAAAACTAAACCTGTCTCACAACATTAAATAAATTTCAATTTAAAAAAATATGAAAAAAGCTCTTTCAAATTGTGAAGTTTTTTTATGCAATTTGCGCGACCAACGAAATATACAACCATATATTTAAAGGTTGTTTGCTTGACTATTTATTGCAGGATCTATCTTTCGACGGAATAAGCAAATTGAAGCAGCTGAAAAATTTGTGATTTAATTTTAAATATTTTTTTGACACTATTGTCAATTAAAACTATATCTATATGTGTGTCACTCAGGGACCGAAAGTAACTGTTATTTTACAATTTTCAAATGAAAAAGACACAGTGAAAAAATAGTCGAAGGACTTTTACAAATATACCATTATGACACAAATAGCCTCAGCTTCACGAATTTTAAGTGCCTTTTAAATTTTCGACCGATTCTGTAAAAGTTAAAATGAAACTGTTATTTTTTGCCTTTTATATTTTCAAGCAAAAATAACGGTTACTTTTAACTTTCATTTAATCGGTCAAAAATAACAGTTATTTTGTGACTTTTATTTTTTCGGTCAAAAATATCAGGCAATTTGTGTTTTTTTAAAGACCGCTGGACCGGTTAAAAAATTATTGATACCATGTGTAAAATGTGTGCACCGATGAGACGAAAATAATGGTATCAATAGTTTTTTAGTCTGTAAAACGGCCTTTGAAAAAATACTAATTGCCTGATATTTTTGACCGAAAAAATATAAGGCAAAAAATAACTGTTATTTTTGACCGATTGTATAAAAGTCAAAAGTAACTGTTATATTTGCCCAAAAAATATAAGGCACAAAATAACTTTTATTTTTGTGGGAAAAATAAAAGTTAAAAGATAACAGTTAATATGTGACTTTTTCGATAAAAACCATAACCGGTACGGTCCCTGGTGTCACTACTTTAATCGTTCATGGTTCCAATACCATGGTATCGATACCATAAATGTGTCCATAGTATGACTTCATCTTTATATTAATAAGCGTAGGGAAAACAGTTAAGAACCATTTTCTCCCGTGTTTTCTAACCGATTTTAATAATTCTTTTTTTAAATGAATAAGAGTCCTTCTCAAGAGGAGAAGGAGTGCACCGACTATTTTATACAACTATAAATAAGCAAACACAAATTGGTCGATTTTCGACCCCAGGCGGTACTAGTAATTATAATTGTAACAAACCAACCAAATTACCACAACCGACTTTCATGAAATAAAATTGCCACGTTTAGTCCACTTTTAGTAAGGAACTTAATCAATTATTCAATTATTTCATGAACTTTAAATTTGGCAGTGTAAAAAGGTGAGCGAAACTAAGGTTATTGATATGAACGCCGTTTTACTCTTTGTAATAATGACATTTTTCCACTAATTTCTAAAACGTTTGTTATCTTTGCCACGCTTCCTATCAGTGTAGCAACAGCTTAGCGAAGTTTTTCTACACTGCGACGTTTAAAAACATGGTTACGTTCAACTATGCAAGAAGAACGATTGAATGGACTCGCATTATTGCATATACTTAGAGACATTAACATAAATATTACCGAAGTTATTGATAATTTTGCGATAATTTTGTCATATAATTTGTCTCTATCTAATGACTATCTAATAACACAGGGTAACAAAATTAAGCATTATAAAAAGTGCAGAGATCTCGATAAACAATTCCGAATAAATTTTGGCTGCCCAATGAAGTCAAAAATGGACTTCGTTTTTCTCCATCTGCTTGAGTTTTTGAGTTATAGGCAAAAACATGAAAATCAGTTCTTTTTCTGATAATTTTCTTATATCTATTATATTGATCTACCGATGTGTATAACTATGACTGATTTCAATGAAGACATACTAGACTTTAATTTTTACAAATTCAATAACAATATATTCGACAGTTTCGAAGATATCGACGAAAAACGTTCAAAGTCGAAAAACTTTCACAATTTTACGTAGGCTGCTCTTTTGAAACCCTTCATCTTTGATATTTTTCAACGAATTTACAAAAACTTTTTTTAATTTGTAGAAAATCTCTGAATTTTAATAAACATTTTATTTTTTTTTTTATTATCTTGCATATTTTCAAACAAATTGAAAAAACAAAAATTTTTGTACATTCAATTTTATTAAAATTCACTTCAAAAAGTTCCTACGTATGTAAGTAGAAAATAATTTTATACAAAAGTTGTGTGCATTTGAATAAAATTTAACGTACAAAACTGTTTGTTTTTTCAATTTCTTTGAAAATATGCAAGATAATAAAAAAAACTAAAATGCTTATTAAAATTCAGAGATTTTCTACCAAATAAAAAAAGTTTTTGTAAATTCGTTGAAAAATATCAAAGATACAAGGGTTTCAAAAGAGCAGACTACGCAAAATTGTGAAATGTTTTCGACTTTGAACGTCGATATCTTCGAAACTGTCGAATATATTGTTATTGAATGTGCAAAAGTTGAAAGGTCTAGTATATCTTCGTTGAAATCAGTCATAGTAATACAATTCGGTAAATCAATATAATAGATTTAAAAAAATTCATTTCAAATTCAAGATCATTTTGTATGGAAACAATGAGTTTCAAATTCCTTTAATTTTTTTTTAATTGAAAAGAACTATGTTTTTTCATTGCACATACTTGAAAATATAATTGTGCAATTTTTTTAAAATGGAATGAATGTGAAAAATTGGAATAAATCAACCTTAAATCTAAAATAAGTTAAAGTTAGAGTTTTTATTTACTTTTCGCTAAGATATTATTCCAGAAAAAGGGTGAAATAAATAAATACGGAAATGTGCGTGTATGTGTCTGGAAAAAATGCCTTTTAAACAATTCAATAATTTCAATTCAAAAAAGTACAATTTGTCTATATGTAAAAAGACAAAATTTTCTCAAATCAAAAATGTGTGTCTTTGATAATTTACCCCCCCCAAGATTTTTTCCAGATCCGCCCCTGGTGTATGCAAGTGTGTATGTAAAGCAATAAGAAAAGTAACGGTATGCGAAAGCGATAGTAAATCCAGTTAAACGGGGCATGTTATAGAGCAGCATTTCGACTGGCTTTTCATATTTTAATATCTCACGACTATTCTAATTCTCATTAGTTCTCTTTTTAACATTTGGTATTTTTTTTTTTTTTGGTTTTTTTGTTTTATGCTTTTTTTAATGCCTTACTTACTTCATTCGGTTTGCTTAAAATAATGACAGACGTACAACGCCCACTTCTGTTTGTTGCAAAAGAAATGCTTCTAGGTCGTGATGTATTAAAAAGATTTTCTGCTTACTTAAATTTTTGAAAAAAAAATTGCATTACAGTTAATACACAAAAAGTATGGTCATCCAAAAAAATATCTGTATTTTCTAAGTTTTACGAAACATTGTTATTATTTAGAATTTTTAATGAGCAAAAAGCACGAGTCGTTTTCTCGTAATAGACTATCTATCTACTGGTAGCTACATATTAGCCCACAATTGTGGCTAATGAAAAAAGTTGGCTTAATACCAGCACATCATAAGCGTGTAAATTATTGACCTCTCTCTCGCACAGTCAACAATCTGCATTTCTTACCAATATGCTTCGGACATAAAATTTTCCATTTTCTATTTCGTACGTACTAAATGCAGCAATTAAATTATGAAAACCTTACCATGAATGTACATGAGTGCATAAATGTTAAGCCCAAAGAAAAACCTTAGAAAAAAGCGAGATATTAAAGCTAATTAAAAAATTCTGCAAATTTTTTGTTGTAGGCCAGCCCATTATGATTAGTACTCGGCTAAATACTGCGTTGCATTAGCCAAAAATTATCGGTTTTTATGTTTACTTGTGAACTACTCTTTGCCAGAACTTCCAAAATAAGCATTTGTTTTGTTGGTTTTTTTTTGTGAAGTATTTTTTTTTTGTTCAACCAGAATTCTTGTTAACCTCTACAATTATTTTTTCCTTGGCTCTGCATATTTGCCAACCCCAGCTCAAGTCTAAGACATGGTTGACGCATTCAGGTTATCCACTGTCTTCGTATGAAAATGAAATATTTTCTACTTCCAACAATTATCAACGACAAACAAATTACAAAAATAGTTGCGCAAAGTGTGCATTCTCGAGTGATGCCTAACATTTAGATACTTTAATGGGTCGTTTATATCATTCATTAAATAAATTTGGACAAATTTGCAACACAGTCGGCTACCTTGTGAGTGTGTGTATGGATGGTGTAGCATAGTGTAGGCCTTTGAAAAATTGCAATTTTATTTTAATTAAAATCGAATTGGCCAATTCAGCCCTTGAAAGGACTTTGACCAAGCTTCTTATGATCAATTGTAACAATTTATTTTAATTATTTTTTTATTTAATTAATTTCTTTAACCGCATTTTTTTTAGCTTTTAATTTTATTAGTAAGAGATATGGTTAAATTTCGACTTAACAGTAACTAGACTTAAAAGTTATGATAGTAAGCAGGATTTTAAGAGCTGTCATACTCACGCAAGATCTTAACATGATCGAAATTTACTAATTTCTTCTTTTTTTGCTACCAAAATGTAAGAGGGTTACGTACTAAAATTTGTACTAACTCCGTAAAGGTTAAAATTTACCTTGTTCAGACACTGATTTTTTAGTTAACTGTTGTAGGACTCAAAATTTATTAAAAAATTACCCAACAAAACCAAATCACTCAAAAAAATCTACCGGACCAAATCCTTTATGTCGGCTCAGAATTAAGAATACCTGGGCGAATCTTTTAATACATCTGCCCCAAGGTGGATTTGGCGTAGTCCTCATCCAGAACTCTGGGTAAATGATGGCGGGTTGTGTGGATTAAGGACGAAAAACTATACAAGGTCGTTCAAGACGCTGCCTGTCTCTAAGTGACGGCCCCGCCACTCTATAAATTCATGCCATGTTTGTAGGCCAATCAAGTGAGACGGTGTTTTCAATTTTATGAACACCGGGTATACATGAACATTTGGGTATGAGAAAGCTGATCGCAAGATGGGTACCGCGTTCGTAAACAATCAATCCAAAAACATGAACGTTTTCGCACTCAATCAATGATTGGACATTTTTCAACAAAGTACGACTAAGTTTTTGCACAAAATAGTGACAATGGGTAAAACACGGATCCACCACTATACACAAGAATCGAAGAAATCAGCAAAAGAGTGAGTCGGTGGAAGTGCACCAAACCTAGCAAAGATTCAACAAACGGTCGGAAAAGTGTTGGCGTTTGTTTTTTTTTTTTTGAGATTGAAGTAGCATTGTGTTCATCGACTGTTTTAAAAAAGGAAACAAAATCAACAGCAACTATTACTGAAAAGTATTGGAATTAAACGGCCACGTTACCGAAGAAAAAATCATATTTATGCAAGACAATACTACCCCTGCAAACATTTTCAATCGCCTGAGAATCTCAAGCGAATCGCTTGGAAGATGAAACAATCGCCGGCGAGCTCTTCTCAGAGCCTTCCGGGATCGCCGAATGTAAGCAGCTGAGGCCATAAAAGCGATTCGCCGGGAAGATTCGCCGACGAATCGCAAAGAGGAGTCTTAAGCGATTCCCCTGGAAGATTCTCCGACTAATCGCAGAGATGAGGCTTAGGCGATTCGCTAAGAAGAGTCGCAAACGATTCGCCGAGAGGAGTCTTAAGAGATTCGCCAACGAATTGCAAAGAAGAGTATCAAGCGATTTGGCGGGAATTCGCTCACGAATCGGCAGAAGGGGTCTAAAGTGATTTGCTGACAAGACATGTCAAGTGGCAAAGACGTCTCTTTTAGAGGTCGTCAGCGATTTGTTGTAAAGTTGTTGTACGCTTCAATTTGTTGCAAGTTTAAACTACTAGTTCCATGAAGTTGCTTACAAGTTAAATTTTTTGATTTATTTAAACGATTTTTCAGAGCCTGCTTCATATTCCAATGATAGATTTAGTGGAGGAAGATTGAAACTGGAAGGAATTGAACATCCCTTGGGCGATCGAAAAGCGATCCATCTTCTAACGAGCGCCAAAATGTGCGAAGAAAGATTTTGAAATTTTTCGAGAATCGTACATTCATCGCTTCAGCGATCGAAAAGCGATCCACCTTCCAACGATCGCCGAAATGTGCGAAGGAAGATTTTGAAATTTTTCGAGAATCGCATATTCATCGCTTCGGCGATCGAATCGCTAGCGCGTCGCCAAATGATCTTATCTTCTAATTGTCTTCCAAATGTTTGCAGGGTCAGCTCACAAATCGAAAGAAACCATGGCCAAAACGAGTTACGCTTTGAACTGCTTTCTTAACCTCCATATTATCCGTATTTGGCTCCTTGCGACTATTATCTGATCCCAAAGTTAAACTACCAAATTCTAGAGAAGAAGATTTGCGAAAAAATGAGCATTTGAAACTGAAGCGTGTTTCGAGGATTTTGTGAAATTTCAATATTCGAATTGTTTCGCAATGTTGGAATAAGTGTACCAAGCTGAAATAGGACTATGTATGTCAAAGAATAAACAAAAGTTTTCTTGATTTCCAGATACTGCGATAGAGACATGGTTACAGCTTGCCTGGGACTTGGCAAGAGCACATATTTATTGGTTACAGCCAATTTTTCCAACGAAGAAAATCTGCCTCCAGAGCAACTCAGGTGTTTGGTGGGTGATGCCAGTGACAAGCATCCTATATATTTGAAATAGGTATGAAGAAATCACTTATATTGCTCAGGATAGAAGAGAAGTTCTAGACATAACCCTAGACGCAGACTTAATAATAAAACACTCTTATTCTGACCACTTATATTGAGTATATCCTATATAAGACGTCTCCTAAGTCAATATTCTCAACGTAAGTTTGGAAAACGAACTGAGGAGTTAACAAAATAATCTTGCCAAGAAATTTAACATCGGGTTTCTTGGAAAGACCAAAATCGGCAACTGATCCCGATTTTGATCTGGCATAAAAATGGAAACTCGAAACTTAACTTAATTTTGGTCTTCTGAGCTGAATGCCTACAGAACTTAATGCAGAAAGCTCGAGAGCTGAGAAGGACTTGGTTGTCTACAAGGTCTTTCAACTAATTAAGACAAAAACAAGGAGAGCTAAAAAAAATCCTCTTGGAAGCAGGAATCCTATGTGAAGGAATTGAAGAAAGCTCGGCGTGTCTCGGCTGCGCAAAATTCTAGCTATCTGCCATGCACATACGGGTATCTAAAAAAGTTGGATGTCACATGGACAATGTCTAGCAAAGAATTCCTCGACCTCCTCTTAAACACACACTTCCCATGTAGTTCTGCGCCTCTAAGTACACAACGGTTCCATCCCACCGGCTAACAATAGGATGACGATGATATAGTCACTGATAGGTAAATAAAATGGGCGTTAAACAGTTTTAAGCCCTATAAATTTCCGATACTTGGTAATATTTTCACCATTGAAACACAAGAAGCTGTAGTTAAAATTCTACTTTGGATTCGTTCCATTTTTTATGGCTGTGTTATAATAAACATTATTTATTTTACATGCATTACTGCCTGTAAAAAAACGAAAGTAGTTTTCATACTTATTGTAGCAAAGTCAGGGAATGTATCACATACAATACCTAAAGATGTCAGGTCGATAAGCCTAACGACCTTTCTACAAAAAACGCTAGAACGGCTCATAGCTCTATACATTCGCAGTAACTATGATTATGCTTTATTATCGGCATCACAGCATGCTTATAACAAGGGAAAATCCGTGAAAACTATTTTGCAATCATAGGATGAGACTATAGAAAAATCTTTCTCACATAATTTATTTACATTAGTTACTTTCTCAGGCATTGAAAGTGCTTTTAATTGGAGCTGATCCCATGAAACAAGTTGTTTGAAATATGTTTGGATTCGCATAACTCTGCAGTGGGCTGACCGATTTTAGTCATTTTTGTTCTAAGCTATTCTACGCTTTTTATTTAATGTCTTCTTGAAGTCAAAATCTCCAAATGCTATTTATTTTAAAAGTTTATTGGAAACATAGAGGGTTGTATTTAAGCTACAGAAGCCAATGTCTGCAGACAGTTGGCGGCCAAATAAAAACATTAATTTCTATTTGAAAAAACTGAAATTAATTGAGGTGAGGTTTGAACTCGGGATCCGTTGGTTCGCATGCCAAACACTTAACACGCACAACTTTGGCCGCCACGATGTAATCCATTGCTTTATTCGCCAACTAATAGACGGAATCATTAGCCCTTAACTCTTATTCCGCAGACTGGCATCATTTGCACTCCACTATTTTTGCGGGGTTTTTAGATAAAAACAAAAAATATACAACAACTACCACTTTTAGCTTCAAAATAAATATACAACAACTACCACTTTTAGCTTCAATTATATTCTCGTAAAAAAATGTTACAATAGAAATGTTGCGAGTATTTTTCACAGCGGCATAGAGTACAATTTTGACAAACATGTTGTGAAAAATTTCATACATATTTTACAGCTATGGTTTTTTGTGAAATTTTTGAGATTTGAGTGAAATTTCACATGAAACTAAACAGACTACTAGGCTTAAAGTGTATAAAATTTTTGAAATATTTGCATTATTTTTTCATTTGTAGGCTGTGTTCCAAAAAGCCAGAATGCTTAAGGTCAAGATCGAATTCTTCGGCGCATTGCAATTTTCCTTCTGTGTTTATTTAATTATTTTTAAAAAATTTAATTTTTACAGTACTTAACATGACAGTAGCTGCATGTGGTAGCAAAGCTATGAAAAAGCACTTAAACATCTCAGCTGCAAAACTAAAAGTTTCTTAAATTACCGCAAATTACCATGATTCCATGGCGGCTGAATTCTTCTTAACTTTCCTCTAAGTCTGCAAACAGAATTTAATGATGAACGAAGAAAAAAAAAACAAAAATTACATAAGGGAGTGTTTTCAGATAGTATTGCATAGCTTTTAACTAACTTTTATGGGACAAAAAGTTTCCAAAGAAAATCAGCTGATAATTGAAAATATTACGGTTTACATAGTTCTTTAGAACAAACAGAATTCTGCTAAGCATTTACAACCATAAGCAAAGGAAGAAACTAAAATAAAATGTAGTTAAGGGGGGAAGGAAGGGCAGGGAAGCAGAAACCTTCTACTATCCATTCGAAACATGCTGCCACACTATTAACTGTGAGCCTTTTTTTGAGGTTAAGGTAAAATGAAACACAGCCATATTAATTAAAGAATTTGCACTCACTCACTTTTGGCTAAGAGGTCAGAATAGCAAAAAAAAAACAAAAACCAAAAAAAAAATGTCATGAATATATGTCAGTTATTTAATCTTTAGCGTTCGAAACCAAGAACGTAAAACAAGTTATGCAACATATTAAAATTATGTATTGTTTGCCAGTGATGGGCAGGCAGGCAGGCAGGCATATCAGTGGTCGGTCAGAATGGCGAACGCCAGTGTGCGAAACGCTAGCTACTCAAACAACAATTCTGCCATCAGGAAACCAACAAATCTAGAAAATCAACAGAAGTAGTTGAAATTCTACAGGTTGCAGCCATAGAAGCAATGAAGGCCATGAAACCAGTATCAGTAATCAGAATAAATGAACAAAAACAACAACAACAACAAATACAGTACAAACAACTGACAGTAAAAAGTGGCAGCAGTGAATCGGCACCTTTAACAGCGAGAGCCAGCGCTGATGCCTTGGCGAAAAAAACCCAAAACCGCAACACAAGACCGGACTAGACCAGACCAGACCACAAAGAAATATAACTGCACTTTTTCGCATTTTGCGTTCGCGACATAAACCTGGTCCAGTCCAGTCCGGTCCAGCCTGGTCTGGTGGGATCGCTTCAACATTACGACCAACGTATGATCAGAGCGTAAAAATACGTACCTACATTGGTATGTATGCTAGTTTATTATACAGCGCAAAAAAAAAAAAAAAAACAACACCAACAAAACCAACAAAAACCACAAATAGTAGCAAGAGTTACATAAGCGTTATTGCTGCTGCTACTGCACTTGAATTTGCACGGAATGTACCGTCCAATCAATAATTACGACAGGCTTCATCTATTAAGCTAATCAACCGCTAATTATTGTAAGATTTCTAAAATTTATACAGAACCATTAACGGTAGCAAAGCAAAACAGATGCCAAAGTACCGATCAAACGATTCACCACCACCACCATCACCGAACGAACAACCAACAGCCAAACCATCAACTTCCATTGAATTGACTTCCACAGTTAGAAGCAGTTGCATTGGTCTCAGCTACCATGCTTAATAATAATACATATGATAATATACCATCATATCATAATGGATGGGGGGAAGGCATCAAAGCAACCAAACTAACGCAATTCAACCTCATATACCTACCTGGCCAACCTACGATTATGTAGTTCGAGCCCCACTTACGAAAAGTGCTCTCCAACTTGTGCATCAAGTGCAGCACAGTGTCAGTGTCAGCGTCCATGAGTGCGCAATGAGGGCGTTTTAGTGTCTGTTGCAATCACTGGTCACGTTTCGAGCACGAGCCCAGGTGGCAGCCTCAGGTATTTTCAAGGTGAACTATACGCTAGTTTATTTATTTATACAAATATTTTTTACTCTTTTCTTATTCTTTCTGTATTTAGATCCAGTCAAATCGCTATGAATAACGAATATTCAGTTATCACTGCCACTTTGCACTGGACGAGCTTAGGAGAGAACACACTTCTGTGTGTTTGTGTGTGAACTGCAATTGTGGAGTTCTTATGTGTGGTGCCCTTGGGTGGATAGTTGACACATATACTTAAATGATTATTATGCCGAGAATGGTAGGAGCGATTTTGTCACGATAAGATTCGATAATTTATGGTATTACTTAAAGATGGTAAGAAAAAATGCTCTGAGGCAACCGTTCTTGCTTTTTTGTTGTACTAGGTTGGAATTCTGTTAGTCTTGTCTATTTAATAATTAAATAATTGAACGGCTGTTTGTGCGGTGAGTTGGTGAGGAGCGTTGCTTCTATGCTTTTTAATGGTTTTTATTCACCAAATGCGTAACAAAGGCAAAAGATAACTCCCCATCTTGTCTATAGAAATTTATATATTCTAAAATCGATTTCAATTGGGATGTCAATAATTAAAATTGGCTCAAGAATCTACGCCAGATGAACATGAACATTTTTATGAATATCTTGGAACTAACTTGGCTTCACAGGTTCTTCACTTGCATGTTAATTCAATGAAATTTTAGATTTTCACTTTGGACAAAAATAAAAGAAGTGGTCCTATGATAATGATATTTTATGAACTTGGAAAGCCAAAGCTTGTTTAGAAAAAATTTATAATTATTGAAAACCAAGTAGCCATCTTAGAAAAGGAAAAATTCAAAAATTTATTAAAAATACCATTTTTATGAGTTGTTAAATTGTGGCATTTTAATTTTTTAGTTTCAGTTAATAATTCTTAAAAAAACATATGCTTTAAGAATTACTTCTTTTAGAACTTTATGCCAAATAATTTATTTAAATTTACCAAAAAAAAAAAACAAAAAACCTAAATTTGATCATTCTCTTTGCTTTTCAATAAGTATAAATATATTAATTTGTGACTTCTTCTTCTGCTTATCCTGAATTCTCAAAAGCGGGACATAGGGATTCTACAACGCCTACGCGTCATCGTGTACGGTTTCTGGCTGTTACTTTCAATTCTCTCCAAGTTTTGCCGAGTTGACTTGCCTTGCATTCCACCGTTCTCCTCCATGTTTCTTGCGGCCTGCCAGGTAGTCTCCCCCTCGCATCGAGATGATTCCACTTCATTACCTTTTTTGCAAAGCTGCTGTCATCTTTCGGAGAGTGTGGCCTATTCATCTCCACTTCTGTCTTCTTACCATGATGTCTACGGGCTCCATATTTGCTCTGTGTAGCAATTCTTCGTTTGAAATTCTGTTAGGTTAGAAAATGCGAAAAATAATGCGAAGACATCGGTTTGCAAAGACCTGCAATCGCGAGGTGATGACTTGGGTTATTCTCCAAGTACAGCAGCCGTACAGCAGTACCAATAGAACGTTCGTTTTAGAAAGTCAAACTTTAAGGCTGTCGCTCAGGATCTTATTTCGCCATATCGGGTTTAACATACCGAAAGCCGCCCTTGCTTTCCTGATTAAGCACGCCTTGATTCCGCCTCCACGGTTCCGCCACCGGTGGCAACTTCACTTCCAAGGTATGTAAAACTCTCAACCGACTCGATAGGTTGACCAGACATCTCAACTGGAACACTTCTACTTTCTTTCTTCTTCCATGCGTGACAAATCGGTATGCCGATTTGCAAGAAGGCAGATCTCGTCAGTATAGTCGATGTGTTGCAAAAAGTTTACCATCGTCCACCTCAAAACCCTGTTTGGCATTTGGTGTAAAGCAGCTTTTAAAACGTCCCCAATTACCAGTAGAAACAAGGCTGGTGACAGAATGCAGCCCTGACGAACACCACTGTGGACTTCGAAAGGCTCAGATAACTTGCCCTTGTGCAAGACTCGAGACTTTTGTCCGGTATGCCCCTTCGTCGAAGGGCTACCCATACGAAGTCCCTGTGAACGCTGTCGAACGCCTTCTCGAAATCGATGAACACCGTGTAGAAATCGGATCTATATTCAGCATATTGCTCTATGATAATGCGCACTGTATTAATTCCAAAGTTTTGCCGTTCCAAAACTACTTTCGCTACAATTTTAGAAACCGAAGGCAGCACGCAGATATCACACCAATTATCACACACCCTGGGATCGCCTTTCTTCGGAATTTTGATAATTATGCCGTCAGTCCACTAATCTGGAAAACTTTCGCTTTCCCAGGCGAGTCGAATAAGTGGATACAGCACATCAGCGGCATGTCTGGGATGAGCTTTGTAGAATTCCACTGGTATATCATCGCTCCCTGATGCCTTGTTGTTGGGAAGCAACTTGATTACGTCGCAAAGCTCGCCTAGGCTTGGTGGATCTGGATTGATTCGGACAATGGTGTTCATATTCGGCAATCCAGCCGCAAAGGATGCGGCGTTGCCAGCCATGATGTGATTTAACACCGAAGAAAAATGCTCTTTCCAGCGTGTGAGCTGCTCGTCGTCAAAAAGCAAAATATGGATGTCTCTGTCCTTCACTGGGTGATCTGATGTGAAGTTTTGTCGATCAACTGTTTTGTGATCTTGTATACGGTGCCGCTGTTGCCACGATATGCGGCCTCTTTTGCTTGCCTGGCTTAGTCATTAATGCGGTTTCGTTTATCGCGTCTAACACTTCTATCGACTTATTTTTGCATGTTGCTTGCGAAACTGGGTCTGAAGCTCCATACTACGCTCATCGGAAATGGTGGCATTGATGTTGTTCTTAAGTGTCGCACGCTCTGAAATCAGTGTTCATAAGTCTTTGGACACCCAGAGGCTAAATCCGCGTGGTGGTCTACTGACAGCTTAATCTCCAGCGGTACGCTGCCTTGATATCTCAATCCGTAAATAGGATATTGCCGTGTTTTTCAAATAGCCGAAAAAATGTTCATCCTGAAAGTTTACACAGAAAATTTTTGTGATGTTTATGAGAGACGACATTAGTTCCAATCATACTTCATAAGTCGGATTTCTTTCTAATCGTTTTGTAAGCAAGTTTACCTCGAGCCTGAACTGCAAATAATGGAATAAAATATGAGCAAAAAGTGTGTTTTAAATTATTGGCGTTTTCGTTTCTACCAAAAAATGTTGCCTTTTCATTGCCCTTGCCTTTTTTCGTGTTCGATTCTAAAATAAGTGCAAACGGGTGAGTAAATTCTGTGTTCGTTTCTTAAAATGTCACACTCACAGAGGGCAAAAAAGGCGCATTTTCTGCCTTGCAAACTTTCTCAGGGTAGATGATTGCCCTGCATATCAGCTGTTTTTAAAACGATAATATTATGACATGCGTGCGTTAGACAAGGATGGTTATATTCGTTTATTTAAGTTGACATTTTTCGAGTAGGCAAAAACATGCACTTTTACAGGGTTGCGGGCAACATTGAAAACATTTTGCACTGCGACAGGGCAACATTTTTTGGTAGAAACGAAAACGCCATATGTTTTACCAACGGTATTTCATGTTCGGATGCATTGAAATTATTGCAGAAAATCTATCACGTACGCAGGCATTTTTAAGTACAAATTGCTTAAAGAGCGTCATACATCAGTTGACAACTTATCTTACCCATAAGTCAATAATTTATAAGGTTATCCCGATATTTGACATACCCTTATTTTT
This sequence comes from Tetanocera ferruginea, assembly GCA_958299015.1. NCBI lineage: Eukaryota > Metazoa > Arthropoda > Insecta > Diptera > Sciomyzidae > Tetanocera > Tetanocera ferruginea. Next base: position 45,796,488 of record OY282642.1, on the reverse strand, counting down.
TGTAAGCAAAAACCTGTTCTCTCTCGGATATTAATGACAACCAGGGTTTTGTGGTCTCCTCAAAAAAACGTATGTTTCAGTGTTTTGTTGCGTTTTTTTTTTTTTATAAAAAAGTATGTGTTTTAAATATTTTACTCCTTACAAAAAAAAAATAAGTATGCATTGTTTTAATTGAATTTTGTAAGGCAATTAATTCGTGAAAATATTTCAAGCTTGGACGCAGTGAAGTTGCAGTACCTTTAAAAATCATCTGATGGATGCTTCAAAATACAGAAGTAGCAGAAAATGTATTGACTTAAAATTCTCAAGATATATTGTATTAAGAAATAGTTAGATATTTTCAAGCAGCTGTGGGACTTTTGTGTCAATGAAAATGTTCTCCTCTTCAAATACGGGTATCTATCGGGATAAGCTTATAAATTATTTAATCATGGTTTCATCCTTTTCAGTGATGTTGACTGTTTTATTCGATTTTCAAGATTTCATGTACTCGAAATTCCTTCAATCAATTCCTTCTTAATATTATTTGAGTGTTTTGAAGCCTTTGCGTTTTCATGGCTTTTGCACCACGATAATGCACCAGTTCATACATCACGGATTGTACATTGTACGCGATTATTTGACCAAAAACGTTATTATCGTTCAACAAGCAACATATTCGGCAGATATGGCTCAGCCTGACTTTTTCCTATTCCCCAAACTCAAATTGTCGTTCCGTGAAAAACTTTTTAAGAAGATTAAAGTCATCAAAGAGAATTCGCAGATGTACCTAAACGCCATTTCGAAATCAGCCTTTCAAAAATGCTTTGAATAATGGAAAAAACGTTAGCTATGTGTATCGCTTACCAGGGTGATTATTTTAAAGATGATAAAATAAAGGTTCGGTTCAATTTTCTACAGAATGTATCTATCATCTGACGCAAATTAAATAAAAGTTACGAAGATTTTTATACTTCCTCGCGTACTGCGTAAGGAGTATAATAATTTGTTCACGACGTTTGTAAAGGCAATAAGGAGCTATGGATCGAATGGAAAAGCAGGTATCTATTATTGATCAGCAACATCATCCAAAGCGATTTATCCATGTCCGTCTGCCTGCCTGTCTATCTGTCTTCGAATAATTTCAAATTTTAACTTCATCGAAGTAAGCTTCAATGGAATTTTAAATTTTTCGAACATGGCATGACTATAGAATGGGGAGCCTTTGACATTCTTTAAGTTCCACAAAGAAATAAACCGCATAATATACCTATATATTAAGAACGATCTCCACAAAGCAACGCGTGAGAATCAAGGGGGGTGATCTTCACATGGCAACGTATCTGATCGCTTTAACCTGGCGAGGCCAGCATTATCCATTTCGAAATCGTCTGAAGTCAACTCAAGTCTGTGTGAAGTAGTGCGGATGTCCAAATTGATACCTTTTGTTTGACGGAAAGCAATCTTCAAGTGTATTAAATGTTTGTGCATTACCATTACTAATGTTCACAACCCTACACTGATAAAGCTAGATGTTTGATACAAGCTGCAATCAAAACTAAATGCCGAAGCCTTCGCTACTCGATTCTAACTCCTGCGTCAATAAAGTACTCCTCCAATATATGAGTAAACTGCTCGCGTCCCTCTCTATATGTATGGCTGCCAAAGAGTGATAGTTAAGCTAGACCAGTGGCGTAGCTAGGGTTGGTCGCATCCGGGGCGGAAACTAAATTGTGCACCCCTTTAGAAGATTTTTTTTATAAAATAAGTCGATGAATCTTACTACATATTTTCGAATCAACCTCTACAAAAATGACATATTTAAGAAGAGATTCAATAAATAAACAACACTATGCTGTCCATGAATATTTGATAAAAGAAGTAAGAATCTAAAATTTTCAGAAACTTAAAGAATTTTCTCTGAAATGTTCCAATATTAATGTCTACCGGGCTTATGAGTTGTGAGAGAAAAATTTACTATCAGTAAAGCACACAATATCAGTTAGTTTAATATAGAAAACATTGAAAAGTTTACGAAAAATTTTGCATATTTGAAAAAAAAAATAGGACCTGGAAGCAAAACGTTGAAAAATTTTCCCTAGTGACCCTGAATAACTATTAATATAAATATTTTTTCGAAATCAACCTCCATTTTCTACATAAAATTAAAATGAAAAATTAATATAAAATATTAAAATTCATTTTTCATAATTTTTACAGTGAGGAAAAAATTTGTTAAAATTAAATGAAATAGTGTTCATATCTAACGAATTTGTTTTTGAAATAGAGCTTGAAACAAATTCATTAAAATTAAACAGAGCTGTTTTTAAAGTTAAATTCAAAACAAAAGTTTTTGTTTTTAAAACAATGTTTTTGTTATGAAAACCAAATTTAGAACAAAAATTTTAAAATTCAACACATGTTCACATTCACATGTTGTAAAGCATATTTTTGCGATGCCATTTTTTTAACTTTTCCGAGGTTTAGCACCAGATTCACAACCAGCTCCCCCCGGGACCTTCCGAATACCAAATGTTAACTCCATTCGATGAAGTTTGCATTTGAAATATTTTAATATTTAATTAATTCGTTTTTATTATATCATATGTTCGATATTTGTCAAACCAATTCAAAAATTGTCATTGAATTCAAATTTTTGTTTGTGATAATGAGAAAATAAAAAAGAAAGGAGTTTATAGGTAGGTGAAAATTAAACACACTTGTTTTAAATATTGTCATGTAGAAACGCAAAGGCGTTAAATTTCTGTTTTAATATTTTTTGTTTAGTTTTAAAGTATGTTTTTTTTATCAGTGTATCTATATTAATCTCCGCTTGGACTTTTATAGACAAGATTGAGGTCTGTAAAATTTGACTGCTTTATAAATATCACCATAAATACCACCATAAATATCTCAGTATCACAATATTACAAAAAAAAAAAAAAAAAAAAAAAAAATTGACCATTTCAGCCGTTGAAAGGACTTTGACCGAGCTTCTTATCATCAATTGTGTTATGTGTGTTATTAAATGTTTGCACACTATTAAACGAGAACTGGACCTACACGTTTTATGCCGACTCCGAACGGCTAAAGTGCATGTTCTCAAGAAGCTTTACATGGCATTATTTACTCTCTGAGGTTTGCAATTGTCTGCAGAGAGGTGGTGACCGATCTGAAAAATTTGGTTATTGAAAAAACTTTTCGACGCGATTGGGGATCGAACTCGGGCTCCGAGCGTGCTAAGCCGCACACCTAACCTGCACGCCACGGTCACAACAATATTACAGTGATACCAAAATTGATATCAGAAATTGTTTTCATTCTCATGATCTACATAATTACCAAACCAAACTTGCCCAGGTTGGACAAGGTCGAGAGTCATGAATGGCTCAAAAAGAGCTGGTAATTCCAAGAAATCTGTTGATTCTTCAGATTCGGTGATTGAGAACAAAATTTAATTTTAATAATTAGAATTATTTTTAAGGAACTGTGCATCTTATCTTCTCTTAAAAACTGTATTTTTGATAGTTTTTGTTGGTTGATTTGAACATAATAATAATTATTTTAGTAAAATTAAGGATTCAGAAAACCATCTTAAAGTTTTTAATAGACATCTTCAAAATAAAATAAAAAACAGTCAGACCGCCAAAAATTTTCATAGAACGCCATTTTTTTTAATATAAATCAACAATGTAATGAATTTAAATCAATTTAATTTTTTAGAAATTTTTTAAGCAAGTTAAAAGTTTATTAATGATTTTTAAACTAGTAGTTTTATGTAACAGTATACCCAAAATATATTACTATTCAAAATTATGTTCTAGCAGATTAAAAGATGTAAATGAGGTTTGTTCCATGATATATAGTCTCAGAACTTAGTAATCACAAAATCATAAAGTATATTTTAATTTTTGACATTTATGACAGGAACATGTTTTCTGAAAAGTTCTGGAGAAATGTATTGCTTACAAAACAACTGACACCTCCATTCATCATACTCTAAAAATCATGCAGGTTTTCGAAACTTAATGGTTTTAGAAATGTCTACTATGCTAGCAAGTTTGAACACTTCTTAACCTGAATATAAGAAGTAAAAAAAGTGTTTTTTTATAAAACTTAATGGAATATAAAAAAATATTTTTACATTTTTACTTTTGTACTCCATCTTAATATCATAATTTAAATATAATTCGTTTGGAAATTGCACCCCTAACCAATGAAAAATTACATATGAATTTGAATTGGGTTTTAGTGTGAGCGTTAATATTGAACAAAGTTTAATATAAAGTTAAAGCTTGTTTCAATAAAAAGAAGTCCTGGTGACGGTTAAAACTTTTTTCATTCACTTTTGCACTCTCTTGATATTCAAATATAAAACCGAAGTTATTGAGGTGTTTTCTTTTTATTTAAAAAAATCTAAAATTATATGGTAAAAAGTTCTTTTGCCAAATTTTGCACCCCATTTTGGCGTGCACCCGTGGCGGACCGCGCCCCCCCCTCCCCCCCTTGCTACGCTACTGAGCTAGACCCATGCCAAAAGAAGAGGAGTACACAGAGACGTCTTTTTAGGAAAAAGAAAAGATAGTCTGAGTGCACTGAAAAGTCTGAGTGCGAGAAAACTGAGATGCATGATGACAGGAATGACGTTCGACAATTTTTGAAAAGATCAAACACCTGGCCGATGGTTTGAAAACCAAGGCCTCTTCCTGCAAGGATAAAAACGAGAATCTAGTGACAGCTGTCCAGAGCACACTGATGTTGTGGAGGGAACACTTCTTTAGACTTTTGAAAGGCGACGCTGATGGGAATTCCACCAGTTGAGATGATATCCCAGTTATGGATGACAACGTTGAAGTTCTGCTAGGTTATATTGAATAAAGAATTGATTTCAAACGATTGGAATCTCAGTGTGCTCTGTCCAATGTACAAGAAAGGCGTTCCCACCATTTGCTCGAACTACCGTGGGATAAGCCTTCTTAACCTTCAAGTAGGGTCGCAAAATGTTATCTCACAAACAAGAATGTGGGGTCTCACAGGCCCCGCCACTTTATCGCTTAGTTTTTCAGTAAGTACTTATCAATCCTTAAAAAACTGTAAACCTTTTCTTCTGAAACTTCTCGGAAATCGCAAATATGTAGAGGCCTCTGAGACCCCAAGTCCATACTTAAAAGTTAATATAACATTAAGGTACTGCCGAGTGTATTATGTGATAGACTGAAGCCCACCAGCAACCAACTGATTGGACTTTATCAGTTTGATTTAAGACCTGGAAAATATACGATCTACCAGATATTTACGCTACCACAAATCTTGGAAAAGACCCTAGAAAAAAAATCTACACGCACCATAGTTTTATCGAGTACAAAGATAATCCAATAAGGAATCGTCTTAAACACCAAAATTGTTGTTATGTATGCTAATGTAACTTTATACGATTTGAAAACATTCTTCAAATATTACCCAGACCATACAAAAAAAATCACAAAAAAATCTTTTTGATTCCTTTCTTGAATCTTTTCCTATGCCACATAAAAATAACACATTTAAAGTATGGAAGTTCACATCCAGCCAAGATGGGAAAAAGATATATTATTTATTATTATTTTTTTTTCTAACATGCTAAACTCTTGCATGCGCTGGTGAAAATAAGTGTAATTTAAAAGAAAAAATCTCATAACTAACAATAATCATTGATAGAAAAGAAACGAACATAAAAATCAAAAAAAAAAACATTGATAAAATTATGTTGCGTGTAAAATAATTATATATAATAACATACCACAAATTGTGTTGAATACTCGTATCTAACAGAATTGATGCATTTATATAAATTTCAAAACAAGTCATTGTGTTAATAAATGATTTCAGCCAAAACGTCGATTTGATCGCCGTCACGTATTTAATCAATCACTTAACTTTTAGCTTAAAAGCAAAACGCACACACACAAATACACACACGCACAAGTATATAATTCAAACTGTGAGTTGGATGTTGGGAAACGCAGATGCATTTGCTACCGTAGCATAAATTCGAGTAAAACTGCTGCTGAGAGCTGCTGTAGAGCTAAGTTCGGCTCTTGCTTCGAACTTGTTTTTGCTATTGTTTTAATTTTTATTTTGGACACTTGATATTTAGTATGTTTCTAAGTTTTTATTAAGTTAATTGCGCAAAGTTTGGATTAAAATAATTAGTGTTAATTAATGATCCTTTTGACAGGACACACTTTTAACGCATATTTATTTATGCTTTTTTTCGTTAGTGCAGCAGCAGACAGAAAATTGTACACTTCCCCTAAACACGATCTTAACTAAACTAACTCGATCAGCATCTATCAAGTGGATTTCAAGTAAATTGCACTGGCGCTCTGCTTCAAGTTTAAGTTTAAGCATTACACATACACATACACACATACACAAATAAGAACATTACATGCACTCACTACTCTTTAAACCGCGTGGCTGCAAAAGAATTCATTAAGGTTCTATGAGAATTGGAGCCAATGGATTCAAGCACGTTAAATAAATACAAAAAAATGGACTGCGCACAGGCGATTCCAAAACTTTTCTTACTAAGAAATTAAAGCATAAAATTTATATCAGTATTTTTTTTTAAGATATCCATTAGATGACTAAAATTAATGTTTTGCACATGTCGCCTTAACTACTGAAGAAACTTAGTTCAACAATTGTCTGAGCAAAGGTTTCATTTATTCCTGGGAGCTTCCTGGGAATACCTGATTCCACTGATTTACAAATTTTCGAAAGAAAAAAAAAAATTAACCAATTTTAAGGAGTATCATTCTATAAAAGAAAAAAAATCAAAATTAAGAAGTTAAATCGGGCTAACGGTACTTAAATCGGGACTAGTCGAATTTGACATCAGAAGTCAAAATGGTCACATGTGTTGGAATTCGCTGGACTGACTCATAACATATAACAATGTAACAAGCCTTAAAAAAAAAGAAATAGTTTCGATAGTATAGTAAGTGTAGACGTAGAATTCCGTTTAAGTTGTAACCTCTTCTACTTTGTCTCTTCGGTCCGATTGTTTTGTCCATTTAGCACATATTTTTTATTGAACTTCCAAAAATTAGCAAATAAATTAATAAAACTCAATTATGAACTTCTTATAAAGCATGATAAAATGAGCAAACAAAATGTCTAATTTTTTTTAACCATTTCGTTAAGTTTGACAGTTTGAGTTCATTAAGTTTGTTGAAAAGAAGGCGAAGCAAATGCACTTCCCATTGGTGCCACTTTCGTCTCTGCCTGGTATATTGTTTTCGAGCTACAGTCAGTTTAACTATTAATTTCAAAATAAAATTAAGACCCCCATTTTTAAAAAAATTGTATGGTGACTATATCTTACGCTGCGTACATGTCCTTTCCATTACTGTCACTTTCATCTTCTCAGTACTATGCTTAGTTTGCGAGCTACTTTTTCGTGTTTGTCCGATGTATAGTTTGCGAGCAACACTCGCTAGTGCTAGTGGGATGTGGGATCCAAATTAATTTGCATTATAAACCAAAATTAAAATGTTACGCCATTTATTGGGTAAAAGCATAAAACGAAATATGATCCAACTCGATGTTGTCATAAGAGTTAAATCTAACCGGATCACAGACTCATTTCGTTAAGTTTCACAGTTTAAATTCATTGACTGAGTTCAAAAGAGGTTGTGAACCTTCAGTACACAAACAAGAACACTCAGTTCTAAGTAGTACATACAATAACCCAATAAAGAAGTACTACATACAAGAACCCAAAGAAGAAGCCTGCAAATCAGTTCGCATAAAACAAAAACAATACAAGCACAAACAACAAAACAAAAACAAACAAAGCAGCAAGCACAGCATAAGCAACTGCTGATTGTTTTTCTTATATATTTTGTGACATTAATATAATAGTGACAAAATCCAAAATTAGATATTCATTCAGCGCAGGATATATCTGATATTTAAGTATATATATTATCTTTGAACAATGAATATTAAAGGCTGTAGGTATACCGTAAAGTATTCGTCAAAAAAGTTTCATGGCCTTGAAAAAACAAAATTCTACGTCCTACGTCACAACAAAAATCATTAGCTTATTTATGACAGCTGTTTTTGTTCTCATTCGTACAGTCCGGTTCAATTTTGAACAGAAGGTATGCTTGTTATTTCATGTATTCCGATATTTGCTTCGAATAGGAAGTAACACAATCGCAAACAGGCGGTTCTTATTAACTTACTTACATAGGTGGCCATGACAACCCGTTGTCGGGTTACAGCCGACTTTATCAGCTCTCGCCAGGCGTCTCTGCTTCAGGCGGTTCTAGAATCCGATAATTCGGAATTTTTATTAGTTTAATTCGAGCACCTGTTTGGCTGTAAATTTAATTCCGCACTTTTATATTGTGAGTAAATAAATTATTTTTTATTCATTTAAAACAAAATTCAAAATATAATTTGAAAAATTATATGAGTAATTTGGAAAATTGTACAACATTGCGATTCAGGGGAAACCCTCCGGACATCGAAAAGGGCCACAGACGAGCAGACCGCGTCCAAGAAAACATTTATTGGCAGTAGCTCCGAGATTCTAAAAAGTCACAGATCCTTTATGTGGGCTTCTGGTGATTTCCTTTGGTCTTCATTAGATATTCAGTTTTATCCACTTTTGGCACATGCGGCGTTTCAAGTGGTTTAACTAGGGGTTATCACTTTTGACACTGTGCTCCTGCCCAAAGCTACCCTTGCATCCTTTCCCCCCATGCTTATATCCTTATTTGGCTCAAAATCTCAACGTTATGGCTAATTGAAGTGGGAATTGTGGGTTGGCTATGGGAATTGATGACGGCTGGACATAGGGTTCGACCTTATTAATTTTTGAAATGAACGCCATGTTTATTTAAGCGATATTGTGCAATAATTGTGAAAATGCTGCTTTATTTAAGCGCTACTGTGAAATAAATTTAAAACTTAAATAAACTACTTACGCCATAAGGATATTTCCAAGGTATTGCTGTGGTCTCGCAGAATCTTCCGCTTAAATTTCTCCTTTTGAACCTTTGATGAATGGTTATTCATCTCTAACAAAGTTAAAACTAATAAAATTGAACTCATTAATTTAAAAACATGAAACATTTGTTGCACTTTTCTCTATTCAAAGTATGGAATTTTAGACCTGCTTCCATAATCACTTCAAGTAAAGTTAAATTTGACAATTTTAAAGCATTTTGATAGAAAGTCAAATTACACTGGTTTACAAATAACGAAATGTTGTTTGTACAATGAATTTCACTATCCTTTTCTCATGTTAAGTCCGTCACTAATTCCGAAAATTTTTCTTCTTTTTCTGTCACTCCGTTTTCGAGATATTGCCCAATGTAGGGTTTTCAACGAAAACAAAAAGGTTGGTTCCACTTAATTGCATATATCTCCAGAACCAACAACAGTAATCAAACAAATGATATATCAAATAAAAGCTAATTTCCTACGAACAATGCCAAAATCATTTTTTGGTCGAGCTATTAGTTTTGGCGGAATAAATTCAATTTTCGGGTATTTTTCTTGTTTTTCAGAAAAATATTCAAAAAAAAAACCAAAAAAAAATTGCAAATTTTGTTAAGAAATCTAAATTAGTAGTTACTTTTGATATTTGTTACTAAAAAACTGTATTTTTCCGAAAAAATTAAGCTATTGAGAAATGAAAAAGTTGTGTTTAATGGAATGAAAGCACCCGAGTTGTGTAATTATCTATTTATCTATTCCGACTTATTTTAATGTCATATAAATAAATGAGAACTAAAGGATATTGTAATAAAAGCCTTTATTCTTAATTTTTATTGTTCTTTTAACAATTTACATTATTTTTACATTATTTAAATTGTATATAACACTGTGCGACAATTTAAGGGTCTAATGGAATAACTTCAAATATCGCAATGGTTAATAATAGTGCATGGTCTATATATTATTCCCTCATACTCAGTTTTATCAGATTAGGTCAAATAACAGAGAAATTCAAGGTCAAATTTCACCTTTAAGTCACAATTTTTTTCTTATAACTCTAAACCTAAATTCAAATCCTGTGTAGTAACTGGATCTATATATTTGCAATGGATGGTTCTTTACATTTTGAGACCATTTTTTGCTCAAAGAGTTACGTAAGGGGGTTAATTATTTATTCGAAAACAGGGCTTTTTTAATAAAAAACAAGACTTTCAATAGTTCAGTTACTTTATATTTGTCTTCAAAAACAATCCGATTTTGCTGAATTTTTGCACATACCTTAAGTAAAATAAAATAACCCACCTCTGAAAAGATCACAACAATTACATGAGCGCATCCAGAGAAATTCGGATTCAAAGATTACCAAAGATGTTAATTTCGTTAATGTAAGCCCTAGGTTAAAATCATTCAGATGAAAATTATAGATACAACAATTTTCTACAAAACTGTCCTCAACATTTTTACCGAAAGAGTTACCGTTTTAAAGATATGCGCGTAATTGATCCAGTTACTACACAGGATTTGAATTTAGTTTTAGAGTTATAAGAAAAAATTTGTGACTTAAAGGTGAAATTTGACCTTGAATTTTTCTCTTATTTGACCTAATCCGATAAAACAGAGTATGAGAGCATAATATATAGACCATGCACTACTAGAAACCATTGAGATATTTGAAGTTAGTTTTTCGTGTCGCACTGTGTAATTATTCATTCATTGATGAATCATTCAGAAATTCAAAATGATTAGGATTCTTGTTTTGTCGTTAATTCAATTCGGTATCGGTTTCTCTGATAAAAAACCAACAATAGTCGCCCAGCATTCTTTAGTCCCAAAATCCTTGGTACCGATTCTCAATTGCCTTCATCTGTTGGTGGAATCTTCCCCATCTTCGTCACTCTCGTCACCGAGATTCTTCGGAAAAAATTCAAATATGAGTGCAGAAAGTGAATTTTCAGAGACATGTTTACGCCCATTTTTTTATAGTTCCTGAGCAACTCGTTGACTATTTTCTCGTAAGATTCACTTTTATTGTTCCCGAAGCTAGAAACAGTCGTTCTAAAAGAATCCCACGCCGCTGTCTCAACTGGTGACAATAGTTCTACGAATTGAAGATCGTTTAACAGCTTTTTTATTTGATGTCCAAAGAAGACACCTTATTGTTACTTGGCGTCAGAAAGATTTGAAAAAATTGTTTTAAAAAATGTGAATCCTTCGCCTTCTTTGTCTTACACCTTGACAAAGTTTTTCATAAGTCCAAGTTTGATGAAATGCCTCAATGCTTGACTAATGTAAAAGGTGTTACTTATTTTCACAAAATAGCCAAACAGCTAATTTTGACAGCTAGTTCAAATCGGATTTATTTTGTTTCGAAATTAGCATTTCCAATTGGGATGCAGATTACTTTTTTCAATCCGATTCGGAATGCATTTCCGACTTTATTGCAAATCCAACTCGCAATTCAGCAGTGAAATCCTGTAACACATATCGGACGATATGCGGTGTCGCAAAGTTATGTTTGCGATACTTTTCGAAAAGTGGTATTCAGTGGGATATAGTGAATGTAGTGCGTGTAGTGGAATGGACTTTTTTCCGATTTTGTCAGTGAAAGTATCAGAAGTTTGTCGAAAACGATTAGCACAACTTGCGACGAATATTTGTTGACGGAAAGTGAACCGAAAAAATTTATATGCACCGAATTTCATCGCAAAGTAGTTAGTGAATACCATTTTCGGTATGGCAAACGAAAAAGTCGCAAATTGATCGGTTTCCGATCGGAAGTTGCGAACAAGTTACCGAACCATAGAATACGACAGAATATCATCGCCATGGGTCGTGCAAAATCATGCTTATCAGTATTTTCGTACTAGTACCGAGCTTATATGTAACGCTTACCTGAGGCTGTAGAATGCGGTTTACTTTTTATATATTTTCTTTTCTTCATTTTTGGCTCTGCACTGTTTCTTGCATCTTTAGTTAGTCCCTTGCTTGTTATTTCAACGTATTTCTTCGTACCCTATTTGTGGCGATTTTTTTCGTGCTCGTTTTGTTGCTTGTGTATCAAAATGTCATAAATTGTGCACAATTCATAAATTCACAATGCACATGTCATAAATTGAGCGCATTAATATTTTGATTAACATCCCCAAAATTTCTTAGATTGAGCATATGTGGGCATATTCATTTTTTTTACAAACAATTCATTAGAGTTATGAATTGGGCACAAGTGAATTTGCTTTTTGTTCAGACAAACAATACCAAAATGACATAAATTGGGCACAAGTGAGCATATTCATTTTTTGATAAGCAATCCAAAAATCACATGCATTATGCAAGTTTATTTATGCAATGAGCGCGTACATTTTTTTATAAACAATCACATTAGGACTTGATATCAAGAATATTATGGCTAAACTCAGAATCACTCCTAAAATTAATTGATTTGGTTTTCAGCTCAAATTTTTCTTCTTCTTCCCCAGCCGCGGCGAAAAAATTCTTTCAATAAAAAATTTTTCTGATCGGTCACCACCTCTCTGCAGACAATGGCAAAACTCAGAGAGTAAATAAAGCCATGAAAAGCTTCTTGAGAACATGAACTTTAGCCGTTCGGAGTCGGCATAAAACATGTAGGTCCAGTTCTCGGTCAATTGTGTGTAAACATTAAATAACACACACAACACAATTCATCATAAGAAGCTCGGTCAAAGTCCTTTCAAGGGCTGAAATGGCCAATTTGTTTTTTAATTTTTTTTTTTTTGTATTCATAACATTGAGAGACTAGGAATAAATGTATTGCTTGAGAAAGTTTGCTACTATATAAATTTAAAATAAATGAAAACTATGCAATAAAGTCAAAAAGTTTGGCATCGCCACTTGGTCAGATGTACGTTTTGCCTTATTGCAGTTTTCATCATTATGATGTTAGTTACTAATTCAGACAAGAATCTTAGAAATGTAACGCAACAGTTGTTGTTACACAGAGGCGTCTACAAAGAAGGGAAGGCAATGCCTGGTTAGGCAGGAGAAACAAATTACAAAACAAAATCCGCAATCAAGTTGTACATTTATTGACTTGAGAATTTTACGACAGAGCAAACAATAAAATTAATAAACCTTAAAAATTTGATGTTCAGTTAAACCATAAATTACTAAGTACTTCCAAAGTTGTAAATATTGATATGAATATGAATATGAATATGAATATGAATATGAATATGGATATGGATATGGATATGGATATGGATATGATATGGATATGATATGGATATGGATATGGATATGAATATGGATATGGATATGGATATGGATATGGATATGGATATGGATATGGATATGGATATGGATATGGATATGGATATGGATATGGATATGGATATGGATATGGATATGGATATGGATATGGATATGGATATGGATATGGATATGGATATGGATATGGATATGGATATGGATATGGATATGGATATGGATATGGATATGGATATGGATATGGATATGGATATGGATACGGATATGGATATGGATATGGAGAATAATATGAAATGAATATCGATGGTTAAGCTCACTAAAGTGATAAGTGAAAAATTTCAAATGTTCAGGAACGTCGATTTTGGTTTTTAAATTTCAATACATCTCAATTCAAAATACAAATTTTAACTGTGTACTGACACGCATTCACTGGCTATGCATTTTCAATAAATTTACTCAAGGTAGATATAAAATATTGATGGATTGAAAAATGCAGTAAACCTATTTTCGTCAAAAGGTCACTTAACACTTCTGTGCGCTTAACCATCGATATGAATATGGATATGAACATGAAATTGATATGGATATGGATATGGATATAGATATGTATATGGATATAGCTATATATGTATATAGTTGTGTAACTTCCAAAGTTGTAAATATTGATGAATGGCCTAGCCGGGATTCGAATCCGGGATCTCTGAGTTGGCAGTCAAGCACGCTTACCACTCATCTATCGAGGCCGCAAGGGATATGGATATGGATATGGATATGGATATGGATATGGATATGGATATGGATATGGTTATGGATATGGATATGGATATGGATATGGATATGGATATGGATATGGATATGGATATGGATATGGATATGGATATGGATATGGATATGGATATGGATATGGATATGGATATGGATATGGATATGGATATGGATATGGATATGGTTATGGATATGGATATGGTTATGGATATGGATATGGATATGGATATGGATATGGATATGGATATGAATATGGATATGGATATGGATATGGTTATGGATATGGATATGGATATGGATATGGATATGAATATGAAAATATGAATATGAATATGAATATGAATATGAATATGGATATGGATATGGTTAGGGATATGGATATGGATATGGATATGGATTTGGATATGGATATGGATATGGATATGGATATGGATATGGATATGGATATGGATATGGATATGGATATGGATATGGATATGGATATGGATATGGATATGGATAATAATATGAAATGAATATGGATATGAATATGAAATTGATATGGATATGAATATGGATATGGATACGGATATGGATATGGATATGGATATGGATATGGATATGACATGGATATGATGTGGGTATGGATATGGACATGGAAATGGATATGGATATGGATAATATTATGAAATGAATATGAATATGGATATGAAAATGAAATTGATATGGATATGGATATGGATATGGATATGGATATAGATATGTATATGGACATGGATATAGCTATCTATACTATTATATAAAATTGAAGTGGAAATATTAAGTGCAGCAATGACTCCAAAACTACTGGACCGATTTTTATGAAAAAAATTTTAAAATATCATATTTGTGCTACAGAATGCCATAGGTGGGGTTTATTTAAGAAAATTTAATAATAAATATATTTAATTAAGTTGTTAAGTTTTTTAGGAAATTACCACCGATGCTAAGCATTGCTTGGTCGCTTGCTTTTCACGCGTCTGTGTTACGAGAGTTTAAACTACATGTTGCTATCAACCCTTCTCTTTAAAGTTTATTGATCTCGCTCTCCACACTCATTCGAAGAGTAACCAAAAGCAGTTGGCGCTCTTTGACTTAATGGTTAAATAAACCTTGCTGTGCTGTTATTGCTGTAGAATGATGAGCTGCAAACCAATGTGTGCATATTTGTTACGCCGCATGCAATTTCTTTACACATATTATTATTGTAGTTTTCCAATTTTTTAATATTTCAAAATGCGGCATTCACAAGTGTGATAGCATATTTTGTATAGATTAAAGATAAATTAAAAGTTTGAAAAATGAAGTGTTCGTATTTCCCTTAACTACAAATAAATGCCTCGACGTAAAACAAGTTTGACAAGTTTAACAGAAAATGCAAGAGCGATGCTCCGCGCTAGGAGAGCAAGAGCAGAGACTCAAAGAGATAATTGTTGGTAAATTATGCATGCAATTATTTGCTTACACGACTGCGATTGGAGTGAATCAGTGGCATAGCTAGGGTTTCTAGCACCTGGGGCCGAAACTAAATTGTGCACCCTTTAAGAAGGTTATACTTAACCTCATAAAAGCAATGCTACGAAATTCATATAATTGCATATAAAAAAGTACTACGAAATGCATATAATTTTTTTAAATAATAGTTTACTGTTATGATTATTTTGTTAAAGTGCAAATGAGTAAACATATATATATTTTAATTCATTGTATTATTTATAAAAGTCGGTAACAATATACAAAATTAAAAATTAATCTCATCGATATTAATATATTTGATATCATTTGAAAAATAATTTGGTAACTTATACAAAACTGAAAAATTTTCCGCAATCAAGGAATTATTCAAAAATGTTTTGTTGACGCAAAATTTTGACTTGCAATAGTGATTAAATCCCCAAGATCTATTTTGAATAATTTTGCATAATAAATGAAAAAATAGGACCGGGAAGTAAAACGTTAACAAATTTTCCCTCAGTGACCCTGAATAACTATCAATTTAAACATTTTTTCGAAATCAATCCACGTCTTCTATATAAAAGTTAAGTGAAAATTAGAACAAAATATTAAAATTAATTTATAAACTTTTTTCCTAATTTTTATAAATTTCTTTATAGTACTCTTTATACATTTCGATATTTCAGCTTCGACTTTACTAGACAAGACTGAGGTCTGTAACATTTGACTGCCTTATTCTCGACCATAAATATCACAGTATCACAATATCGCAGTGATACCAAATTGATATAAGAAATTTGTTTCATAGTCATTATCTACATAATTCCCAAAGCAAACTTTCCCTGGGAGAACAAGGTCAAGAGTCATGAAAATTAGAATAATTTTTAGAATAGTTTTACTTAAAAACTGTATTTTTGACAGTTTTTGTTGGTTGATTTGAACAGAATAATAATTATGTATTTTAGTAAAGTAAAGGAGTTAGGAAACCTTCTTAGAGTTTTAAATAGACATCTTCAAAATAAAATAAAAAAACATCAGAACGCCCTAAAATTGTTATAAAACATCATTTATTTAATTTAAATAAAAAATTTAATGAATTTTAATCAATTTATTTTTTTTTTAGAAATTTTAAAGCAATTAATAAATTTAGCTTTTAAATTGTTTTATGTTACAGGATACCCAAAATTATATTACTACTTAAAATTATGTTCTAGCAGGTTAAGAGCTGCAAATAAGGTTTGTTTGTCAATGTATAGTCTCAGAACTTAGTAATCACAAAATTATAAAGTATATTTTTATTCCTGACATTTATGACATGAGCACGTTTTTTCTAAAAAGCTCTGGAGAAATGTATTGCTGGAGAACATCCCAGCAAAATCTTCGCTAACATATAATCGAAAAAGTAATCCAGAAAATTTCATTCATCGCTTACCCTCTCGCTTACAGAACCCATTATTTTTATAAAGCTCTTGTTATATAGCCAGAGGTAATCGAAAGCGCTGTCACTTGAAAAGATTAAGCGCTTAAAATGGTTGGTTTATAACTGATTTCACGAAATTAATACTTGAATAACAACTTTCAACTTGATGTGAATGCTTTGCCGTGAATATATTACGGATTAAATTTAAGTTCTTGCATTAGCATTTATGTAATGCATTTTAGAATCGATTAAAAAACAAGACCTAACGAAAAATTTTTTTGGGATATTGGATGAAATGTCTACTATACTAGCATGTTTGAGCACTTCTTAAGATGAATACTTGAAGTACAAAAGCTTTTTTAAAAACTTTATGGAATATAAAGTGAGGAATATATATATAGGAATATACTTTAATTCATCACTTTAATGATGAATAAAAGACAAATGAAAAATAAAACCATTAAAAAATGATCTTCGACTGGCCCGAAGTCAAATTACTCAGGTTGAAGTTTATTCGAATTTTCATATTTCAAACTCAGAGAACGTTTTATTTATCAAGAAAACAAGACTATTGTATGAACTTTCAATTCAACACATTAATTTTGATATTTTGATATGAAGGTTTTGATATTTTGGTGACGTCACTTTCTATGGAAGTATTCACAAAATTTTGTTGAATTTCAACTTCAGGGAATATGTTTCAAATTTAAGCATTACAGTGGTGCTCCAATTTAGCGAACACCGATTTAACGAACTTCCAATATAACGAACCCTTATTTAATGTTCGTTGTTGACTCTATATTGCGAACATTTGAAATTGTAGGTATTCTATTGAACAAACATTTGCTTTCTGAGCGTGCTTCGTTTGTTTTTGAATTTGTAATAACATTAATATGTATTAACTTATCTAATTCTCAAATAGTCCCCTCGGGTTAATGTACATATTGTAGGGTTTCCTTTTTAAAAAACATTATAGGAATGTATTGACATAATCTTGGATTTTTCATTTAGAGTGTGAACAGATTTTAACCAGCAGCTTTCTAAACATTTAATAATAATAATTAATAATACCTAAAACAAGTTCAAAAATTCAACTTTATTGGAGTGCATAATTCAGACAAAAAATGTAAGGATATTTGTTTCAAGTTGACAAATTTATTAGCTTTGTTATATGATAAAAAACTCGAAAATAGTATTACCGACTTAATTAACTTTTCGATTTACCGAACGACTCTGGACTTTAAAGAGATTTGCAATAAAGACACGGCTGTCATCGTGTGGATAAACGAATGAACAGACAGACAGACGGACATGGCTTAATCGACTCATGGTCGTGAAAAAAATTTCGTGACAAAATTATTTATTTTTACCACGCTTTGCGGGTGGAGTATAATAAATATTCAATAAAAAACGTTGAAAATCGTAGAAGTAGATTATGGTTAAGAGTCGGTACAGCAGAAAATAAGAGTTTTCTTATTCCTGGCAATGCCAATGAATCAAAAAACGTTGTTTATACTGAAGCATTAAATAACTAAAATGAAAATATCTTCACTTTATTACTATTATTCTATTTAATATAATTTGCTTCCAAATACAAATAATATGCAAATATTTTAACATTTTTTATTATTGAAATTTTTCAAATATACAAAGGTATTATTGATAAAGAAAAAATGTCCGTGGCGAAGCCTCGGACGACTGTGGCCTGCTAGTATATGTATATAGATAAAGATATGGATATGAAAATTGACAATTCTATTGCCAAATTTTCGAAAAAATAAGATATTATTCTTCACAGAAGAAGATTCACATTTTCAGAAAATGTTCCGGGTTTTGTTTTAGGTGCAAAATTGTGACTTGTAACGGTACACAAAAAGGGTATTCTACTAAATGAAATATTTTTTTTAAGAAACCTGGAAAAAATTAAAACGGTAAAACGAACTTGTAGCGGTACAGTGAAAAGTCTTCTAAAAGAAATATATTTTTTAAGGAAAGCTTGGAAAATATTAAAAACAATTTAAAAAAAAAATGCGTCATTACATTTTTTAAATACTTTAAAAAAGTAAATTTTACGAGTGCAGCAAATCAGCTCTCGTTAACCCCTTAACAGAGAGTCTTAAAGCCAACTGCGACTCTGACTATTTTTTATCCTACTACAGTTCATAAAATAACAACAACGAACTGAAAATCTTAAATCGGTGCTACACTCGTGCCTCATGTGGCACTATTTATTGCTCTGTGCCAAAGCTGTTCATGTGGCACCCCACAATTTCAGTGCCCTCTCTCCTAACTCATATACGCTAAAGCACGTATGCAGTTAACGTTGTTGGTCAGGTAAGTTAAAATAAAATAAAGACAACAACAACAAAAACAAATAGAAACAGAAACTTGCAAAACTATTTAAGTGCAACAGCTGAATTCGGCGCTGGTACGGTTGGACTGTCTGTCTGTTTGTCGCTGATATGATGATGGCAATGGTAAAGACGCAGCAGAGATGGCGGTTACCCATGGTCGGTTGTCCCGTCCTGTCCCAACCAGCCATAGACATAAGACCACGAATGAATGTCGCAGAAGGCAGAATCATGATTTTGCAGTTGCTGACGAGTTTTCGTGTTTAAGTTATCGTTCTACGGTTGACTGGCGTATGTAGGTTTTTGTAGCATCCACACCATGCAACAGGTAGTAGGTACACCATCAAGCACAGCAGTATGTGAGGAAGCTACGGCAGCTGAAAGATTTTAACGAACATAAAATTAAAACAAAAAAAAATAACTAACTTAAAGGTCTTACGTACGAAACTTTATAAAATGCGCTGCATACATGTGCATTTTCATATATATGTCAGCGGAATCCAAGAATTGATATCAATTATAAAATACTTAGAGATATAAAGGAAGAAATTTCATTTGCAAAGTACGATCTCGAACAGATGTACTAAAAACTTTTCCTTTAAGATGTTTCCATAAAAAAACGACCAAAAACATATATGAACATCGCTCATAAAAATATACACTCTAATTGAGATATCTGGCATTTAATCAGTTATGATATTGTATTCCATTAGAGCTCATATCTTAACGCACTCCAATTCATTAAATTATTCACTTCACCTGCTCTAAAAACTACTAAAATAAATTGAATTTTTTCTAATCTAACGATAAGTTCGTTCTGTAATAATAAAATAATATGAGATAATGATGTTTAAGGAACTGTGTTTGTTTGCTTTAAGAACTGTAAATTTGTGGCCGACAAAGATTGCGTGTAGAGTCAAGCCACAGACAGAGTGTGGATTAATTTAAAAATATGTTGAATCAACTTGAATTTGAAGTTTCCGCTTTACAGCACAATTTGGTCAATAAGCAAAGCTGTTGAATTAATAAAATGCCAAAAACAAAAAAAAAACAAAAAAACAATAAAAATCCGTTTGCCCATAATGGACCCAGGCGGCTTACTAACCGCCAAAAAAGATTTATTATCTGCAATTGTATGAAAAAAAAATTACTTATCGAAAATTAACCGCAATTTCTTGAGGTGCTGTGCCTAGTTACTTGCTCATCTCTGCTATGTTCTTTTGTATAAAGACAACACAATTTAAGTGCACCGAAATACTAATGCGAATAATTAACAACTGGCGCTGGTAGCGCTGAATCACTTAACAGAATGATGTCCGTCATGTTCAGTCATTGTAACATAATATTTAAGATGTTCTTTACAATTTAACCTAACCAACAAATAATATTTATAAAGCACACATTTACTAGAGTAGAGGTTTTAAAATTTAATTTTATTAGAATTAAAAATAACTATTTGCTATGATTTTCCAAAACATTTCGAATATTCAGTCTATGCAAAACCAAGTTTTGACACGGTTATTCGAACAATTATAATGGTATTAAAGACCCCCGATTATCAAGTTATACCTGAGAAACCAGAAATGTAGCGACGCTACTGCAAAGAAATACGTCAACTACATAGCCAGCCTGCAGTCAACTGTAACGCGTGCTGCAATAAAGCAATACAGAGAGTAGTAGAGTGAAGAGAGTCAGAAAATTTGGCTACATGGCAACAGCAATAAGGCCACCTCGTTCAAGACCGATAACGACAACTACTAACGATCGTCAAATTTTTGAAAATTCATCTGCTGAAAAGTCTACTACCGATCAGATATTTATACGACGATAAATCATAAAGAAGACTCCAGAAAAACAAATCGACAATTAAGAATCATCTTTATTCCAGCGTACCTGAATTTGATGCCATTGGAAAATTAAAACGTTTCAGCAGGATGACACTTCCCAATACCAATATTGTTGTGAATATCGGAAAAAACCTCACCTCCCGTTGGGAGGAAACCAAAACAAGTTTCAAACAAGATGAGTCCTTATTGTGCAACTTTTTTATTCCAATGAAGAAGAGCATAAAACCTACTGCTATGCGACGTATTGGCACAATTTCTATACGAGTGGAATGCGCTGGCATATGATCCCAGCAGGTGTCACTGTGGGCTTTGTAGGTGATTGAGAAGGGAAGCCCTCTCTTCACGAAGAAAACTAACGCTCTATATGTCAAAACAAAGCTAACAATTGAACTTCCAAGAAGTTCTATTTAAGAGATTCTTAAAGAATTCCCGATATCCTACTAACTTTCTTAGGTGGCCATGACAACTCGTAGTTGGGCTACGGCTGACTTCATCAGCTCTCACCAGGCTTCTTCGGCCTGGTCAATTGAACTGTTTGATCCTCGATCCTCGGCTTACAGTTCAAACACCTTTTTCGCTGAAGCTTCTACATCCATACAATAGACATGATATAACCAGCATAGTGGCTGAATTGTTGTACGCGGGACCAAGTGAATTTTATCAAAGAGCTCGTGGTTAATTCTTATGTGAAAGCCGTTACCAATGCGAATAAGACCAAATATTTTGCGAAAAACTTTCCTCTCCCCAAGAGCAGCATATATTTTGTTACGCTCTCGTTCACCGTCAAAACCACTCCGGTTGATTCCTTTTCAATTGTGGCGAAAGCAGCAGTTACATCTTTTTTGGTGAGGCAGTTAATATCGATATCGTCAGCCTATTCAAGGAGCTGGACACCAGTGTAGAATATTGTGCCATTGCGATGTACACCTGGCTTTCATAGGATTTCCTCTATTTAAAAATTGAGAGACCTCATGATTGAATTCTGTATTAAAGGTATCGGAGAGATTCTAGACGGAGCTACATGTACTGCTCAACGTACATCATCTTATCAACTTTGCATGTGTACCGAACTCAGACATTTTTTCGTTCAGAAAATCCCGAATCGGACTATCGAACGCAGCCTTTAAGTCAACAAAGAGATAATGGGTGTCGATTTGATTTTCGTAGGTCTTTTTCCACGACTTGCCAAAGCGTAACAATCTGATAAAGAAAGAACTTTATAGGCTATGGTGATAATCATTATTATATAAATAATTATTATAATAATGATTGCTACCTCGAAAGTTGACTGAAATTCCAATCGTCGGGTATGCTTTCCGCTAGCCATATTTTGATCATGAGTTGATGCATGAACTGTATCAATTCATCGCCAACGTTTTGAAACAATATAGCTGCCAGGCCGTCAGCACCTAATCACATGATCAATTGATCAATTTGGTTTCATGCTTTTTAACCAGGGACAGCGAGGTGGCTGTAGATAGATCGAGGTGTTTGATTAATCGAGGAGTCGATAAGCCTTCGACCGTTTTTTTAAGTGGTCTGTGGAGACTGAACCGACCGACAGTGGAACCAAAGAAACCTTCTCTTCTGACCTTCGCATTGAAATCGTCAAGGGCCATTTTTGTGTCATAGACCGTGAACATAATAATAAAGGCTCGCGTATAAACCATCCTGTACAGCATCATCTTTTTCATCCGTCGGTGCACGCTTGCAAATTAGGCTGAAGAATTGCAGTCTGCTCTCTTAGAGTAGCCTTTACTTTTCCATCGCATCTTCTGGATGCCGGTCCAACTGAACAAAGGCACCTTCGTTATAAAGGGTTCGGATACTCCAGTTTTTCGTTTTGCGGTGGTCGTCAGTGTAGTAGGGGTTCATATCCGAGTCAGATTTGGTTTCCATTGGGTGGTTATAATGTGGTGAGACTCAAACCTTTCGCCCATGTCATCTTTAAAGTCTTGTAGGGACCTCTCAAGCTTAGAGTCTAAAAGAGACAAGGACTTTCGGGCAAGGAGTTTTTAAGGCGGCTCCTTCTTGTCTTAACGCATGTGTTTAACGCAGACACCTGGCGTGAAGGCTTAATTCTACGGTGCTCTTTACAAAGGACAGGCATATTGCGTCGTTCAGCGATCTTTTGAGAGTTTAAAAGTATTAAACTAGCTAATGTTGTGATAGCATTGATTTGAGTGGAAGCCTTTTTAACACCTCTTCTGTACTCAGAACTGGTAAAACACTCAGTTGGAAAATGTAACTTCATATTCGAGCAAAAGTTTTGATATATTCATATAAAGGGTGGTTAAATTTTAAGGGCCGATGTTGATTTTGAATAAAACACAAATAAATTAGAAAATTACTGTCATTTCTTTTTATTATGATAATATTGGTATGGTTCGATTATGTATGGAACAAAATATCGGCCAAATGGCCGCCGCGACCTCGGCGGCACACCTCTATCCGATGGTTCAAATTTTCGATGACGCTGAGGCATAATTGAGGTTCTCTGCCGTTAATGTGCCGAATTATCTCATCTCCTTTAGCTCTTGAATTGTTGCTGGCTTATCCACGTGCACCTTTTCTTTCAAATAACTCCAAAGAAAGAAGTCTAACGGTATCAAATCATATGGTCTTGGCGGCCAATTGACATCGCCACGTGAGATAACACGGCTATTGAATTTGTCTGACCATTCTGACCATTGACGACGCTTGAAATGGTCAAGAGACTTTAGGTCTTGAGTCAATTGCACCTTGTTAGCGTGTCTTTATGCATAATGTTCATCAACGACGAGCGTGAGAGGTGCAATTGTTGGGCACAACGATGATTTGAGGTGGACGGCAGCAATATTTTCTGCAGTACAAGCTGTACGAGCATGCACTGGTGTTTACACATCTCCTGCAGACCCGGGTCTGTTTGCTTAAATTTTGCGACGATTAAATCGATCGAAAAAACGCCCATTTTCATAATAAGCCTGAATACCTTTAACGCGTTGCTCGATTACGTATCTTTCCATGGTTCAAATTGAAAAATTTCAAATCAAATGTAGAAAAAAACTTGACGTTTAGGTGTGGTTCACATTCAACATCGGCCCTTTAATAACCACCCTTTATATTCGAGGTGTACACCACAACCACCACCTCCAGCCTTCCTGTGTTACCAGTTTTCAAGTTCTTGTTCAGACCTTGTCGCTAAGCTAATACCAGTTGAGCTCTTCACAGCTCCGGACTAATGACTAGAAAGAGTTCATTATTCTGCCAGAACAACCCCCCAAAACAGATACACGAAGTCGAATCTATGGACTAACAGTCAGATAAACATTCACCTGATACGGCATCATGTAAACACCTGACATGCGAATTTTATTTAATCTAACAATTTGTTCATTAGATGTAAGCCCAGTATCGATATCAAACTCTCCATTTGCTGCTTGAATAATGCCCATGGAACCTTAATCTCGAATGTCCTAAATCTCTTACTAACCCTCGATAATTGATCCAAAGTGGCTACCTTCAGTTGTGCTGAGATTACGTTTAATTGAAACTGCATTGAGACCCCCTTGGCCAGAAAACAGGAGACCCAGACTTAAGGTTAACCGCAAAAAACGGACGACCTTCTACAAAAGACGCGTCACCAGCGCTGCCGAAAGTACTACTATCGGAGTATTATACTCCTATTGGCTCTTGAGTACTACTATACTCCCCAAACACAAAAAATACTACTATTTATTAATAGCTCAAAACGGCCTAATGTTTACTCGCCATTAATGCAAAAAATAATTTTAGTGTAATGAGGCGGCCAAATGGAAAAAATTCGCGAATTTGGAAAATAAGTTAGCAGACTTCTAGTTAAGAACATAACTTATGTGAATCTAAAACCATTCGGCGATATGTTTCCATTTATGGAAGTTATACTCATTGCTTTAAAATTTTACGAAATTTCAGTTTCTGCAGTTTAGTACTGCAAAAACAAAAGATGATAAACGATTAATTACAAAAATTTTCTTATACCAAAACAAAGTCCAAGAAATCGTAAAACAGCAAATTTTGTGCTTTCCACTATTATTCATTAACTTTTCTACATGTTGGATAACAACATATACAAGTATTAAAAGTACTACAACATGCAACGTCTGTCTATATTATGTATTTTTAAAATGATTCAAAGGCGATTATTTCAAAATTTTTATTTTTGGCTTATCATGTTTATGCAATAAGCCCTTCAATTACTAAGCACAATATTGTCGTTTCCACATGGCAATGCAACTGCAGAAAGGATATTTTCAGAGCTTAATTTAATAAGGGAATATCGTTAAGGTATCGTTTTGAACCGATTGGGAAAAATTATAACTTGGATAAACCAATAAAAAGGTGTGCTTAATTGGCTAAACTTTGTTAATGAAATGAAAAAACAAGGCAAATTAATAAAAAGGAAAAATAATAACATTTTATATCATTATATGTTTGTTTTGGTAAAGTTATTTTTTGTCATTATTTCCAAGAACTAAAGTACTCCTAAAACTTACAAAATACTCCCCAAAAACTGGAAATTTACTACTATTCAAAATTGTAAAACGGCAGCACTGCGCGTCACATATTAAATTAACGTCTAACATCATCTAGATTACCATCTAGACGTAGTTACTTCCCTATCAGATCAATCAATGCCCATAAAATCAATAAACAGCCCCAAAATATATTCGGAGTTACTCTTATTTACGGTGCGTCTAACGTATATTCAGGCATCTTCGACGCTTGTTCCGTTTTGGGGGTCCGAATTGTTTGACTCAAATCTATGCTCCTTTGTATTCCTAGAGGCCTACCAACATGACAACAACTCCAGTACCTTTCTAAACACCGGGAAGTGACTGTCTCCCCGGTAGGACGAATATTTTTTCTCAGCCTATAAAGTGACTTAAAGAGAACTATTACACGTGCCCATTTGCATTCGTCAGGGAGAATGTCTTCGCACAAGCAACTACCATTTCATGGAGAAATACTCGCCTTGACAGTATAAGTTGCAGGCTATGTTGATTTTCCGCTCAAGACTCAGCACTGTCCAACACTACGAACTTGCACATCCCAGCTGGTCACCTGCTTGTCCAGCATCGCTTGGACGTGGCTAATCTCTATATCTAGAGACCGTTCACTTTCCGCAACCTGTGACCCATCCGGTAGCTTAATGAATATTATAAATAAGGTTAAATAATAAATATTAATACTTTTCGCATAAGAACTTCACTTGATCACAAACTGAATGAGTTATTGTTGAATGAATTGAATAAGAATTCCTTTACAACGAATTCATACCGAAAACCCTTAAACAACACAATTCCGACATGTTTCACAAACCACTTACAATTATGCATTACAATACCATCTACGACAATTTTTTGTAAATTGCTAATATGACTTGCTATGATCTGTACACACCTTACCACACAGCTTAGCTTGTAAGAGTTTAAAAAAGTGTATATTGCATCGTGAGTTCACATTAACGAGTGCATCCTGTGTCTTCTTCACTCTTGAGTTCTAGGTATACCTCAAAAAAATAAATGAAAACAAATAAAGAACATCTTGAACGGAAATGCAAGCGGATTCACCTGTACACAAACGATAACCCGTCGAGACAATTTAGGGTGACCCACAAAATAAACCAATAATTCTTAAAGCGCTTCTTACATCTTTGGTAGGTCAAGCAATAGTCTTTTGTTTGACAGAGATTTTTGTTTAACGGTTATGCATTTCTTTACGTCATTATAAGTAGTTTTGTTTATAACAGCTTAAGCGATGTTTTACTCATGCATTGACAAAGTTGCTATTATCAATGAATAGCTGACATTGGTGCTGAGTTAGAAATGGGTGCCACGCTGGAATACACTCTGTCTGCATTGTAGATGCTGATGCATGCTTAAGATGGCAAATGTAGCAACAATTAATAACCAGTCAGCCTTTGTCTGTAGTGCGCGTGACACCGATTTCCAAAGTCATGACAGCTCATCTCAAAGCGCTGATGTATTTGCTGCTCATATAAGCGATTATAATGTTGATGACAGCTGCACCCTGCTTATTCGCCTTTTTATTGCTGAAAAGCACAACAATAACAACCAATGTAAGAGCATGGAACATTTTCATACATATCTACGTTATAACGTCTCTAGTAAAAGCTGTTGTTCCGGGCCTCAGCCTTAAGTATCTGGTTGCTTTCGCTTTCGTTTCATCATTGCGATTCATGTCGCCGCTGACTGACTGACTGACTGACTGAATGATTTTTTTGTGATTTTTCAACAGTTTATTTGTAAATTTGTAAAAGTGACAGTTAAACACGTAGATTTGCCATGTATGCCAAACAGCATCAGTTTTTGCGGGTGGGATCGTCTGAAACGTATAGTTGTTTGTTTTTTTTTTTTTCTGCAAGAAACAACAGTTGTCAAACAAAAGAAAATCATAAGGAGAGAAATTTTAAACGGAACCAAAATGTAACAACATCATTTTGATTTAAGCATGTTGCAAATATTTTTTGCATATAACATTAACATTTTTAATTTATTCCTCCTCACGATGTTTTTCTGCATGAACTTTTTCTCTATTAATTTTGTAGAAATTCTTTAGTTTACGTCTAAATTTTTGTGTGACAGTTATAACATCATTGTAACAGTTATATGTGTATGTTGTCCAATCAAACCAAGAATAGCTACATGCTCAGTACACCAAAGTTAAGACAAAATCAACTTACTTAATTTTAACGAAAAAAAAAAAAACAAACAAGTTTCTGACAACTTCTGGTATTGCACAAAATATCGCCTAGTATCGTTTACACAGTGCAAGTTGCGTCAAAACATACACAAAAAAAAAACAACCAAAACTAATAACCATATTATGCATATATACATACAGTATGCAAACTTATTGACATCAAAAGTTACTGATTAACTTTAATCATGACTTGTCGTATGCTTGACAAAAAACTGCTGATCCGCAAAATTACAACCGCGACGAAAAATTCAATTCAGCGCCATGCAACGGTTAAATGTGCGCTTGTGCGGTCGTTACGGATCTTCTTCAAAACT
Source organism: Tetanocera ferruginea (assembly GCA_958299015.1). Lineage (NCBI taxonomy): Eukaryota > Metazoa > Arthropoda > Insecta > Diptera > Sciomyzidae > Tetanocera > Tetanocera ferruginea. The sequence continues at coordinate 45,768,353 of OY282642.1, read as the reverse complement.
CCACTCTATACCGCGTTACCATCGTCTAGTGTTCATGCATGTTTGTCTATGTGTCTGCACATGTGTGCCATCTATGATGTTAACATAAATACATCAAAGGATTATTATTCGCACATTTTGGATCGTGACATTGCATAATAGGCTGGTCGCATCGGTCGCTGTTGTGGTCGCAGACCGGTAACTGCTCTTCAAACCGCATCGACATGTGTTGGTATTAAAAACAAAAATAAAAAAAAACCACAAACAGTCAGTCAGTCAGTCTACCTTCCAATTCACGTTCAAGCCAAACGGTGAAAAAATAAACCTAACCTTTTGCATCATGTGTTAAGAATCTCTGCAGACGTTTAAATCGATTGCATCTTGCTAGCATGGTGGTAAACGCGGTTTTGCACCCAACGTGCGGTTGTGCCACTTCCTTCATACTCTAAGTTGCCCTAAGGTCTACACACAATAGCGAAAATTACTTGTATGTTTGGCTTGGCTTATCGGCTGGCTGGTAAGTGAGTGAGTACGCCAGAGGAAATAATTAAATTTTTATTTTTTTTTTTTCATGTCTTAGTAGGATGAGCTAAGCTGAGCTGAGATGAGGTTAATCAATGTCATATTGTGATCAATAGATGTCATGGAGGAGTTCCATTATATGTTTTCTATAAAGGCTAGACAAAATAGGCAGTATCTAACAAATGTTGTTTATTAAATTATCTATGCTTTATATTCACTCCCTACTTTAACACCAGTATTGCTGGTCCAGAGTGTTGTTGAGCTCGAACATTTCTTTTTATTTTTTATAATTTATTTATAACTTATGTACATTGAAACATACATTAAATCTAAATACTTCGAATTAAGCTTATTCATGATCAATCAGATATTCTGAAGAAATAAACACAATGTCCTTTAAGCTACATGCATTGTTTACATCTACAGTAAAAAATAACTCCCAATTGCAAAATAGCGATTTTTACAACTTTTGGATATAAGCTTATATAATAAAAAGAATTGAATATTTTCAAAACCAATGAAGATACTTAAATCGAAAGTCAATTTGGCATCGTTTTTTCTCATTCTTCTCATTGTACAGAGAATTTTCATAGATTTGAGAACATGCGATCGTTTTTAATTTCAAAAAATGTATATTTTTCATTATTAAAACGGAAAAGTTTTTGAAAATTATCTTGAAAGGTTGAATTTAACCTTATTATTTTCCAAAAAAAAGAGATATTTGAGTAAATTTATCCCTTGTGTCTACATATTTGGTAATGTTATATGTCATTACATACTGGTAATGACATATTTTTACATTTTTAAAATTTCCTTTTTGAAGTGAGACTTCTTTAGCCGCGTATACAACATACGGCGAACTAAACGGGGAGTAAAATCGATGAAACACTAATGAAACGCAGCGTATTCATGCAATTAAATACACACTATAAGCCATGGTGAAATGGTTAGTTCAAACTAACGAAACTAAACAAACTAAATAACTCACCATAAGCCATGGTGAACTGGTTTGAGTCCAAACTAACGAAACAAACCAAACAGATCTAACGAAGAAAAATACCTAATCATCAAAGTTTGAGTCCGTAATTTTTTGAACCGAACTAAAAGGCTTAAAACCTCGGAGTTTGTGCTTCTATTGCTAAGTATTAAGCACTTTAGAATGAATGGTGATTTCATTGCATTACAGCTGAATTGAATCTGTTTTAATTCAGGCCCAAATTGTCGAATTTTACATCGTTTCATAAAAAGGAAGCAAAACTTGCCGAACACCACTTCAACAGGCAACTGTCATTTGTCTTCTTTACAAAAAATGTCGTTAGCAAAATAAGTGTTTCTTCAATTTTGCTCCCTTTTATCACCACCTATAGACCTTTTTCTATATAAAATTTTTGAATAAAGATTTTTACAATAAATAAAAACTAGTGGTATGGTATAATAGATATAGATGGTAGAAAACCTTTGAACTTTTCGAAATTGTATTAAAAAAGATTTAATCTACTCTTTTATTTTAACTTTTTTCGATTCACTATCTCAAAAAGTTAACCACAATTAACTTCTTTAAACTCTCTACTTTTTTGGGTTAAAGTTTCACTTATACCGTGGGTGGCTGCCACACACATATTTTTTTATTTCACTTTCATTTCCATTAATAGAGGAGAGAGGGGAGGGGAGTTATCAAAACAAAGTTTGCAAAAACTCCTTTGAGCTTAACTCCTTTGATATATGTATGTGTTAGTTTTGAGCAAAATCCTTTGAGCCGTTTAGATTTGTATAAAGATCAAACAAACGAATAGAAAATGAGTTTTATAGATACAGATAATCTAGGAAAGTAAATATAATGGGAATCCTCGAAAAAATTATTTCTTAAAAAAAATTCATTGCCACTTTTATGAATTCCATGTAGCATTTGAACAAAAATGGATGATCCGTTGAACAATCGGATGCAATGGTATTATTTGTGGTCACAGGCGCATGAAGCAGACCCATGAAGTATTGGGTCATAAATGTCATTGTAACTTTTATGGATTTCATGTAAAAGTAAAATTTTTGAGAAATTAACTCAATTTAAATTTAGTTTTTGGAAGAACACGAGGGCAGTTATGCTGAAATCGCAATATTGCGTTAGGTCGGTCGTGCGCCGATCGTACTTTATATCGACGTTGCATAAACTTTACGAGATGAGCTGTCAGAACGCACGACCTATAAAGTAACAAAACTCAATGTTGCGCTGACAGATCGTGCGTCTGTAATTTTGGCGATGCCAATAAAAGCAGCTATACAAAAATGCCCACAAAAGTTGTTCTTACCTGTTTCGCCAACGCATATTTATACAAAGATAATTTGAAGAAAAATAATACAAATAGATTAACTTTATCAAAATTTTCATTTGATTACTTAAATAGCATGAGTTATTAAAAAAAATTATATAAAACATAAATTCCAGCGATAATAAAAGAAATCCCACGAAAATTTATCTTTGCCAGTGAAACCATAAAACACCCACATTTTAAGCGCTTCCAACGAAAATGCAACTCTGGTATATGAAGAAATGTCAAACGCACGACCGAGTAGAACATTTTTCTACTTATCTCGTTAGATCGTACTTTGGTCGTATTTTATCTCTTCTTCTTGTTTTACGATATAAAGTACGACCAACGCTTGAGGTCGTATTTAGATTTGCACCATAAGAACACGTTGATCTCTACTCGAGCTGTCAACGCACGACCGACCTAACGCAGTATTGCGATTTAGCCATTAGATATGCTTCAATCGTTACGATTTGTCACTTCAGAAGTTCACGTATCGTATTTTAGTTATTTTGAACTTTTGCCACTATTTTTGGTAATGATATTAATACTAATGAAGTTAATAATGTTAATAATTTATAAATTATGAGAGTTATTTCATACATATTTATGTGATAACAGTATTTTTTTTTATTCTATAAATAAAATATGAATTTAAGTACATAATCCTTTCAGTTATATAAGAGATGCCTTAATTCACTACCTTTGTCTAGTGTACATTTTTTTTTTTTTTTATTCGCGAAGGGGAAACTTTCAATAGGCCTCAACCGTGCAAGTGGGAGTGTGCGATTCCTACGCACTAAACCTAAACCTCCGCATTGAATCTTCGACCAAGTAATAATCCCGTGGAACCGCCGTAAGGCATAACTTCGCGGGATGGGAGAACAGCACTAAGCTGAAAACTGAAGGACTAATTTTATCTTTTAACTTGATGTCGACTCTGGGTCGGGGAGAACCCTGAACATCGAACATAGTTTCCTTTCTCACGCTGAACAATTGTGCAAACGCTCGACTCTTCGAATGTCGTCGATTATGCGTTTGGACAAAGAGCTTACCACTGACCAGTTGGTTACGCTCCTCAACATGAGGTTTGCCAAGTTTTGGGGTGTCACCACTTCGCCTAGGCGGACCGAAGCATCAGTTCTTGCTTCGTTGAAACTAGGGCACTCGAAGAGGCCGTGTGCAGAGTCAAGTGTGTCTTCTACTATGCTGCCAGGACAATGAGTGCAATAGGGTCACTTGCATGCTTGAATTTATACAGGTATGCTCTAAAGCAACCGTGCTCGCTCAGAATTTGGGTGAGGTGGAAATTCACTGAACCATGACTTCTACCACACCACACGTAAAGATTAGTGATGAGGTGGTGGGTCCAGCGTCCCTTACCCGATCTAGCAAAAATGATTGTATGTATATGTGTATTTTACAAGTAGACTCCGAAAACGCTAAACCAATTATTATGAAATTTTCAGGGAGACTGTAGTCTTGAGAGTGTTCCTATGAAGTTTGATACCGATAGAACATGGCGGCTTGGCACCTCTCATAAAACCATAATTTTCAAAATCGAATAGCTTTGAAACTACATGTTGCACAGCCTCAAAATTCTATTTTGCTGGTAACATTATATAGGCGTTGGAAAAGGGGCGTGGCACTTTTTAAGCATTCAAACTTTTCAGTATAATTTTCGAAATATAAGTCACACATTCATGAAACTCGGAACAAAAATAATATTTAGCCGTGTCTTTGGACTGGAAAAATTCAGCGATTATTGGAGAAGAGGGCATGGCACCACTCATACAATTCAAATGTTTAATATCCAATAGCTTTGTTACTATATGTCTCATAACATTTAACTTTCGACCAGAACAATAGCACGCATAGCACGTTTTCCAAGCATTGGAAAACGGGGTGTGACTCCGCCCATAAAAGCCAAATTTACTATATAGAATAGCCATGAAAGTAAGTCACAAGTTATTCCAACTCGGAATGGAGTAATTACTTAGTGATGTTCATTTTCTTAAAAACATAGACGGTCATAAGACAAAGGGGTGTGGCTCCACCCACACAAGCCAAATTTCTTATATCAAATAGCTTTGGAAGTAAAAGTCGCTGAGCATTGAAATTCAGAATGAAGTTACCATTTGATAATGTCCTTCTACTAGAAAACTGAGCCGGGCTTTGGACAAGTGGGTGTGCCTCCCCATACAGGGGAGGCTTAATCAGCTTAATTTTTGATCGAATAGGTTTTGAAGTCACAGATTAAGTATATGTGTTTGTCTAAGGCGTAGCAACGCGCGCCAGGTATCGCTAGTAACAAAATAAGCTATTCGAATAGGAGGAGTAAACTTCAATTGCGATCGGAACTGACACGAATACTATTTTCCTGAAAGCGGTTCCCAACCTTTTAAAAGAGAAATACAGTTTTTGTAAAAAAAGTTGGTGTGATCTTTTGAATAGATCGAATTTAAATTTTTCTCAAAACTAAAAAAAAAATCCAAACAACTTTATCTCTTATGCTTCCTCAAATGTGATTTGTGTAAAAAATTCAGTTCCAAATTCAAAAATTCCACTTTTAGAGTAAAGATCTCAGTTATATTAAAACTAAAAAATTTTGGCGTTTTTTCTTCGAAATCGATTTCGTATAGCCTGTTTCAAAAGAGAAGAACATTTTCGCGCATGTTTGAGAATAAGAAAATAATTTTGAGAGAGTTCTTCATTCTGATTGGTCGACATTCAAAATAAAATTTTATATTCTCTGAAAATTATTGTATATTCCTGAATTTTGTTGTTCATCGCAACTGCGCTGCGGAAGTACTGAACATTATTTTTCAAAATCAACCAATCAAAATTGAAAAGAAAATTTGTGTCAGAAAAAAAATTTTTCATACGGAATTACACTTCACAATTTTTCTCTTAGGAAAATAATTTATTTTTAAAAATATAGTTCGAAAAAGGATTTATGGCTTCGGGTGTGATCTCCTGCGACCCAAAACAGATTTCGTAATAACACAATAAAATTTATCGGTGGTTTTCAAAGTACTGTGTCAAAAACCAGTAAAAAATACACACAAAAAAACATAAAGTTCAGCAAACAGTACAAAAAGAGCAGTAAATTACGCTCAAAAAAAATTTCTGGCTTTAGAAATAATTTCTCACTGCGCATCGAAAAATGAAACTAAAAAATGTTATTCTCTTTTGAAACGGGCTATACGAGTTTTATTAGTTTTTAAAAAAATTAAAATTAAAATCAATTATAAATATTTCTTAAATAATTTTTTATTCGTTTATTTATGTTTAAGTAAAAACAAAAAGAAACAAATTGGCCATTTCAGCCCTTGAAAGGTCTTTTATTCAGCTTCTTATGATCAAATTGTGTTGTGTGTGTTATTAGATGTTTGCACACAATTGACCGAGAACTGGACCTACATGTTTTATGCCGACTCTGAACGGCTAAAGTTCATGTTCTCAAGAAGCTTTACATGGCAATATTTACTCTCTGAGTTTGCCATTGTCTACAGGGCGGTGGTGGCCAATCAGAAAATTTTTTATTGAAAAGAACTGCCGCGAGTGGGGATCGATCTCGGGCTCCGGGTGTGCTAAGCCACACATTTAACCTCCATGCCACGTTCACCACCATTTTCGAATACGGTGTTCTCTCTCTTAAGCGGACACCTACCGGACTGAACAATTTGTCCGCTTAAGAGAGGTGTCCGCTTAAGAACTGTCCGCGAGGAGGGAAATTATGTGCCTTATGGGATTCAAATTAGTGTCCGCGTCCTGTTATGAAAGGGTTGTCCCTCTAAGAGGGAGAAGTGAAAAAATTGTCAAACAAATATTTGCAGTCATCAAAAAGTGTCCGTTTAAAAGAGGTGTACGTTCAAGAGAGGTGTCCGTTAACAGAGAGTACTCTGTAGTAAGAATTTTTATTTTTGTATTTTATATTTTTAGTTTTCACAATTGCCATTTGAATTGATAGGATTCAAATGGCAATTGGATAGGATTACTAGTTATGATCTTATTAAATAAAAATTATAAAAAATGGGCTATTCTACTGTAGACATATTAAATAAGGAAACATTTAAGTCTAGTAATACTTTTTATAATTAATAATTAAATTTCACCCATAAATTACTGCATCAAAATAAGCATTGTCTTGACACATGTCAGCACCGTAAAACACAAGAAATTATATTTTTGAAATTTGAGTCTGAGTGCATGCATTGATTGCATTCAATCATAATTTGCGGACTTTGAAAATGTTTAGTATTCCTCTTTTTTCTTACAAACGTCTTATATCTAAGTGGCCGCAGACTAATTTCAGTTGAGATAAACGATACCTTTAGTATAATTAAGTATCTAAAAAAAGTATACCTTAGGTTATACGTAGTAATAATGAAAATAACGTTAACGCGCCCGTCAAAGTCTTCATGTTTACACGAAATATTCTTCTTTTTTTCTTTTCTTTTTTTGTAACATATTAAATTGGAAGCGTTGTGAAAAACTGGATTGAATGGAACGAACATGTTTTTACATTCTATCCGATAAAACGCATTTGCAGTTGCAACGCTTTAATGCTGTTGCATTTTGCAACATATTATTAAGTGGGCTGTTGTTTGCAGCACAATATAAATTTGGGCTTTAATTGGACCTAATGTTATATTGTCGGACAAAAAAACCCAAAAACAACAGATAACATCTTGACAACGCATTAAAAGAGCGCAACAAAACACATTTTACGAAGGGCCAACATTACCGTGATTGCCGTGGAGCATTTTTTAGATTACTGTATAATATAACTGTGTAGGCAGGTATGTTAAACTAGCCCAGTTGAAAATGGTAAGTATTTTTATGACAATAACAACATCAACAACAATATCTTTGATCAAAGCAACTGCCATAGTACAAGAAACGGTCATGTAGAATTCAATCAAAATTTTATTCTCAAAAAAAGTTATGTGCAAATAATGATTTAGCCCGTTGTTAAATGTGTTCTATTAGACACTATTGGACACAAGGGAAAGGATTCGATGTAACTATGGATACACCACTTCACTCCGAAGACAAAGGAATAGTTAAGACAGTGGATTTTTGAAGTCAAACGGACTATGTAGAAGGTGTAGCCGATGAAATTGGCCGGCAAGGTTAAGGCCATGTACGTTGTTGTTGGAACGGCTAAGCGCTGAAATAAATTAATGTTCCAATTATTACAACATCCACCATATTGACCAGATTTGCCCTCCACTTTTTCTTATATCCAAAATTGAATACATGGCTAAGCGGGCAACGGTTTACGTCTAACGAGTAATGTCATCGCCAAAACAAATATATATTTTGAGACCTTTTGACAGATTGAATAACTTGATATTTGAAGTGTAGCCGCAAATAACGTTGTAAACGACATAATTTTGAAGAATGTTTTTTTCGAAGATTCCCGTTATAATTGCTCCACTAGATTATTAAAAATAAAATTGAGTGAAAAAGTGCAAGTATAGACATTTAAAAAGTATTTGAAAGTTTATATCAGTGGAAAATATTGAATGAACTTAAACAAATTAGTAATAGTAAACAATATAACTTGATCCGTAAATTGTCTGTTACGACGTTTTTCGCGGCTACGCTTCATTTGTGGAATTTTGAATTGAAATATTGGTAAGAAAGGTACTTTTTATCAGAATTTATGCTTACAATAAAAATAATATAAAGCATATTCATAAAATACACATAAGTTAACAACCTCATAAGTGATATAATGAGCACGTCATTCTTTAAAAATCTTCAAATAAGAAGCAGGTATGATTTTAATCAAAACAAGAAACCGCAAAAAAATGGATGAGGTAACAAACTTGTACAACTCCAAAGCCTTAAACTCGATTTTATAAGAATTAAAATTTATATAAATAGACAATAAAGTTCGCTCGACACCGCACATCGGTCCAATAATTATATCCGCTTGCCCAAACCTTTAGATTTTATTGTAAAATTTTAGCGATTTGTAAAATATAGCTAAAGTCAAGAAAATATAAATGTGTACCCTGCAAACATTTTAAATTTCCTGAGAATATCTAGCGAATCGCTTGGAAGATGAGACAATCGCCGGGGAGCTCTTCTGAGAGTCATTGGGGTATCATTAAATGTAAGCAGCTGCGGCTATAAAAGCGATTCGCCGGGAAGATTCGATGACGAATCGCCTAGAGGAATCTTAAGCGATCCACCGGAAAGATTCGCCAACGCATTCTCAAAAGGAGTCTTAAACGATTCGCTAAGAAGATTCACACACGATTCGGCAGAAGGGGTCTAAAACGTTTCGCCGACTTTAGTGGAAAACAAATTGCATCATTGTTGAACGTTACAAGTTGTTTAAACTAGCGCGCTGGACAGACGTTTTCCTAACCCAATTCAAACCCAATTTTTACAAATTCAACTTTTTTATTTATTTTATCGATTTTTCAGATCCTGCTTTTTATTGCAATACACTCAGAAAAATATCAACTGTAATATTCACAGTCGGCCACTGTGATTTCTAAACACTGTTAGGTTAAATAATGTGCCTGTAGGTTAACAGTTTTCTTTGTTGAATGAACGTTTCAAAGTATTTTTGTGCCGTTCAAATCATCTGTTGAAATATTTTTGTGTTTTTGTTGAAATGTCTGTCTTTTCTAAGCAATAGTTCTAAAATGTGTTTTGCTATATTTATTTTATCGTTATCAATATCTCAGTGGAAGTGTGCTTGACGGTCACACGGAGGACGTGGGTTCGAACCCTAGCTGTGTAAGTATCAAAAATTTTAATTTAATCATTGAAATTCTAATTCTGTTTCATTAACTTATTTGTCAAAAATAGCCTTCAAAATAAGTTTACTTAAAATCTTGAAAAAAAGTTGAACATTTCATTTTTTAGTAAAAAAAAAATTGATCTTGCCGTTATTTGAACCATGGACAGTCGAGTATACGTCAGCACTTTCAGCTAAACATGAACTTTCAAAAAAGTGATAAAATTTCAATAAATACGTTTTTATATGGGTTTCGTGCTCTAGACCAACAGTCAACCGACTGTTGATTTGAAAGTTTCATTTGTTGGATGCTATTTCACAGTGAAATTTGCTATTTCAACCCATGATTTGTTTGATATAACAGCATTTGTCCCTGATTGTGGTTGATTTTGAAACTTTTTTAAAAAATCATCTTCCAACCATGACCGGAATGAGCGAAGGAAGATTTTAATTGCATTCATCGCTTGGGCGATCAAAAAGCGATCCGGCTTAAAAAGAGCCTTTGGGCGAATCGCCAAATCAACTTATCTTTCAATCGTCTTAAAAATCTACAAATGTGCAATGAACGTGTATTTCGTGTTTTGCATTTACGTATAGTAAGAGTTCGTGTTTTCAAAAACGCACTTCGCAGAGTTCGAACTTCCATGTTTACGTGTAGTTCGAAAAACGTGAGTAAGCGTGAAGGACGTGAAAGAGTTGAAATAGTTGCATGACTCTTGGTACACATATTCGCATGGTCTCAAAGATCTTCACTATTGAATATTTTTTGAATTCGCCCACGGACAAGCCATACTAGTGAAAACATCATACAGACGTTTGTATATCAGCTACAGGAATAAAACTTGGTAGTGTATATGTTTTATCAAAACTGAGATGTGAAAAAATTATAAGCTTCACCGCCCACTGATACGCCTACCTCCCATACAACATGCAAAAGTGAAAAATCTACAAAATGATTTCTATTTGACCAAACTTGGTGTGTCTGTCAAATAAAATAGCGCATTAAAGCTGTATCTGTCCATAGACATTGCCCATCTCTCATCAAACTGAAAACCAATTGAAAGCTCTATAAAGAAGTTTATATTTGAGCTACGGGAATAAAACTTTGTACCTGCTTATAAAATTTGACCTTCACTGATACGGATACGCTCCCACTTCCCACACTATTATTTTATATTGAAAAAGTAGCTTTAGGGTTGTCGGGATAGACCGACTTTAAACTTTCTTTACTTGTGTAATATAAAAATCGGTGCAAAAATTACAGTTTTAGTTAACCCATGTTTGCCGTGTTATTTTGTATTTGAATTTGCTGAATTAATAAGTATTTCAGTATCATTCTAAGTATGATCAATTCATATAACAAAGAACATTAATTTGACGTTTCGAATAAATCACGTAAGGTCTTCAAATATAATTTTTTTCAACTGGGTTATTAAGAATAAGAGAAATGTCCAAAAATTTTCAAAAAAACATAGCTCAATCAGTGGATTCTTGGCATGTTTACATGTAGAATGAAAAAAAAAGTTAAACTTAAAAAACCGAACCATCAATTGCCTTTTATGACTGTGTTTATGTACAATTGGCTTGTCATGTCGGTTATATCTTTTAGGCATTTTTGGCGAATTAACAACAGTGAGACTTTTTTTGGGTTTTTTTTTTTTTTTTCTCTTCTTTAGGCTACCAAAAATTCCACTGTTGTGAAACTTAATGAATGCATGCATTAAATTGTTTGCACAGTTACAAAGGATGCGTGCGATTGTTGGCATTCACATTGGCAGATAACATTGAAACTTTGTACATATTTGACGTTAAGAATTAAAATAATTAAGGCATAATAGTAATGCATACTATTAACAACGTAAGATATTAAAAAATGTGGAAGCCAATTAGAATTAAAATAAATTATAATGAAACTTTTTAATTCGAATATTTAAAGTGTTAACAGCATCACACTCATTTTTTAATTAAACATAAATTTCCAGCTGATCGATCACAGCCTAGTCATTTCCAATCATGGCTAGGCTGAACTTTTGAAGTACTTAAAAATCGTGAAAAGCCTTAAAAGTCTTAACTTCAAATGACAGCTCTATTATAGTTTAGAAATGTACCTACGCAGAAGCAAACGCAGAATGTCGTAAATACTTATGTTATGATAGAGCTTCTCTGACAGCCCGACAGTTAGCTGATTGTTAATATTTGTCCATCCATCACATCCATCATTTTAATTTCAAAGCATACAAAAAGGTTCTCCTCCTCAAGCAAACAAATGATGCTGTACAGACAGACAGACGGACAGACGGACGAACGCACGGACGAACGGCATAGTCAATGCGTTTGCTCTGTATTTGTTATGTTTTCTTATATTTTCACTTTAGAAAAGCAAAAAACACACAGATTTATTTGCTTTTTTTTAAGTATTGTTATAAAGTTAAGTTAAGAAAAAAAAAATGTTAAAGTTACTTTATGGCTAATAAAAGGGAAAGTATTTGTGCAAGACTGGAGTGCAGGCAAGAAAAAACACAAAAAAAAATGAGAAAAATAACATTAAATAAAAAATGTAGGCACGACCAGCAACTAGTATATATGTTAAATGCAGCAATCTGTGATCTTTCGCTACAAGATGTCAAAATAATCTCTAAGGTTTAGTGCATGCAGTTTAATAAAACCACTTTTTGATGAATGCCGGATTCAAGGCAATCGCCAAGAATATCTCTTTGTGAACAGCGGATTCAGGTAGCAGAAACAATTAAAAAATTAAACAACTATTGATAGCTACGCACAGCATGTCTAAATGACATTTATAGTTTGTCAAGATGATGTAGGGCTTACATTAAATATTTATTTCTTGTCGCCAAAACTATTTTGGAGCATTAAAACTAGTTAAATTTCTAGTAAGCTTAAATCAAAAACTTATTAATCAAAAAACCGGGATGGCCCACGTCCAATCCTCACACCTGATAGAAAGTCTTTTCAATAGGAAGACATCTTTCTGATCGGCCTACATTTCTTTGCAGATAATAGCAAACCTCAGTAGGTAAAATAACCCCATGTAAAGCTTCTTGAGAACATTAACATTAGGCGTTCAGAGTTGTCATAAAACATGGTACAACATGATACAGTAACATTCTCTATCAATTGTGTATAAAATAAGCATCCCGGTCAAAGTCCTTTAAAGAGCTGAAATGGCCAATTCTTTTTTGTTTAAACATATAAATAAATTTGGATTTAAACTTTAATCGTTTCGTCAAAAACTTCACAAAAATATGATTTTGTTGCTTATGGACGGGTGGATCTTGCAACCCGTCTTCGCTTTAAGGACGACTTCATCTCTCGCTAGCTGCTTCTGCTTCATGCGCTTCTTCCCCAATTTGTTACACCAACCGTGGTTAGGGCATTTCGGGCTGGTCAATTCTTTGGAGACATGATCTTCCTTTTCGTCATCTTTCACTTCAACGTCAATGTCGTCGTAGAGCTTATACTGCTCGTGTTTCATTCAAATGCGATACACTCAGGGAAGAAATGCTCTTATATCAAACAAATCATGGGTTGAAATAACAGATTTCACTGTTAAATACCATCCAACAAATGAAACTTTCAAATCAACAGTCGGTTGACTGTTGGTCTGTAAAAGGCGAAACCCATATAAAAAAGTAAGTACTTATTGACATTTTCACTTTTTTGGAAGTTCATGTTTAGCCGAGTAGGCTGACGTATGCGTCTAGTACAATATTACAATATTTACAAAATATTTTTTAAATAAAACATTATATGTACAATTTTTTCAATATTCTAAGCAAACTTATTTTGAAGGTTATTTTTGACCAAGCAGTTAATGAAGCAGAATTAGAATTTCAATGATTAAATTCAAATTTTTGACACTTACACAGCTAGGGTTCAAACCCACGTCCTCCACGTGACAGTCTATCATACTTCCACTGATATTGATACCGATATTGATAACAATAAAATAAATATAGCAAAACACGTTTAAAAACTATTACAAAGAGAAGACAGACATTTCAACAACAGAAATTTCCTCTCGGCAAGAGCTGCTGTTTGTGATATTTGCCATGTTTCGCACCGAGGCGAAGTCGATCAGTCTTGGACCATTGTTTGAGGTGGTCTCGTGTAGACTGCAATTACCAGAACAGGAACCAAAGGTGCCTTCTCTTCTGGCCTTTGCGTTAAAATCTTCGAGGAATAATCAAATTAGGCTTATATTGAAGAATTTCGGGCAGTGGCGAGGCGTGATATAATTTCCGGCTTACGATGACTCTGCATCCAAATTTGTACTTTTTCGCATGGCAGCTGTAGTAAATATTACAGTGTGTTAACTTAGAACAGATTTGCCCTTTCCATCCGATCCCCTAAATGGTGGTGATGTCAGCCTTTACTTTTTCGAGATCTTCCGCCAATTGGGTTCATACCCGTAAGTCATTGTCCGTATGTATTCATATCCGACTGATTTTGTTTTCATTGTGCAGTTTTAATGTTGTAGAAACCAAACCCTACGCACATTCCAACTTTATGGTGTTGGAGAGACCCCTCAAGTTAAAAGTCTAGAAGAGACAAGGGGTTTTCAAACAAAGTATACAAGGTGCTTTTAAAATGACAGCGTCTTTCCATGACAGTGCTAATTGGGCTTTTTTGATATTTCGTTCTAGGCGCGGAGAACGATACTCCCTATTGGATGGACTCCCTTGTCCATCCAATAGGGAGTACTGAATTATATTATTTTTCGAATTTCACATTCTAAGAGGTCTCAAAAGTTGTATGTGGTTGTCAAGATCTGCCAAAAAAAAAATTGTATTACAATTAACGAATATCTTCTTCTCCCGCAAGGACAAAGTTGTTTTTTGACAGTGTCCAACATTAAGTCTTTCCACTATACCATATCTAGAGGTACTACATCTAGAGGTCGATCAAATCCGCAACCTGTGACCTCTCCGGTGACGTGCAGCTGATTTCCACAGCTTTCCCTTATAAGTGTAAGCTTTAAAATCCTAAGCAATTCCTTAACCCTTTCCTTCCCATGGTACCCATAGGACTACCAAATTTAGATTCAATGTTTCGACTATTATGTGCGGGGGTTTTCCTATTAATAAAGTGGTATTGTTACACGTAAATATCCTCCAAAAGATTCCCTTTTCAAAATTTAAACTTTTTTATTGACAACACTATCGACATTTTTGAACTGACTACCTCCAATTTTGCATTTTCATGTTTCACGATTTCCGTTTAAATAAAAATACATAAAACCATACATTTTTCGTTTAAAAAAAATATTTTCATGTGAGTTATTGTGTTATAAATTACGTTATTAATGAAGAAAAGTTAAAAGTTCAAGTTTTATTAGAAATATTTTTAAAGAAGTGCTGGTAGCCAAATGGCTACATTGGACACAAATAGCAGTATGTTTGAATATACTTCAGTAGCTCTCTTATACCACATTTTCTTTTTAGAATATAACTATTTTTATTTTTGTCAAAAGAAAAAATGGAAAATTTAAAAAACTCAATTCAAAATGTAAGAGAAATCTTTGAAGTTTATGTGATGGGTGATGGATGATTCAGAGGAGGAGTGTGCAGATGATAGTGAAGACGAATATGAAATTTTATCAAATATAGCACAAACCGAAGTCTTGGTTGTAGGTAATACAGATGAAGCTACTATATTAGCGACATTTGGTACGTTTCAAATTAATTAAAATGTTCTCAAGTAATTTAAACATAATTTTGAACAAAATGACATCGAAATAAATTTTGAGGAAGACCAGGAAAACGCTTATCCAGGAAGAGCTTATTCAGTTCTTAGGTGATTGAAATGGCGTGAGACTGATATCGAACATAAATAGAGAACTTGCACTCAGACCTTTTGTGAAGAGATAATGGAACAAACTCCACTGCAGTATTATAACAAATTTTTTCTGACAATATTCTTACTGATATAGTTTATCACAGCAATCTTATATGATAAATGCTGGTTTTATTACCAATGACAGAAAGAGGGAAAAACCACCAGACCACGAGTGTGATAGACAAGTTGCATCAGAACCAAGGAATATTATTTTGAAAAGTCCAATTTCTGATGTGTAATATGACGCCAGAAATCATCGGCCAATGCCGATTGAAAATAAAGAAAGATTCAAATATTGTAACAACAGATCTGCATTTTCCAGAATAAAATGTGAAAAGTGTAATGTTGCTCTATGTTTAAAACAGGATAAAAACTGTTTTTATATGTTTCATAACAAGTAAACTTAAAAAACTGTAAACATATAATAAGTTTCTTAAAATAAAATTTGCTTCCATACTTACTTACTTAGATGGCACTTACAACCGTTGGTCGGTTTTGGTCTGGTCTAAGAATTTGCGCCAGCCTCATTTGTCGTGCGCTTGCTGGCGCCAGTTGGAAACTCCAAGCGTTGTCAGGTTATCCAATGCCTGGTCTTTCCAACGGAGATGCGGTCTTCCTCGTCTGCGTTGGCCACCGCTGGGTACTGAATCCAATATCTTTTTCGCTGGAGCTTCGTCGTTCATTCTCTCAACATGACCTAGCGCCAGCGAAGCCGCTCTATTTTAATACGCTATAGCTCATACAGTTCGTGGTTCCATCGTATTCGGTACTCACCATTGACGCAGTTTTGACCATAGATCTTGCGAAGGATTTTTCTCTCGAACGCTCCCAAAGTCCTTTCATCAGAGCTACTCAACGTTCAGGTTTGTGATGCGTATAGTAGGACGGGCATGATTATTGACTTATAGAGAGTCAGTTTTGTTCGTCGAGAGAGAAGTCTGAGAAGAACTGAGCCCAAATTAACACCTGTAGGCAAGAGTTATTCTTCGTTTAATCTCAATACTGATATCGTTGGAGGAGTTAATGCTGGATCCCAGGTAAACAAAGTCCTTCACTACCTCAAAGGATGTGTTGTCAACAGTGTCGTGGTTTCCAAGACGCTGGGACTGTTTGTTTGTTGACACGAGGTACTTCGTTTTATCTTCGTTTACTGCAAGACCCATTTGACTCGACTCTTTTTCTAGCCTGGAGAATGCTGCACTGACTTCGCGCGTATTTTGGCCAATGATGTCAATATCATCAGCATACGCCAGCAGCATAACACTCTTTAACACTCTAACACACTGAGGTTCCAATCATCTGGAATGCATTCTTCCGACCATATTCTGCATAAAAGTCTGTGAATGCATTTAAACAGAGCTTCGCCACCGGTCTTAAACAGCTCAGCCGGCAGGCCATCGGCTCCTGCGGCTGCGGCTTTGTTGTTTTTAAGTCGAGCTAAAGTTGTTAAGACCTCGTTATAGTCAGGCAGCGGAATTTCAACGCTGTCATCCATAATTGGGGTTTCCGGGATATCATCTCCACTGGCGGGATTGTTGTCAGCGTCGCCATTTAGAAGACTAGAGAAGTGTTCCCTCCATAACACCAGTGTACTCTGGATATCTGTCACTAGATTCCCATTCTCATCCTTGCAGGAAGAGGCTCCGGTCTTAAAACCATCATCCAGGCGTCTTATTTTTTCGAAAAATTTTCAAGTCTCATTCCTGTCGCCATGCATCTCAGTTTTCTCGCACTCACGCATTTCCGCCTCTCGTTTTTTTGCCTGAAAATGCGTCTCTCTTCCCTCCTCTTCTCTCGGTATCGCCATAACAGCACGCGTTACAACCGACTGCAGGGTGGCTTTGTAGGCGGCGTCCTTCTCTGCAGTGGCGTCGCGACACTCCTGGTCGTGCCACTGGTTTCGGCGAGGGCGGTGGTAGCCTTTCACCTCTTCGGCAGCCGTATGCATAGAGTAGGATATGTGCATCCACTGTCGGCATATATCGTCGATCAGAAAAGTGCTTTCTTGAAGCAGGAGTGAGAGTCGAGTAGCGAAGGCTTCGGACGTCAGTTTTGACTGCAGCTTGTCGACGTCTAGCTTTCTTTGTGTATGATTGTGAGCATTCTTAGCTGCGCACAGACGTGTGCGGATCTTGGCTGCGACAAGATAATGATCCAAGTCTATGTTAGCACCACGGATCGTGCGTACGTCTATTACACTGGAAGAGTGCCTTCCGTTAATCAAAACGTGATCAATTTGGTTGCATGTCTTTTGATCAGAGGACAACCAGGTGGCCTTATGAATATTGAGATGCTTGAATCTAGAGCTACAACGACCATGTTTCGTGCTGTCGTGAATGTGTTGTCGTGGAGGCTGAATTTTCCGACTGTTGGACCAAATATATTTTGCTTACCCACCTTGGCGTTGAAGTCACCAAGCACGATTTTTAAGTCATGACGGGGGCAGCGCTCGTATGCGTCTTCAAGGCGCTCTTAAAAACTTTCTTTCTTCTCGTCATCTTTTTCTTCTGTCGGAGCGTGCGCACATATTAGGCTTATGTTAAAAAATTTTGTTAAGTCGTTCGTTCACAGGAGTGAATTGCAGGACATGATGCTGTATTCTCTTGCCAACTACAAATCCGCATCCAAACTCGTGCTTCTCCGCATGGCCGCTGTAGTAGATTTCACAGGATGCTTGCCATTAGCAACCCTGTCCCTTCCATCGCATTTCTTTGATTGCAGTGATATCAGTATTATATCTTTTCAAGATATCAATCAGTTGGATCGATGCACCATCCCAATTTAGGGTTCGGACATTCCAAGTGCATATCCGCAAATCATTATCAGTTATTCGTTTGTAGTAGTCGTCATCAGATTTGGGGATCATTCTTATTAATTCTTAAACTTTTCATTGAAATAGTTTTATTACATGGTGAACTTCAAACCCCACGCACAACCTTTGCTTGATGGCCAGCCCGCCACTCAGATTCGCCGCCAAAGTATATCGGGTGATAGTTTTTTGACGTTTTCAGGAGACACCACGCGGAGGTTTGAGTCGACTTGAGACGATTTCGACATGGATAATGCTGGCCTCGCCAAGTTGAGGCAGTCAGACACGTTGCCACGCGAAGATCGCCCCTTATCTTATATTGCTAAATAAATGTCCAATGTAGCCATATGGCTACCACCTTCTAAAATCCACTGGAAAATCGACATCACTTAAAATTTAATGCAAGTTCATTTCAAATACTCTATTCAATCAAAATAATCTCATTTAATTTTTTTCTACGTCTGCTTTATAATTCGGGAAGGAAAGGGTTAACTGGCTGAAGCCATACACTTTTAAGCAATGTCTTAAAAAATAAGAAAAATATCATAAAATTTTCCATTGCTAAAGAAATTAGGAATTGCTTAAGGAAAGAGTAATTGCTTAAGTTTTTATTCATACCACACTTAAGTAATGCCTTAGAAATTCCAAGGAAAAGCAAATGCTTCGTTTTATTTATTAGGCTTAATATGTTATCACTTTGTCGCACCACTGAAAATGTTTTTGAATAGTTCTGTACACTGCATTTGATGGTTGATTAAATTTCAATATCTTCTAACTTTTTCTGTACACTGCATTTGATGGTTGATTAAATTTCAATATCTTCTAACTTTTTCTATTAAAACAAATAAATTGTATATCAATAAAAGGAATTTATTTGATTATTGACACTAAAAATTTGAAAAGTACTTAAATGCTATATTCTTCTCACCGACTCTTTTTATCTAATTGCAAAGCTCCTTAACATATGCTAAGAAATATAAAATATGTCGTTAGCTCCTGTTTGAGAAGGTGGCAACATCAATTAAAATATTTTGCAGTTTCACTTCCCATTTCGTTTCTAGCTGAATTTTTAAAGTTAACCTCAAAAATTGCGAATGTTTGCCGTATTGCGAAGGTCGTTAGTGCAGAGTTCCAAGGCTATCGTCAAATCAAGATATCTAATTGCTGATTTAACATTTTCTCACACTCGCAAGATGTCAAAAAGTGCTTTGATTGTTCTGTCGCCAGGTTCAGAAGAAATGGAATTCACCATTTCTGTTGATGTGCTACGTCGCGCCGGGGTAAGTGCCACCAATGGATTAAAATGTAATTGTCTATTTTTATTGCATGAGTTTGACTATCTATAACTATATCTATTTTTAACTGCCCATATTTTGCGACCCATCCCATAAGGTTCGTGTTGTGGTTGCCGGTCTGTGTGGTGCTGACCCAGTCAAATGTTCTCGTGACGTAGTCATTGTGCCGGACACAACGTTGGAAGCATCAAAGGGTGAAAAATTCGATGTCATCATACTGCCGGGCGGTCTTGGTGGCTCAAAAGCCATGTCTGAATCGGCGTTGGTTGGTGAAATACTGAAGAAGCAAGAGGCTGAAGGACGCCTTATTGCAGCCATCTGTGCTGCGCCTACTGCGCTCGCTGCACATTGCATTGGGCTCGGCAAGAATTTAACTTCGTATCCTTCGGTTAAGGCGCAACTAGACGAAAAGTACAAGTAAGCTTAGATGAGGTTTGAAACAAAGTATTCATTTATATAACCGGCACACTCTTAAAGGTACGTTGAAGATAAAAAAGTAGTGCAGGATGGTAATTTAATTACCAGCCGTGGCCCTGGCACCGCCTTCGATTTTGCCTTAAAATTAGCAGAGGTTTTAGTGAGTGCTGATAAAGCTGCCGAAGTCGCTAAGGGCATGCTTTGGCAATAGGCGCAACGGGCATCAGATTTTGCCCATAAAATCAAACTATGAATTTAATTGTAACATATAATGTAGCTTAAACAACATAAAATGTTTTTGCATCACAAATAAAATACCTATGAAATCTCACAATTTACATGGATACTTTTAGTAATAAAATTAAGTGCAGTTATTCCGAGATGCTTGAAAATATTGTAATCGAAGACGACTAACGAGAAAACTATTTGATTAAGCAAACATGTGGACAAGTAAGAATACTAGTTGATTAAGCAAAAAACTAGACATCATATCGAATGTACATTAGAGCGTATCACCAAAACTAAACTATTTTTGACCCCGCCTCAATCGTTGGATATTTGAAAGACATTTTCGAAAAAATATTTTTTTTTTAAAGCGGTCCCTATGGTGCTATTTTGGTTTTTTCGTTATATCTTCGGTGTTTCTTGTTCGATCCGGAAGAATTTATATCTGTGTGTTGGTGTTATCTGTGTGTTGGTGTTATCCAAATATTTTCTTATGTTTTTTTTTACCTCAAATGTTTTTTTTCTACTGATTACACAATCGATCTTCGTTCCTACCATATTATCCTGCTCCAAAAAGTCGAACAAATTACAGCTTTGAAAAAATCATTATAACCATGGGAAGAAGTGAAATCGAAAAAATGGATTTTAGAAGCACTTCCGACCTATTTTGCAAAGAATAACACTGGATCATAAAAAATTTTTTTTGAATTCTCTCTTATTTCTCTCTTATTTGACCTAATCCGATAAAACTGAGTTTGACGGCATAATATATAGACCATGCACTACTAGAAACCATTGAGATATTTGAGGTTATTTTTTCGTGTCACACTGTTATCATTTATGCTATTCAGAGGCAATTTTCTTGTGTTATGAAGCAACCGCTCCTTCTGGATTTGTCCAGATCGTCCAGTATGGCAGGTCCGATACTGATGATGCCAATAGTACTGTGTGCCATCCGATTGGTACCGATTAATTTTGATGTCGTCAGACCGAAACTGAGGAGGTCCATAACAAAACGCAATAATTACACCAAACACTTTTTTGAATAAACGACGAAATGTAGTTAAAGCCAGTAGGATATACATTGGAATTGTAGCATTTTGATCTGAACCATCATTTTTGGTATCGAATATCAGTAAAAATATTAACCCTTGGCATATTAAATAACAATGGCTACATAGATTTCAATATGTTGAATTGGATTCATTAAAAAAATCAAAAAACTTAAAAAGTGTAATTATTGCGTTTTGTTATGGACCTCCTCAACTGCTCTCTTCCAATCTTCAAAGGTCTAATTTTAATTTCTGTGGCAAAATCGTAGTCGAACATTAATATTTTTGTCGAACAAAGCTGGTTTCTTCTGTTTGACGGACGTTTTTATTAATTACTTTTAAAGCCTCCTTTGGTGTTTCATTATTTGATTTGACAGCGACCGTGGACATTCACCAACGTTTGGTGAAGAATAAACTTTTTGTCGTTTTCTAGTAGCAACAATAGTGCTTGCAATTTGTTTAAATTGTGGAGTGATTTCACGTGTTTAAACACCATTTTTTAGTCAAAACAGAACATAATGATTTGCGATGTTGAGTGAAACGAGCAAAACTTTACAGTATGTGTTTCTTTAAACTTTTCTAGGTTTTCTCTTTTGTTTTTGCTATTGAGTTTTTACGTGAATAAGCATTTGATTCTATAAAAACCTTTGATCTTTGTATTGATTTTTCAAATTTTACTGCACTTTAAGTGCAAAACATTCTAATGATTTTGCACACTACTGTATACCAATTGTTTTTAAAGTTACAGTCTACATTAATAAAAACAAAACAACAACTTTCAGGCTTTTTAAAATTTTTATTGAAATTTTATCATATCGTATAATATTCTTATAATAAAGTATTTTCATTTGTATAAATAAACACAAACTATACATATTTTCAATTTAAATTGATTACCGCCAAATAAACGTTTTATTCTCATTAGACATACGTTTTTCAATGTGTTTTTTTATTTTTTAACAATTTCTGTTAAATTTTCTTGGTTTACTTTTTTTTAGTTCTCGTCGTTCTCTTGTGTTTTATTTTATTTAACGTATTATTTATTATTTTTTATCAATGCTTATAACTTAAAGTATTAACTAAACTGCTAGAGTAGATTGTTGGTTGTTTGTTGTAGTTGTTTTTGTAATTCGTCTTCGGTTACATTTCATCAAAAACCTTACGTTTAAACTTACGTACTTAAAAAATCTCTCTTCGCTAATGATTGGTATTTAAAATACAAAAAAATCCACTACAATTCTGATACTTAATTTGTGTAAATTAATTTAAAGAAATTTTATTTAATTTTTTTTAAATTATTATTATTTTTTTTTTATTTATAGAAAATAACAGACTTTGTTACATAACAATATAATTATTATAGCATACACGACGAGACAGAAACAGTTTTCGAAAAACCAAAAATAAAAAAAGTTACAAAAAGAAAACAACAAAACAAAAAACAAAAAGGAGAAGAAAATAAACACTCAAATACGAACACACGCTTAGCAACAAAGAACTTTAGCTAGCAGCTAAAATGCAAAATTAGTTTATAAACACAATATCTGTAAGATTCGGTGAATACATACATTTTACAGATTATGTGCAAAAACTTGTTTTTTAAAAACTGTTTTAATGATCTTTACTATTTGTTCGAAATAAATGTTGTGCCTTTTTAATGAAACTTTTCTTCGTTAAGACGAGCCTAAAAACTTTAGGTCTTTAGGATCGATAAGATTGCTAAAATGCTTGGCTTTTCACTTTCTGGAAACGCTAAACATTTGAGTTTCATTACTGCACTGGAACAAAGACATTGTATTATTAATGAAAATGCTCAAAACATTTGCATTTCATCGAATTAAATTTTATACAACAAATGTACCTTTTTCTTTTCTTTCAAGCTTATTTAAATAAAACTAACATAAAACTTTTAACAGCAGATCGTATCGTATTCAAAATACATACATAACTTGAACTATGCCTAGATTTTATATTTTTTTCTAAACAAAAACATATTTATTTCATTAATTTTGTTTTAAATTTCTTTTGTTTTTCTTTTCTTTTATAATTTTGAGAGAAATTTTAAAGCATTTAAGTATACGTTTTAGTGGCTTTTTACAGAATAAAGCATCATTTATATTTGAATATGTTGAAATGTTATTTAATTTATGTATGTATGCATGTATGTAGCATGTAGTAGTGTTTATGTATATAGTTTGCTTGGGCTTGTTCACATACTCTGCTGCATTTCTAGTTTAATTACCTATACAATTACTTTGTAGTAATTATAGTTTTACAATTTATAGAATTATATCAAAAACAATATGCATCAGTTAAGCCTAATTTTTATTTATTTTTTTTTTTAATTTTTTTTATTTTATATTTTTTATTCTCCTTTAATTGCATGTATAAAAATATCAAAAATGTTGTTTTTTTTCTTACATTTGGGAACTGCTTTGATTTAATTTTTATATTATATTTTAAATACAACACGTTTTGTTATATATTATATATATATATATATAACTGTATGTTTGTTAAAAATTAGCTGTAGTTTTTTTTTTTTGTTTTATTCAAGGAAAAAGCAAAAATAACAAAACTTCAATAAAAACGTTGCTTTAACACAATCTTAAAGACAAATTTAGTTATTTAGTCAATATTTCGTTTTAAGCGGCATGAATTTTCGTAGAAAAATTGAGCGTTTAAGCTGCAAAAGTCTTTTTTTATCAAGTCAAGATGTGTGGTGGTGGATGGGCAAGGATGAGCAGTATGAGCTTAAAAAAAGGAAAAGAAAACAAATAACAATTCTTTACTGATCTGTCCAAAAAATCAAATAACAATTCTTTACTGATCTGTGCACAAAAACAAAAAAAAATATCGGGTAAAGTAAAGAGTAGTGCAGGCAGACATTTTTTTATTTAAACTTTTAGCGATTTAACCAGGAACAAAATAAACAGCATGTTATTGTAGTGTAGCGTAGATACACACATCGGTACTCAAGCGCAAACACAACGATCATAAAAATTTAACACAAACACTATCATTCCATACCACTTGCCTGACAAGCAGTACACTATTGTAGTGTTTGCATAGGCGATTTTAAGCGTAACTTTCATGTAGTTGAATACCAACACTAAAGATCGCATGTAGTTGAATACCAACACTAAAGATCGCAACAGGACAATTTTTATGGTTTGAGGCACCAGTTTCTAGATTTTCAGCAGCAGCAGCTACTCATCAACTATCCCGAGGAACAATTTTATATTTTGTATCACATATATCGGTGCCCGTGTCTTTGAAGACTCAATGGAATTGAGTCTTGAGAAAAATTGGAAATTTACTTTATTTGGAGCCATGGTACGTCGCAGAAAAGGCGAACGCTATTCTGAAAAATATGGTTTACCAACAGTGAAGCATTCTTCCTACATAATGGTATGGGTAGCGAGCCATCACAAAGTTCCGAGTTGTCAAAATTTTGCTTATAAATGGCTCTGTTAATGGCTACAAATTTATTGAAATGATTGATGAAGGTGTTGTTCCTACAATTGAGAAATTATCTGAATATGTGGAAAATGTCAATTTCCAGCATGATCCGCCATAAAGCCAAATTGATATGTAAAACAGTGTCAAGTCAAAACAACAAAATTGATATTGTCTTTAATAAACTTAAATGCCATTTTAAGTACAAAATTACAAGGACTCGCGAGACCTTCAAGAAAATTTCAAGTGTAAAATATCACATAAATAATAACTTATGCAATTTTAGCTTAAAACATGTGAAGAGATTAGTTGTTCCTATTTTTTGTCATTGTGAAACGGTCGAACGGAAAAAAATTGACCAAGTGTTGGCACTTTTCATTAGGCCATGATTAAATAATTTATAAGGTAATCCCGATATTTGACATACCCTTATTTTTTGTAAACAAAAAACTGTTCTCTCTCGAAAATGAATTACAATCAGGGTTTTGTGGTTTCCTCAAACAAATTTATGTTTCAGTGTTTTGTTGTGTGTTTTTTTATAAAAAAGTATGTGCTTTCAATATTTTACTGCTTAGAAAAAAAATAAGTATGCACTGCTTTCATTGAATTTTTTATTCCGAATTTTTTATCCCATCAAATATCGGGATAACCTTTAAATTATTGAGTCATGGTTTCAAGCACAAAACAGCTGATTGATTACCTATCAAACGTAAACAACGCCAATTAAGATTTGTCTATTTATCCCTTTTTTTCATTTAAAAATGTGTTAATTGTTATGAATTGAACTTCACTATTTGTAAATTTATTTTCAACCGCACAACATAAACATAAAAAACATAAGATGTCAATTTGAAGTTTGCTTCTTCTTCTTCATGCTTGTTTTTATAATGCTGGACGAAATTCTTCCAGCACACTTCGAGCTAGAGAGAGCGATTCTGTGCATGTTCTTCTTCTCTCTTTTAAGAAACAGACCTATTGTATCATGGTTCATGGTTGAATAATAAAGTTGTGGCAAGGATGAGAGCGAATGCCTATAAATGTCAAATCAAAGTTGACAGCTCATACAAAATCTGAAAGCGATGATAAGCGAAAATTGACAAAATGTAAACTAAGTCAATGATTTGAAAGTTGCTGGTGTTTATAGAAAAATTATAAAACATTGTCATGCATAGTTAATTTAAGTTTTGATAATAATTGTAAATGAATTTCAAAATGCTGGATGGCAAGATGCAAATTAATGAAAGAAAAACAATTTATTGCAAACAGGGAGTTGCTGATTTTGACAATTCTGGGTACTAAGAAGAGATTACAATCAGTCCTGCAACAACCTTTTTATTCAACCATGATTTTGGTTTTGCTTGTGCTAATTTGTGAGATTTTTTAAATGAAAATAAAAAAAATTAAACACGCTCAATTCTTGTTGCTTGGCTAGAAAGCAGCTAAATGATACGTATTGCCTGTCAAATAACATGTGGAAATAATGCGTGTGACGAAGGCGTTCATACAAATGTATTTGCTTCGAAATTTTGCTTTAAGTTATAGTTGATGGTAGAAAAGTTTGTGGATGGTACTGCTTAATGACTTAATTTAACTGAGACAAAAGCACAAAACCTGCCTCAGACTCAAATAAACTTGTTAAATTAGCTTACCGCCACATATACAACATTATACACTTGTTCATTTTATTTATCTTTCTTTCCTACCTATCTATCCCACAGCTTTTCGAGCCAAGACTGACTTAACTGAATATGTGGTTTGACACCTGAAATCCTTGGATCAAAGCTTAAAAAAAACTCGACTAACAATGAGTATTAATATTAGCCGAACTATCGTTGCTAGATAGAAGTAACGACTAGCAACGAACAACTGCGAAGCTTACGAAAAAAAAGAAAAGCCGAATGCAAACGAACTACAGCGCACAGGACAGAATTATTTTACTGATTGATGTGCGAAAAGTACTTGACTTTTAAACTGAAATTTGCTCGAAATTTTACCCAAAATTCCCTAAAAAAGTTTTTAACTATAATGTACCCGACACATATCCAATATATAAGAAGTACCTGTAAAGTAACCAGAAATCGTATCGTAGTTTTTCTGTATTATGTCAATAAAGTGTTAAAAAAACGAGCGACCATATTCGCACACAATAAACCGACGATTCGGTCTTCGTTCGTACACTGTGCCTGCCCAAGGTGTTCCAAAACTATAACTTTTTTCGGTGCAGAGGTCGGACGTTCACCGACACGGTCACCAGACATTTATCAGCTACTTTATTGACTCAAAATATGAAATTGTTTCTCGGGTATGTAAATAACATATTTATTTGCCATGTGTGCGTTTCTTTAAGCGTCACCTACGCGACAGAACGATAGTGTTTGTTTTTTTTTTTATTTAGTTTTTAGAACGATGAATAACGTCAGTCACGCTACACAACGATAACGTACTGTCTTCGCAAATATAGCAAACGATACAGCAGCTTAAAATACGCTACCTAAATGTTTATGTTCGTTCACTAGATTTAACAATTACTTTATATTTATGTGATGATTGTATTAAGTCTCGTCTCTATATAATTCTTCAACAATTTTTTTTCTTTCACAATAGATGATATATATAAATGAAGACAAGAAACCAAAAAATAGTTTTTGCTGCCAGTAATAGCTGAGTTGTTAGCTCTTGATTAATACAGGTAAGCGCTCTTAGTTGATAAAAAAATATTAATAATAACTTTGCCTAACGTTAAAAACTGTTGGCTTATTCTTTACTGAATTTGTTGTATACTTTTTTTTATTTCCGCCAGTTTGAAAAAAGCACAGCACATACTAGAGGCAACGTTTATATAAACACAACATCTAAACACTATTAATTTCTAATACAGTTCGGTTATTGTGGGTCTTCTATGAATTTTTGTGTTTGCCTTTTAATATGGAAAAAGAAGTGTCCCGGCTTAAATATGCTCTATGCAAAATGAAGCAACGAAATGGAGTATTGAATATTATAAGTATCTTGGAATTTTTTTTTCTGCAAACTTGTCCGAAATCATCAAGTCCAACATGCAAGAAATCTAAAATTGTACGCATTAATAGTGCTTAGAGCTTGTAGCTGAATTATTATTTTTACTTTTTTATGTTTTTGTTTGTTTTTTTTGTTTCTTTGGAGTATAAAATATTTCGATTTTAAGTTTCGTTTATATGTTATTGACATTATTTTTGTTTGTTTTTGTTTTATTATTATAGATTTTAAGTGTTTGCAGTTGAATGTTTAATGTTGCATTTAATTTGAGAATTAACTAATGTTTTTTGTTTTTTTATTTTAGTATATGTATTTTTATATTTATATATATATTGATTTCATTGATATTTAAGTATAAGTTTTTTAACGTTATTTTCTGTTCTGGTTTGCTGTAATTTCACATTTTCACAAAATGTCTGCTGTAAATAGTTTTATAGTATTAAATTAATTTAGTATTTTAGTAGTTGTGTTGCTCTTACAGAGATACAGCCAATAACTGGTAGTTTATAAATAGTAGAACAACTTAGCATCGTTTGATTATAAATGTACTTGTTGTTGTTGTTGCTGGCCGTTAATGCATTATTTTTATTTGCATGTAATTCTATTGCATCGAGGTTAGTCCAGCTGAACTACTAATGTGTGACGAGGTGCCCAGTGTGGATGACATATCCTGGAAGCTAAACTATAATTTCAAAAATATAAAAGATTAAACAACAATATTAGAATAATTTAGACACATTAAATGGTTGAATTTATCAATAAAAAGCTATTATTTTAACCCTAAGATGTGCAACAATTTGTATGTAGCTATATCTGTTGGCTTTAAAACAATCGATTGGGCCAATTCAGCCGTTGAAAGAACTTTCGAAGCCTGTTGCACATCCTAGGATTAAAAACTAAAAAACAAGTAAAATAGTTTCAATTGTTTTATTTAGCTTCATGATTATTTGTATATTAAACATTTTCTTATATTCTTTTGTTTTCTATGTGACATGGTTCTTTGCTCCAGTGTGTTTATTAAAAAAATACTGAAATTTTGGCATAAAATTACCTGTGGGAAGAGCGGCT
Organism: Tetanocera ferruginea; assembly: GCA_958299015.1. NCBI lineage: Eukaryota > Metazoa > Arthropoda > Insecta > Diptera > Sciomyzidae > Tetanocera > Tetanocera ferruginea. Next base: position 45,739,587 of record OY282642.1, on the reverse strand, counting down.
CCTCGGCTATAGAACCCAAATGTCCAGTGGGGTCTGGCGGTGTCAACTCAACGCTTTCACCAGTAAATTCCTTATCAAAATAGCGTGTATCTGTATCTGATGTTACTTGAGGTTTAAAAGGCGGTGTGATCTACATATACATATATATATGTATATAAGAAGAATAAAGTTTGTGTGTGTCATTTAAATGCTATTTACAAAACAATTAAAATTATTTACCTTCTTCTGTACCAAATCTGTCCAGTTAATACTCGCAAAGAATGGATGTGCTTGTATATCTTTGACATCATCTTGGCCACTACCTAGACGATTTAAAGGATCCTTGGCAAGTAAGCCGCTGAGAAGGCTTTTCGCCTCGTCGGATATTGTTCTCGGGAATTTGACGTCCTCCATTAATATAAGTGTAAAAAGGACATCGTGATCACGATTATAAAATGGAAGACGACCACATATCTAAAGAAACGAATTAACATTAATACTCATGAAGTGGGAACAAATAAACAAATATTTAAGAATACAATTTAGTCAACTAGGTTGTTGAATAATGCCCTGAGAAAAAAAAAATAGATAACTAGTATTTTTCAAAATATATATGGGCATTTTTACGAAAACAGAGACATGAGTGCATGATAATCAATTCAGGTTAATATATGAACTATGTATATACAATGAACGGTGAGACTCTGAAATTTATGAATATGTAATAAAACATAATGGGGAAATTCCAAGACAAAAGTTATAAGCGCTAATGTCCAGTGAAATCATCAAATGAAAATTTTTTGTTTTAAACAACTTAATTTGTAATACATGTCAAACAAAGGTTTGGTGAGTAATTTGAAAACTAAATATGAGAATTTATGTAAAAATTCCTAAAGAATATGGTGGACTTAACTCTTGGTCATATTCTCCTATTGGTTCATTTAAACTTAAAATCAAAACCTTGTAAAGAAAAAGTGTCCGTGCGTCACGAAAAAATCACACTTGTTGTTCTATAGCAATAACCCTTCATCGGAGTAGCATGAAAACTCATAAGCAAAGCCAACTTTTTGTACTGAAGAATTTTGGTTTTAACAATTTTTTTTGATTAGACGCACAGATCCCATGATAAAGCCGTGACGCACGGACAAACCTTGTATATATTTTTCATATGAGTTGTTTTCAGTTGGTCAACCAACATGAAACAATGAATAACTACAGACAATATATTTCTCATATCCTATATCTTTCTTGTGGCGTAGGTGTTGAATTACATGCAATAACAATAGAGTTAAGCTATCACTGGCTTTAACGTTAACGCATTAAAGTCATGTCCCATTTCATCAAAAAAATTTAATGTTTTGGATACCACTCACTCAAACCATGTTAATGTGGAAAAAATTTGAGTTGGGTTATAGGCAAACCTTCTTAGCTATTTAATTATTTTAGTCTTATTAATTTTAAAAGAAATTCATAAAGAGGATGTTTTAAAATTTCAGTTCCACTTCAGCCCCTAAAAGCAAACCGAACAAAACATTAATTGATTGATAAAAATTTAATGAGACGGATTCCAGTGGCTCAAGACAAAGTTAATGTGGCACAAATTTATCCACCAAAGTTTGGGGTGGGCTCAGAGACAACATAGGACGGTACTACTTACCATGCACACATAAATCTTATTACAGAATAGCTTTTAGTCTACTTTTGAGTTGATCTTTTGACAAGTTAACATAAAAAACAGATGTTAACAAAGGTACTCATGCGGTTTAAAAGAGCAGTTAACATATAGTTCGTTCAACTAAAAGGTAAATAAATTAAAGTGTTAGCGTTTCTACTGCTTCTACGGTTAGAGCTGAAATTAATGAGAGATGGAATTTCTGGAGAATCGAAAACACCGGTCATGAGTTGCTGTAAATATATGATATCTGCGGACCTCCTTCGCTCACTTACCGACTACATTCTTAATAGTTTTTAACGATCTTCATAAGGAGGAAGGCTTAAAATGGCAGTTCCACTTAAGCCCCTTAGAGCAAACAGATCAAAACGTTTTTGGATCTTCTCTATTCGTTCAACATGCACATTGTAACTTGGGGACCAAACTTGACTTGCGTCCTCCAAGTGAGGACGCACTATAACATAACGCTGTAGTTATACTCATGTTGTTAAATTTTTGTGTCCATCATTTCATGAATTCAAGCATAGAACATGCTCTTTTACAAATTATCCGTCAAAAGAGCGGTGTGGTGGAAAATAAGAACAGAAAATAAGAACTACCAACGACTTAAGTCATGTTACTATACTGTTCACACGTAAATGTTGTTTTCATTGATAAAGGCAGCAGTATCGATCAGCTACTTAAACGCTGAAGCCATGTTAAACGGAGTGCAAAATGCATCTGCAAAAGATGCATGATATCCGTGTTAGGAATGGATACTCTATTGTAGTTCGACAGCATGCGGGTTCAAACTCATAAATCAATTTGTAATTTTTAAAGATGCATTTTTTTGCAACCTGCATCTGTTAAATTGTTGCAACCCGCAACTGTTGAATTCTTAGATGAACGTAAGAAAAACAATATTTTATTTTAAACTAAAAGATAAAATCTATTTTGCTTTAAAGTAACAAATTTGTATACAAAATCGTACTTTTTCCGTGCAACACGATTTTGTGTCCGTAACGTCACGCTGGTTAAACAGTTATAACTTCCGTAAATATCACTTTTTGTTAATAAGATGAGTAACATGTTATTGTGTTAACCTTAATACATCAGGTTGCGTACTCAAAATTTTTTAAAAATAGACCAATTAGCTGAAATTTTGACAAATGTAACACAACCTCAAAAGTCATGTCTTAAAAATGTCCGTGCGCCACGCCAGACAAAAAGTGCAATAACTTTCGAATGAAGCCATCAAGAACAAACATTTTTAGTGTTTCTGAAACGGGGCGTGTTAAGTAATAGAATAGGCTAAAAAGAATAACCACCAATAGCCCATTCTGGAATTCCGAGGTAAATAAAGGGAGAAAAAATCGTACGAATGTCCCTGCGCCACACGTAAAAATGCCCATATCTTTATGTATCTCGAAACGAATGGTTTAGTTTATGCAAAACGAGATAACTTATACATTTCTTCACATCAACAAATCTTGTTGCTCGTTTTTTTGACGGAAGGTTCGTTTAAAAATACATAAATATATATATTTAAATATTTTAATCGGTATCGACATTGTATCTTTGTAGTCATTCTTTTATTAATGATTCCGGTGTATAAGCATGCAAATTGTCTATTTTTTTTCCAAAACCTTAACCTTGTCTGTAGACGATTTCTTAACTTTACCAGTTGAGCTAAAATGTTTAAACTTCTTTTAAAAGTGATCCTCAAGTAGTTGCCTTCCATCACATACATACTTGAAGCCATGACAACATGACAAACTGATCATCACAAAACTAGAACAGTTGTTCAGAGCACCGCAACATAAAATTAACATACATCAACCACGGATAGACCCTGCGAACAGTCACGAGCATCTACAGCAGAGAAGGACACAATTTCAATTTCCAAGCACACGTGTTTGGAAACAAAATGCTGCTTGCGCGACGTTGACACACGTTCACTATAAGCTACTTCGTGTGGCTTACGATCGTGTGCATTTGGCTGTTGCTTTGTTTTTATTTTGGCAGCAAATCAAGTCAGTTTCTTTTCAGCATTTGTTGACACAACATCTTTTTGCTCAAATTGATCAAAATAAAATGATCAAATGATCTCCAGTAAATAAGAGAGATAGAGCCACGCACTTATTGATAATATTACTTAATAAAATTGGTTGTAACAACTTAGTATGCTGTGAACCAACTGTAGTTTAAAAACCACTTCTCCCATGAATATTGTACAGTTGTTTTTGAATACAATTCGTGCGTTTATTTATCGCAAATCTGTGGATTTATTTTCTAGTTGGCTGCTCAAAGAAAATGGTGGAGAACGCATTAAAGTTTACACAAAAACAGAAACCAGAGAGAAACAACCCAAAATAAATACCAGTATGAAAAGACTAATCCTAAACGACACGTAAAAAAATTCCGTTTGTGACCTCTTCCGGTCTCAAAAAACAATATTCGTTGGACGTGGACACTTCAACGATTCGAAAACTGTTAATTAAAAACGAATTTAGGGCTAAAGCTGCTCGAAGGGTTATATTCCTGACCACAGTTAATGTCTTGAAACGATTACAATTCGCAAAAGATTATGCTGGTCAGATGAGACCAACGTTAACTTTTAAACTCAGACCGAGGCAGCCTTTCTATGAGAACACCCCCCCCCCACCCCCCAATACCAAATTTCCCCCTCAACATTCTATAAAAACAGTAAAGCGGTGGCGGTGGGAATATATTGATTTAGAGGTGGTTTCTCATGAAACCTTGTTGCCGTACGCAGAGTTTAATATGCCGCTTTGATGGGTGTTTCATCAGGATAACGACTCAAAACACATATCGAAACGGGCAAAATAATGGTTCAGCTAAAAAACTTAGAAGTTTTAAGCTGAGCGCCACAGTCACCAGATCTTAAACCCATTGAAAATTAATAGCGAGAGGTTAAAGTGTCTCTTAAAGGCAATCAACAACCAACCAAGAAGTTCTTTGGAGGTTAATGAAGGCGCGTGGGAAGAATTCCAACTATCAAGTACCAAGTGGTGACCGTGGCATGCAGGTTAAGTGTGTGTGGCTTAGCATGCTCGGAGCCCGATATCGGGCCCTAGTCCCGCCAAAGGTTTTTTCATTAAAAAAATTTGTCTGATCGGTCACCACCTCTCTGCAGACAATGGCAAACCTCAGAGAGTAAATAATGCCAGTAAACCTTGTTGAGAACATGAACTATAGCCGTTCGGAGTCTGCATTACACATATAGGTGCAGTTCTCGGTCAATTGTGTGCAAACATTTAATAACACACACAACACAATTGATCATAAGAAGCTCGATCAAAGTCCTTTCATGGGCTGAAATGGCCAATTTGTTTTGTTTTTATTAAATACCAAAAGCTAGTGGATTCAATGCCAAGGCGTAATCATTTTAAACAAAAAAAAACAAATTGACCATTTCAGCCCTTGAAAGGACTTTGACCGAGCTCCTTCTGATCAATTGGGTTGTGTGTGTTATTAAATGTTTGCACACAATTGACCGAGAACTGGACCTACATGTTTTATGCCGACTCCGAACGGCCAAAGTTCATGTTCTCAAGAAGCTTTACATGGCATTATTTACTCTCTGAGGTTTGCCATTGTCTGCAGAGAGGTGGTGACCGATCAGAAAAATTTTTTTTATTGAAAAAACTTTTCGCCGCGACTGGGGATCGAACTCGGGCTCCGATCATGCTAAGCCCCACACTTAACCTGCACGCCACGGTCACCTCATGGCTAAAATTAATTTATTACTTCTGGCTATAATTCAAGTCACAGCCTAAAGAGGAAATATCATTGAATTTTGAATTTTTTTCGGTTATGTTCTACACTTAAATTCATTAATTTATTAATATAAATAAAATAATTTTTAAAGCACTGACTATTTCATCATACATCACTGTATTCTTAATATATATTCCACACCATCGTCGATGCGTCGTGCTCCGTGCTCTATATCGCTCAAACTGTTCATAGTTTTCATTGCTATGCTTTTTAAAACATGTTCAGCCTGAACCAGAGCCTGTTTCGCTCATACAATCAAATATCGCTCAAACTGTTCATTCTTATTATGAGTGCTTTTTTTATATGAAAAAATTATCAGCCTAAAACTATGCACACATTCTATTTGATATTAATCAGTAGGAACACATTGACGACGACTGAAATAAAACAACATTTGAGGTGAATGTTGTCATACCGTCTGCTACTTAATTATTTTGAATACGACAAGTCGTATGAAGGGTTTCTCTACTAGTATATAATAAAACTTACCATTTCGTACATAACCACACCCGTGCCCCACCAATCGACTGCATGCCCATAATCATTATCTTCTAATACTTCAGGCGCCAAATACTCTGGTGTACCACAAAATGTTTTTGTTGTTCTACCATATGTAATGTCTTCCTTGCAAAGCCCGAAGTCAGCAATTTTAATGTGACCATCTTTGTCCAGCAATAGATTTTCTAATTTCAAATCACGATAGATTATTCCCTGTGAATGTAAATAGCCAAGAGCTGATATAATTTCAGCACCATAAAAGCGTGTGCGATCTTCAGTAAAAAGACGCTCACGACTGAGATGAAAGAATAGCTCGCCACCATTGACATATTGCATCACAAAACAGAGGCGATCGTTGGTTTGAAAAGAATATTTTAAGGACTGTAGAAATGTTTGAGATTAGAATTGAATTAAATTTGATGAAATTATAAAAGAATTTACAATTAAAAATGGATGATTCGTTGATTTCAAAACACGACTCTCTGTTAAAGTATGTGCCACTTCATCTTTTTGTATGATGACTTCTTTCTTTAAAATTTTGATAGCAAACAATTTTGCTGTGGATTTCTCACGACATAAAATTACTTTTCCAAACGTTCCCTTGCCAAGTACTTTTAAGAACTCAAAGTTTTCAAGTGTCTGAAAAGAAAATTTAGATGTTAAAAATAAAAACTGCTATTTCAGAAGCTTGACATAAAGAACAATTAACAATTTAAGTAATTTTGAGCTTATATGCAATACACACCACTTTTTTAACTCCTCCACTGTTGCGTGTTGAAGTTCCTTGCACGGAAAACTTTTCTGATAACTCCACTTCAGCAATTGATGCCATATCAACATCACCCATGTCTGCGGAAGTTGATGGTGACATTGCAGTTTCGCCCAATTCGCTTAACCGACTTGCTACAGTTCTGCAGAGTTAAATGAAATGTATTAAATCCATAAGAAGAATTTCAGTATTTATTACCGTATAGCATCAGTCCATTGCTGGCGATCAATTTCCGTTTCCACGCTAAACGTACGTTCAATCACCGTAGTCCATTGCAGACCGCGTATGATGAAAGTGAACGGTTTTGGCCGATCGACAGTCATTATTTGGCAACCACGAACTGTGAAATTATTCAGCTGTTCCGATGGCGCATTATTCGTTGGTTTATTGCGATATCCCATCAATGTGCCATCATCACGCAATATAAAATAACGTGAACGCCAAGTTTTTATATGTTCACCACGCTTTTGTAGCCAACCTTCCTTGACAATTGATGCATGCGGTCCACCGGCAAATGTTTCATATGTGGAAACTGTGCCAATTGTGGGTAGAGATGTTGTGGAAGCTGCAGTGCCAGTTGCCATTGTACTTGTTGAAAAGCTACCTTCTGAGATGTACAACGGGGTATTATTGGTAGACGAACTGTTATTATTCGAGCTGGAAAATGAACCAGTTAATGTTGACACAAAACTGGAACCTAATAAGCCCGTAGAGGTAGATCCTGCTGTAGCAGTTGCACTTGTTCTAGTACCGGCAGCTGCAACTACAGTCGATCTCCTCGGAGCGGCAAATGGTAAATAATTCGTGATGATGTATTTTCTCTACACGTGTCGTCGACAAATTTCCACCAAGACTGGCAATTAAGCTATAAATAACCAAAAAAAAAATAATGTTAATGAATCAATTTGAATTTAGTAGTTTCTATTTTTTTGCAAGGAAGCGTGAGGATGCCATGATTAAAGGAATTTAAAGTAAGAGAAAATTTCATCTTCTTGTTGTCTTGATACTTTTTTAGGAACATGAATTATACACAAGTATGACCAACATTAGATATTCAACTCAACTCAAGAAGTTTGATGAATAATAAATATAACACGTTTTACCATCACCAAATATCTCAAGAAAAAATATGAACTAGAATGAAAGACAATGAATGTAAGAACTAACAAGTTCACAAGCTTGATAAGCTATTAATAAGTTTCTGTTTTTAGCTTTTAAAAACATTCATCAATTTTTGTCAACCGTGTTTAGTTTCGGAAACTTTTGAAGAAGGCAATGGCTTAACATTTAAAAAGCACTTTAATACTGACATAATAACACTGTCAATTGCGGCTCGCCCTTTTTTTGGTGATTGGACAGATAGTTTTGCTTCTACCAATGAGTGGAGTCTAGGAAGCAGTCTCTAAATTAGAAAAAATTCACCAGAATGGAACGAAATAATTAGTGACACCAAGCAGACAGCTCTTGAGCCTCGGAAATCAAGTCCCAATTGAGAAACAACTCATTCTTTCTTTGTATACCTGAAGTATGGAATCAAGTCCATTAAAAATACCTCACCGATATCAAACTAAGGTGAATTTTTTTGTGAATTTTTGATGAATTTAGGGAATCATTGGATGAAAAATTATTTTTAATGAAGCCATGCACGGTTTGCACATGAATATTTATTCATTGGCCTATTTAGTACAATTTATCTTAGCATTTCTTCATATTCAGCACCAGGACTTTTCAAATTATTCTTGAGCCACAATCTGTCACATACTGAGCAAATTAATTCAAAGGTGTTGTCTGAATTTTATTGAAAATTCGCGGTGAGCTCTTTCATGACGACGGTACTCACTGTAAGGCACACACAAATCAGTGGTTTGAATATCATTCGTGGCTCAGTGAATAAAGGCCTAACGAACTAACGGCTAAAAAAAAAAATGAAATAATGCCTAAAAATTGCAACAAAAAATTATATAGGAATTAGGCGGTTGTTCATTATGAAAGAATGTCTAATATTTTAGGCATTCCTTCATTAAAATTGTTAAAGCAATTGATTTTCCCTTTTACAAAATGCATACACTATCTTGTAAACATTCTGTAAAAGGGAAAATTAGACTTTCCTTCATTTTTAAAGTTAGACGTTCTTTCACTTTCTTCTTAGGCGTTCTTGTTTAGGCATTCTTTCATTTTGAAAAATTAGGCATTAGTTCGTTAGGCCTTTATTCACTGAGCCATCATTCGTGCTATCATCAAGTGAATTGTTGTTGATATGCTCTATCAAATTAAGCTTTAACCTGAGTGTGCTGTAGAAACGAAAACAAAATTCGTTTCCCAAAAGAAGTGCATTGAAATTTTTGAAAGCGAACAGGCAGCGGAATTTTTCCGCTAGGTAGTAGGTATGCTGTTGAAGGAAAATATTTGTTCTGTGTAGCAAAGTTCACAACCATGTATGGAGAGTTAAAATGTAAACATATCGCTGGCAATCATATGACCATAAATACAACAACAACAAAAAATTTGACATTCAACAAAAAAAAATAAGCAGTATGTGTTGCAATTTTATTAATGTTGTTAAAAAATGTATTACAGTTGTTATATTGCAGCAATGGAAATATGTATTAGTCAACCACGAACAACTGTTGCGTTTTCTTTACACGAAAATTTTGCGTGCAGAATTATATGCCTAAAAATGTTCGATCCTACAGTGTACTAAGCTTCAACAAATAAATTTTCCGTACATACCCTAACGATGAAAATTAAATGCTTGAAACGCATTGATTTGTGTTTGTGATACTAGGAACGGAGCAAAACGCGTTCAATATTAATTACATTTTGTTTGCCCTATTGAGTGGCGAAAAGTTTTTTAAATAAAAAAAAATTTTTCTGATCGGTCACCACCTCTCTGCAGACAATGGCAAACCTCAGAGAGTAAACAATGCCATGTAAAGCTTCTAGAGAACATGAACTTTAGCCGTTCGGAGTCGGCATAAAACATGTAGGTCCAGTTCTCGGTCAATTGTGTGCAAACTTAATAACACACACAACACAATTGATCATAAGAAGCTCGGTCAAAGTCCTTTCAAGGGCTGAAATGGCCAATTTGTTTGTTTTTTTTTTTGTTTTTTGCCCTATTGAAAGTATATATGCAGCATAATGGTAGCGAATCCGACTTTAATTCTGTGTTTGCGACAGTCAGAGGTTCAATGGCCGCTTGTGGCAATAATTTTTATGGTAGGCAATGCAAATTTTCATATAAATATTTGCTTTTGACATTATTATAAGTAAGCTTCACGAGTAAAGCTACCTTGAAAATGTTCATATAAATTGAAAATGTTACACAGGCGTCACGAATAAGAGACCTTGAAATTTCGCTCGCCGCCAAAGAAATTTCACTTCAAAAACAGAATAATTTTAATTATAAAATCAATTGTGGTAAAGCTTATTATCCATGTTAAATAAACGCCAGTGCTAGTTTTTTTATGCAAATTGAGATGCATGGCGACTGAAATGAGACTCGAAAAGATAAGACACCTGGCCGATGGTTTTACGAATGGAGCCTCTTGCTGCAGGGATGAAATTGGGAATCTAGTGACAGATATACAGAGTACACTGATGTTATGGACAGCGTTGAAGTTCCGCTATGACGAAGTCTAAATAACTATAGCTCGGCTTAAAAACAACAAACCCGCAGAAGCCGATGGCTTACTAACTTAGCTGTTGAAGCACGAATGCGAAGCTGTGTTTAAATGCATTCACAAGCTGCTATGCAGAATATGGTCGAACAAATTCATTCCAGATTATTGGAACCTCAGTTGGTTCTGCCCAATCCACAAGAAAGGCGATCCCACCATTTGCGCCAACTACCGCAGGAAGTCTTCTTAATATAACATAACCATATATCTCCTATGTCTCCGATCTTCATATTGCAGATGATCATTCGAGCTGCTGATCTGAGAAGTAGTGAAGTCTGTTCAGCATTCTCCAAGTTACAGAAAGAGTCTAGTCGAGTGGGTGTTGCAATGAACGCAGAGTAGACAAAATATCTTGTGTCAGCAAACAAAGAGCCCATCGTCTTGAAAACCATATCACTGTTCGTCTGTACATGTCGACATGTCCTCGAGGTTGTTAAGAATTTCGTTTACCTGGGATCCAGCGTAAAATCCTCCAACTATATAAGCATTGAGATCAGACGAAGAATAACTCTTGCCGACAGGTGTTACTTTGGACTCCGTAGGCAATTGAGAAGCAGAACCATCTTTCGATGAACAAAACTCCTGCTCTACGAGAGGTACAATTTATAATTCGGAAACTGCCAACACTACTGTCAATAACTAAAATCTGGCATCACCATAATAAAGTTTGATATTTGTTAGCATAAATTGTGAGTATATTTCTCAGTGAGAATGAGTTGACAATTGATGGGAGTTTTTACACCATCAATTTTTTAGTGAGTTTGAAAGAAATGTAAGTATTTTACTATTATTGAAGTAAACCAATTAATAAATTTAAATATAGGATCAAAAACAACAAAACAGCAGCAACTTTCAACGCAATTTTAGTTGCGTTTTGCAAATTGATTTCGAAACTCTTTAACTTTTTTCTTCTCACCGATCGTTCAGAATAAGAGCTTGCGGATAAATTCGTGCGAATATTTAGAATTGGGCTGAATTACGCCACTCCATACACTCTCTGATAAAAATTTCGGTGTTGATTGTGCGATCTGTCACAAATACCTTACTTCGAAGGCCACATTTGCAAATGGCCTGCCACACCATGTATTTTTTTGGAAATTTGGTATGTTTTTCGGTGGTAAATTTAGAGGATGCTCTACCCCTTCTAACCGCAGTATAATATCCGTGTACAGGTAACTGTTTGAAATCCGCTTTGCAGTACGTTTCATCGTCCATGATCACGCACTCAAATTTGTGCAAGTAATCGCGATACAGTTTTAGAGCACTCCTCTTGGCTTCGGCGTCCTTTTCTTCTGACCTATCAGGTACTTTATAGCTCCTAAGGTTGTACAAGTTTTTAATCCGTTGAACACTTCACTTCGATGTTCCCGCTTTTGCTGCCATATCACGAACCGAAGTGCCTGGATTCTGAGTAAACAGCCGCTTAACGTTCTGGGCCACTGCTTGGTTCGCTGGACCACTTTTTTCATAAAGGGGGTAGGCTGTTTGTATCGTTTTATGGTCCTTCCGACACGCCAACTTCCTTTCCTGCTAGGTCTATAGCAGCATCACTGCTTCATATATTTAGACATAGTCCACAGCATACATGGTATCTTTAGGCAAGAAAATAGGACTACAGCAAATGAAGAGAAGCAACTTCATCATGGCATTTCCGCCCCACATGTTATCGGTTTTTGTGGTGTGTTTTAGGAACGTATATTATATTTTTTGGTCGACTCACATACATGCCACTGCACTATGGGAAATTTTACCCTATTTTGTGTCCAAAATTCGAAAAGTTTAAGTATCAGCTTAAAACTTGATCCATTACTTAAGTTAGAAGTATTAAGCTTGCCTAATAAAAATATACTTGCCACGCCCACTTTTTTAAAGTGGGAGGTATAGAGTTGAATTATCAGCTTGCATTTTGATCCAGCACTTGGGCTTGAATTAGTAAGCTTCCAATACAAAAATTGACTTGCCACGCCCACTATTTCTACAGATAGGCGGTAAAAAGTTCAATAAATGTTGTAATTTTTAGGTTAGAAAAATTATTTTTTTTTTTAAATCGCACAAAATCGCAATATGAGATGTTGTGGCAATAACACATAAATGATTGCTCTATCGATGTATGATGAGGCTTTCTTGAACTCTCTTGAACTTTTTTTTTAAACTCTAACTAAAGTTTTCTTTTAAAATTACACAATTTCTCGTAAAGGTCACTTATAATAAATTCGCTTTCTATCAGAAACATTCAATTTAATAGAAATTATTAATTGATATATTATTTAACAAACCATCACTAGTTTTTTTCCTTTTTTTAGTTATCTTAAGTTGCTGTTAGATTTTGAGGTGCATCCATTGGAACACGATATAAAAAACTATATAAAAAAAAAAAATTTTTAACTCATTTCGAAACAACATGTTTGGGATGTTCCTTAGCAGAGGTAAAACACGTTAGCTAAAAACAGAGTTTACATTTGTATGCTTTGGAGTTCTCCCTGCTAGATAAAACCAAAAATATAAAGATTCAAACAAGTTGAAAAATTGACTTTTGGCCTCAAAATGGGGTCAAATTTCCCAATGTGCACTGTCAGATCCGAATATATTTACCTTTGTTTATTCTCAAAAACAAGTCTTAGTTCGATGTGTTTGAGACTCAAATATAAAAGTTTTCTCGGACTTCTACCCATTAATACTGCGTCATTTAACCGATACCTAATTAAAGGATTAATACCTGGTGCTTTCAAATCTTTTTGGAGTTGTTCTGAGGTGTAAAATGGGTTCCGTTTTGATTTGCGCAGCAACAGTTTGTCGAAAGAAGTTGTAGTTTTGCGTTTTATGACCATTGCTGCATCGTTGAAATTTCAATCAGTTCCGATATTTTCTGCTTTGATATTTTTCCTTTTCCTCAGGCTTTTCATGAATTTCCTTTCAAAAGCGGTTAAATTAAATGTTCCATAATTACCAGTTTTTTCATAAAAATGTAGAAAAATAACTTTTTTTACAGTAGAAAGTTGAAAGATAAATCAGTTTTATTTCTATTTTTTCACGCAATTTTTCAATATGTTCAATGAACTTACAATTAACATAATAATTATACTTAAAATTATGCATATGAGATAATAATTATTAATAATATTTTCGAAATAATAATAATTATTTTCGACCCCTGAAAACGCGCAAAAAAAACACGTCTTATGAGGATGACTTCCTTTGGACCAAATGGAGCACAGAGCTTTGCAATATGAAACCACACAAATTGACTGGCAAAGATACATTCACTGGAGTTGATATTCACGCAATCCGTCAAACTAAATATTTCTAAAGTTCAAATAGTTTAAAAAAAATATACTTTACTTATTCTAAAAAGTATCTAGAATGACAGAATTTATATTGTTGTAAACCAAAGATTTTGCACTGTGCAATTATAATGATTTAATTTGATCTTGTAGAATAAAATTTTTATTAAATGTATATGTATCAGTATAATCGGAATTGCCAAAAATAAGAAACGGAAATACTCTCTTGCAAACGCGGGTTTGTATACTCTCACTTCGCGGCTCTGGCTTGTGACTCAATCATAAGTTTTTTTTTTCAAAATCACTTTCTTGAGCTTTATCTTATTTTTTTATTTTATAAGTTTGAAAAGTTTCGACCTTGAATCATTTTTGTTATATCGGTGACTGAGTCTATTTCGGCATTTCCTGTTGCTTTAGCTCCCACTTCCGAGTCCGACATGCAAGTAGGTCAAACAAAATAAAGCAGAATTGCAAAGACGGTTTTGGTTGAAAAATTAAACATTTTTATTTTTGATAAATATCAATTGAAGAGTCTTTCCAAGAGCCTTAGTCACCGACATTGACTAAATCGAGTTAGGACAAAGTTGAGTTATACTATAATTGTATTCCTCGCAACAAAATATACCAGAAAGCTAATGTTTATGATTTTAGCTTAAAAGTTTAGTGTCGGAGGTCATCAAATCTAAACAGCTTAAGTCAGGGTTTCCTGATTTTATGTAGCAATTTTAATTAAATGCTTATCTAAAAATCTTTAAATGTCTTTAGCTGTTCCTTATCGACACAGATATGTTGTCTGTCTGTGGTATTACGACTGGATTGATATCGTTCCCAGCTAATTTTAGCGAGTTCACATCGTCCAAGGAGAAACTCAATAAATAAATAAATTTCATTATTCATAGTCAAATCGCAGAATTGCACCCGCACAAATTGTTTGATTTTTATACCCACACGCGTACTGCGTAAGGGGTATATTAATTTTGTCACGACGTGTGTAACACCCAAAAGGAGGCGTGGTAGGTATGGAAAAGTATATATATTCTTGATCAGCATCACCACCTGAGTTGATTTAGCCATGTCCGTCTGTCTGTCCGTCTGTCCGTCTGTCTGTCGACACGATTACAGCCGTAATTTTGAAGATATCGTAATGAAATTCGATATTTAAGCTTTTTTTTTTAAAACTAAGGTCAAGTTCGAGAATGGGCTAAATCGGATGAAAATCACGCCTACCTCCCATACAACCGCAAAATTGAAAACTCTGCAAAGAAGCTAATATTAAAGCTACAATACTGAAATTTGGTATATGTATATTCTATGTCAAAACTAAGATGTCATAAAAAAATGGGTGTTATCCACCCACTAACACGCCCACCTCCCATACAACCCCAAAATTGAAATATCTATAAAGAGGCTAATATTAAAGTTACAAGACGGAAACTCGGTATTTGTGTTTTCAATATCAAAAATGAGGTGTGTTAGAAAAATGGGCGTCATCCACCCACTAACACGCCCACCTCCCATACAATCCCAAAATTGAACAATCTATAAAGAGGCTAATATTAAAGTTACAAGATGGAAACTCGGTATTTGTGTATTTAATGTCAAAACTGAGGTGTGTTATAAAAATGGGAGTCATCCACCAATTAACACGCCCGCCTCCCATACAACCCCAAAATTGAAAAATCTATAAATCTATAATTCTATGTCGAAACTGAGGTATGCTAGAAAAATGGGCGTCATACACAATCTAACACGCCCACCTCCCATACAACCCCAAAATTTAAAACTTTATAAAAAGGCCAAAAAGCTCTCCAATTTAAGATTCTTCCAACCTTAAGAATCGGCCGTGGGGGTATTTTTACTTCGGCCAAGTCGAAGATATAGCTTACTAGTTTTTTTTAATTAGCGTGACCGAGGGGGACTAAATGACCAACTATCCGACGGAATTTTTAAACTCGCTTGATGTGCCAGGAACTCCGTCGCATAATTTACAGCTGAAAGTCGAATCGATTATAATCATGTTACGGATTCTGAATTATCCGTAATTGTGCAACGGTGCACGGTTGTCCGTCAAAAAACTGATGAACAATTTGATTCAAGCGGGCAACAGCAAGGGCAAATTCAAAAGAGAGGAAGTCCTTATCACACGAACTCTGTTTAGTCCACCTGATCTTCCATTCAATAAAACAAGTTCTATTGTTGGAAGTTTATGGGATAAATCTCGAATTTCCCTGTTTTTCGCACGGCCAGCTGTACGATCCCAGTTCGCGTGTTGGCAAACCGTCTTCGTTGTTGCACCCGTAATGATTGCCTCTAGCTAAATCAACCCGTGATCACAATACCAGTACCCGAGTTTAACACAGGTTGTATGATGGCTAAATTTTTCTGATGAAAATGGTTACTCAGGTATATGAAACTCTAGTGGACTTCCAGTGAATATGTCTTCATGATTTTAAAATAGTTTACAATTTTTAATTATAAAAAGAGCATAAATTTATTATCACTCCACATTAAGTAAAAAAGTTTAGTGACTCGACATTGTCCAATGAATGTTAAATAAGGAAATAAGTTACAGCAGCAAAACAGACAAAGCACATTGAGCAAAAGCAAAAGTCCTTAGTGCAGCTTTCACAACAAGGCTTGTTTTGCTGGAAGAACTGTACTATAAACTTTTTTAAGGAATTATAAGGGCAGTAGCTAAAGTTTCTGATAATTTAAAGGGTAATAACCGAATGATTTCACATGAATTACTGAAATTGAATGAACAATATTTATAAATTATATATTTTAAAATATACATCGAATGCATAGCAACAAAATACCCCAAATTAGGTAATTATATATTTGCTGTTATCTTTTTGTCATTCAAACTTCATTCATTCAATCCTAACAAAGGAGTAACTTTATTTTCAATACATGTATATTAACAATTTGCTTTGTAGATTTGTTATATGGTGATAAGTTGTTGCTTATCATGAGACCCAGGATACCTCCAGGAGACCCATTCTTCACTACAACATTGTTCGTTGATGATGAGCCTAAATGTATCAATCTCACGATGACGTGGTATAAATAATATAAATTTAATTTTAGTTGTGTTCATGGCTATTATGTTGAAGCAGAAAAATTCCTATAGTATGATATATAGAAAATAGCATCATCCGCAAACATGAAAAAATTCCTTTTTTGGGGTGATATTTTTGATGTCATTAATAAGCATTGAGAAAAGAGTTGGTCCAAGTACACTTCCCTGAGGGACTCCACAAAAAACTTTCTCAAATCTGCTCCTAGCTTTACCGTTGAAGACTATTTGATACCTCTTCAGCAAGTAGCTTTTCATCAATTCAAAGGTTTTTTCATTGAATCCAGCATGGAACTTTTCGAGTAGAATTTCATAAGTTACACATTCGAACTCTTTTTGTAGGTTTAAGAAAAAGCTCCAAGATCAGTGCATCCTCGATCTAGGGCTGACCAGATGTCATCCACAGCTTGCACTAGAGCAACTTGAGTGCCGGAATCTATATTGGTGCTTGTACAAAAAAATTTATCCTTTCGATGTATAGCGGTACTTTTTGTATTTTAAGTTTGTTTGGATATATACCCGATTTTATCATTGCAGAGAAGAGCAATGCCAATACTTTAAAAATTGGACGTAGATGAATTTTTGATGACTAATATAGGAATATTATCGATTCCTGTAGTTGAATTCCCAAACGGCAAAACAACGACTTTCAATGTCGTTAGCTTACAAAAACTGTAATTTACTAGTGGCACGCACAATGACCGATGTCGATAACGATTATTGTCGTTAAGTTTTTGGGAATTCCGCTACTGAAGTTTTATTTTAATTTAAATCAGCTATTGTCTTCTATGTCACTTACAGTGGATTCTTTTAGTTCAAATGGATGATAAGATTCATGCAATGTAAAGAATGCGTTTATGTTGTCGTCTTCTTTGCATTCCAGGACAGCTGCTCCATCTGCTGCTCGGTTAACACACAACTTATTCAAACAGTTAGCCATTTCAGCCGAGTCCGTTAGGATCGTTTCACTTTCCGATTCGATTTTTTCCATCATAGTGCTTTTGTATTATTCTATTTAAAACCCCGTTGAGAGCTCTCTTGTTCCTTTAATATCATTTTTTGTTTGCTAAGTTTTTCGCTATAATACACATAAATGAAAATTTTCCCAGCTTCTTTGATACTTTGTAAACTCATTCTCAAAACATTTCTATCGAGATGCTTTTTAAATAGCTTATAGCTTATACTACTTAAAAATATATAAAAAAGGATTTACCTATTAGTCAAGATAAATAAAAATTAGGTGTTTCAAGTTTTATATACCTACATATTCTTATATTCTTCTAAATACGTTCACATACTGTTTTGCGTTGTAGCCAATTTTTTTTTTTAGATTATGCATTGATTGGGAAATAATTTTAGTACACATTTTTATGATTTAACTTTATACAACAGTCAAGGTTTTATAGCAGCACTTAACAATAATTTAAAGACGTTGACCTGATTTAAGCTAGCTCATGACATATGTAGGACACCTCATAACTATGTTTGTCAACGTGTAATTTTTATAAATTGTAGCCAAATTTTCATTTTCAAATTTGCCAACTCATGCACGTGGATTAAAAACATACTCATCAATGAAGGAATTTTTCGCTAGAGTGCGTACCTATTGCCATAATTATTTCATCAACATAAAAATAAGCCAACCTTGTTGTAGTTACTTTTATTCATTATTATAAATGCATCATATTTATTATGTATAAACAGTTGTTTCCAAGTTTTTGCCGTAATATCCCTCCGCACTGGAGCCACACATATTTATTTATATTATTCTTAGTATTGAACCGATCAATGGCTGGCTGAAACCGAATACAAGCGCCAACAATAACAACACACACAATTGGTTTTCCCCAAAGCAAAATCATAATCATTGATAACACCATTTGCTTTAACGTTCGCCAGACCAGAGTGTATCGAGCATATATAAAAAAGTGTTGTGCAAAACATGATTTATTTACCTATTTTACTGCAGTCCCCTGCGTAAATCGAGTGAATCAACAATGCAGCGACTGTCCACGTTCTCGGAAATTCAATCGCTGCGCCAGCCGTGAGACGATAAAAGGGGGACGACAACGTCGACGACGACTACGACTAGAACTCAACTACGCCTTAAGACGGAAATGAACTCGGATGTTGAAAATTCAATATGTTGTTATTGGTTTTACAATTACTTTAATTAGTTTGTTGTTTTTTTTTTTAATTTTTTTTCTTTTCAAGGATTTTAAGTTGATTTCTCTTAATACGAATGCGCTTAAAATGCAGTTTCAATTTCTTTATTTTTGGTGCTGTGTCAGCCTCGAGTGTCGTTCGTGTGTTCTTGAGAATTTTTATTTTCGGTTTGGTATCACGGAATGCTTCCAGACTTAATCAATTAATTCACTTTATTTTTCTCACTTTTAGACTATCGAAATTCAATTTCAATTCACAATTTCGTTTAACACGCACACAGTAAGTTGTGTAAAATTAGATCAAACTTCGTTTGTAAAAATATTATGGTTTTCTATGCGAAGACGGTAATCGCCATTTTTGTGTAATATTTTTTCTTCGTTTTTTTGACGTTTTTTTTCACTTCTTTTTTCTCAAGTGTTGGCAGCAGCGAGCATTTCAGAAAAAACCTTACATTCATGTTCTCACAGTTGGCTATGCTGTAAACTGAATGTTTAACCCTTAAACGCTTGCCTAATAAGCTTGAACTTGTGATGTTTTTTTTTTCAATGGGTGCGTTTCTAAGACAGAAGTAGCGGAAAGTGATACATACAACATGTTGACAACACGTTGTGTGTCTTCTGAACGGTTATTTTCATTTTCTGTAAACACTTCCAAAAATTGACTTATTTGAGCGCAAAAATTTTAATATATATTGGATATATGAATTTGGCCGAGATAATTAATATTTTCATTAGAGAATTATCACTTTTATTTGTGTCAAACTATGTGAATATGTTAAATTGAAAATTACAACATATTGAGTAAATGTAGCGGAAAAATAAAGCGCTCAAAATATTCACAACATGTTGTGAGTAGCGGAAACTGATTATTGCCGTTCAGAAGACTTTTACTCAACAGTTGTGCAACTGTTGCGAACAATTTTTTATTAGAAACGCACCCAATGTGTTATTCCATCTGTCCACTAGGTCGCTAATAAAAAATATTCAATTTATTTTCTCTAAATTTTTTAAATTTTTTTTATTTGTAAGCTTTGACAGATAGTGCTGTTTAAATGTTGATCATTTCCTTATTTTTTGGTATTTTCCTTAATAAATGCTTTATGCCGCGTTTCCACGCAATCTTCTACGATCTCCCACAATCACTTTTTTTGTAAGACAGAATGAGCATGCGAACCCTATCTTATGGGATTGGCTAATGTAAGTGTGAAACAGGCATAAATTTTCTATTTTTATAGCATGTGATATCCTCTGTGATTTCATGAGATACTAGAAGAGAGAAAAAGTTAAAAATTTTGAACTTTTACCATAAAAGTGTATCACATGCTATAATATTTTACAACCGTTCTTATAGTTGCATGACATTTTTTATTTTGTATTACATTTCTAAAAATTTTAATATTAAAAATTCCACAGCAAAACAACAGCTTGAAATTGTAATTAAGAGTAAGTTTGTAACTGTTCCTTTCCACGTTAAAAGCTAAACTTTCCTTTTCCCGCTAGGTCGTCGTCGCTCTAAGGAACAGAAAGTGTTCAATATCCAAGCCAAAATTGCTCAACTTCTTGCTGTCACGCAAGAACTGACTCGATCTGTTTGCCACAATGCAGTTCCACAGACGCCAGTTTAATGCTACGCATGAACGATACACCGCCACTGCTGCAAGGAGCTGGTGGCGGTCCAGGAGCTTCCTCGCCCATGTAAACTGTTATAAATGCGGGCGCAGCAGCAGGTAGTGAACAGCAAACGTGCATATACGGCGGTCATCCACATAATGCAAGTGTCAACAATGCTACCAGCGCCAACAGAATACGTGGTGTTTTCTGCGGCACTACAACATCAGCAACAATAAAATCAACAACAGCAGCAATGCGCTGGCATCGTCCCCATTTCGGTAGCAACACCATTGGCAACACTTTGGCTATTCGTATTTAGATTCCAATACCACGGTCTACACTCCGAAAGGTGGCCCCGTAGGTGGCGGCTGAAGCAATGGTGGCGATGTTAACGTTTGACAATATAATGAAAATCATTAATAACGACGTTAAGTTTGAGATTATTGTTTTTATAATTGAAGCAATTTATGAGAAGAACAACAATTAAATAACTAAAAATATATTTCCGTTTGAATTGAACTGAACTGTATTCCAAGCTGTCTTATGACGGCTTCTGGTAACATCTTCCTCTTTTTGTTTTTGTTCCGGCTTTGTTTCCACTGGAGTTCCTTATTTTATTCGCTATTTTGAACAACACATTTCTGCACTTGAAAAATAATTGAATTTATTCTTTGTTTACAAATTTCGCATTTGTCAAACATTTATAGCAAAATGTACATATATGCATCTCGCTCTTTATAGCAAGTGTTTTGTGATATGGGATAGGATAAGATACTGGAAGATCACATGGAAACGCGGCATTAACAACCAAAATATATTTTTATATAATGAGAAATTTGGAATATTTTGTTAACAAAAAAATGTTTATTTAAACAATTATTGAAATATAACGGCGCGTCTTGAAAGGCAATAACTCATTGCTGTCCATTTGTCAAATTTCATTGCTGGCAATGAACAAATTTCAATTTTGGGCATTTCATGTTATTCAATAATCATTCTGAAAATGTCACCAAAGAACACAAGTTCGCTGCGCTCCAGAGCTTGACTTGCTTAAAAATTAATTTATTTTAATTTATAAATTAAATTGTCTGTATAAATGTATTCTATTATAAAAATTAGCGGGGCACCAATCCATTTTATTGATATTTTCACTACCACGCTAGCAGAATTATGAAAATCCCCTGTCACACTGCAAAAGTAACAGCTATAACGTCAAATTTATTGCGGCAATACATGGAAAGCAATATTTCTTGCTGTAAAAGTTCTTATTTAGGAAATGAAATCATTAAAGCTTATAAAAAATGAATCTTTTTTATTGAATGAAATTTGTAGATTGAACAAAATTTGATTTGAAAAAATTTGAAGGAAAATAAATATGAAAACATGATTCATGAAAATATCATAAAAGTTAAAATGCAAAGTATTTATTTTAACAGGTTCAACAGTATCATTCAAATCTGACAGTCTTCTTGCGTATCCTTTGTGAACGACGTAATCTATTTAAAACTGCAGATATTTCGGCTTCACCATTGCTTGTCGATGGCTCAGAAGAATTCTCGGTTGGTTCTGACCCTGGTGATGATACCTCTGGATTTTGAATTGGATTTCTGAGTTGGTCGATCGGGTCGGCTTGAGTTGAATTGGTTATCGTTGGAATTGGTTGAAGTTCAATGTCCAGATCCTCATTTTCACATATTGTTGATGGTGGATTATTTTTTGAAGTTGAAAGTTGATTGTGAATCCTTAATTGGTTTTGAAGTCTTCGAATTATGTTTTTTTCCGTTTTAATTAAGTAAATCAATCGACCGACAACAGCATGAATAACACTTCTAATCCATTTATTTTTCCCGTTGAAATTCCGAGCGTAAACACGTTGACCCACTGTAAATTTACAGTTCAATTGTTTCTTTGGAGGTCTAGATGGAAACAGAGCTGATAAAATAGTTCGCGGTTGCCGACCGTGCAAAAGTTCTGAAGGAGATTTTCCTGTCAGAGGATTTGGAGTTGCCCTGTAAGTTGCTTAGTACTTATACAACGCTCTATGCCCGTTGACATAGATTTAATAGGCTTTAATACTTTTGAAGAAATAAGACGATCGAGTTCTGAACGAACAGCATTATATTGCGCAAATGGTATATTGTATGGTTTGAAAAACTTAGGACGAGCATCCGCTTTTAGAACAATTTCCGCTTTGAAAGTTGAGCAATGCCCAAGAGTTGACGAAAAGAGTGAATTATACTCTGCCGTGAGATTACATAGTGAATCCATTAGCACCTGGTGGGATGGCGTGCTAAGCGAAGACGAGAGGCACTGACTGGACATAGATGAAACATTAGGAATACTGAGTTGAAAATTCAATTTTTGGAACCAATCTAAACCTAGAATATTTGTGGCGTTATCGTTTTCAACAACAAGAAGTGGCAATTTTAACATTGACTTATTCCATGCAACCTCGACAGTGGTTAGACCTTTCAATGGAAGTGTGTTTCCTCCATATGTCCGTAGAAGTTTGTTTGTACTATCACATTGTGGTTTACCTAATTTTTGGTAACCAGAAGTACCAACAAGCGTGCATGTCGCACCGGTGTCAACTTGAAATTTTAAGCGATGGTTATTGACAGGGATATTAACGAATATTTTCTCTAAACTGTTGCTAGGATTTGACATCTGTTGGATATTTTCGAAAGCCGGTTCAATAATTTCTGCTAAACCAATCGTTTCAAAATCGTCTTCGACTATATTTACATCCCCTTTTTTATTGGACTTAGAATCGCTTTTACGATATACTCTTTATATAGAGCGATTTGAAAAAGTAGATTGAGATGACTGACATACACTCGATATATGCCCAGTTTTTGAACAAGTGTTGCAAATCGATTTACTTACCACAACCCGGACAGGACTTGTAGGCAACCTTATTTGTGCTACGACTTCGATTCCGGTCTTGCTGTCTGTTTTGACTATGAGCAGGATGAATGACTTGAGCTTTGTTGATTTCAGACGAATGACTTGCTTCACCTTTGATTTCCGAACAAGTATTCATGGTTTCTTCGTATATTGTTGCAATTTGAAGAACTTCTTCCAGAGATGGATTCGACTTTTGCAGTGCGGATGAGCGTACCCGATCATGAGGCGTATGAATAACAATCATATCACGAATTTTATTATCAACATACGATTCTGTACATCCCACTTTCTCACATTGAAACATGCAGTCCTTGGCTGCACCACGTAATTCTGCCACCCAATCTGTGTAATTCTGATTTGACTTCATTGTTGTGCGATAAAACTTGAACCTGCACTCATACAAAATATCTCTTTCACTGATTTACGCTGATTAATAAGTATATTAAACAAGATCCTTTATATATGCAAACAATCCGTCATATTACAAAAATTATTATATTACAAATTAAAACCGAGTATTAAAACACAATTTTTATGCAGCACTACTTGTCAAAGTATTAAACAAAAATACAAAAAAAAATAAAAACATTCAAACTAATTGAAAAACCTATGACGTTAACACTCCTTAGAAGCCGTTGGGACAAGCTTTTGTCTCTGAAATCAGTAGATAACCACGTAAGCTGACCAAGTAGATGAACATGAATGAATTCAAATTAACAAACAAGGCGGACGAAGAAGTTATAAAAAGAAGTTTGAGAATTATATGCGTGCACGAGAGAAAATATGAGTGCACGAGTGCATTTTCTTACTTTAAGCTTGAGCCGAATATAAATTTTGTTATGTTTGTTGTGTAGAAGCATGTGTATTTAATTAAATAAAAGGTCTGTTTCCGTACTCACTTCAAGTAACTTGAAGTTACTCGAAAGCGTTTCCGTACACATTTTTCCAGCTCGAGAGAGAAGAAGAATAAGCAAAATGTCACTGTTTGTGGCTCTCTATTACTCGAACTTTACTTGAAAAATTTCTTCGAGCACGAATCTCGAGCTTCAAACAGCTGATTGTCAAAGTGATAAAATTTAATTGTTGCATTGTATTGCGAACAAAATGTATGCAATTGGTTAGAAAATTAATAAAAATAGTTAAAATAACTAAATCAACGCTTACGAAAATGTTTTAAATACAGAAACACAGCAATTAAATTTTATTGTTTTCAAAAAACAGGTGTTGTGCTTGACTTGAAAGCGTTTCCGTACTTTTTGACAAATTTTCTCATTTTGACAAATAATCAAATTACTCTCTATTACCCGAACTTTACTCGAACTTTACTTGAAGTGCGTACGGAAACAGACCTAAAGATAAATCCTCAAACTCCGAAATTGATAGAAGGAATTAAACATTATATGAATAATACAGATTTTTTTTTCCTTTTTTGTCATTTGAGAAACTCTTCCAAGTTTGAAAAATATTCTCAAGCGACTTCTTGGACAAAAAACTCTACAGGTATGTCACAATTCAAACGTAAAAAAAAATTAAAAACATACTGTTTGATTTCAATTGGCTGTATTTATTTATTAATACCTGATCCAATCAGAGCGAATGATATAGAATTGTTTAATCCAGATTATAATGAATAAAGTAACAACTTTGGGACAAAAAAACAAATATGTATGTATTTCTGATAAGTTGATGAATTTTCTACAATAAAAAAAAGAAAATGTAGCTGTGTCATCTTACTTACTTAGCTGGCGCTTATAACCATTGGTCGGTTTTGGGCTCGTCTAAGAATTTACTCTTATATGCTTGCTGGTGCCAGTTAAAACTCCAAGCATCGTCAGGCAATGTTGATGGTGTATCTAACGGAGATGCGAGATGAGATAGTGAGCGAAAACGCTCAATTTTAATCCGCTTGACTATATCGATGTCGGCGTATAGCTCATACAGATCATGATTCCATCGTATTTAATAGACGCCATTAACGCAGACAAGACCATAGATCTTGTAAAGGATTTTTCTCTTAAATGTTTTTTTCAAAGCGAATCTACTTGTTATTTAACATTTGATATGTTTTTATTTATTGTATGGAAGTACTTTTTAACTTTTTTTTTTTTTGTTATTGCTTAATTCAAAACTAACTTTTTTTTTAAAAAACTATTAAAGTTAACCAAATAATAACAATTTTTTTTAGATCCTGTAAAGGACTAAAAATCTCTTTTTGTTTCGAGTTTCGGCCTTTTTGAACGGCCCTCTTACATAGAAACACTATTCCTTTTCTTCGTTCTGCAGAAGCAGCAGCCACTGACGCCTCTGTGACGAGCTTAATATGTTATAACTTGCTAAAAGTTTAAAAATGCTTTCATACAAAAAATAAAAACATCAAATATTAAATAACAAGTAGATTCGATTTGAAAAAAACTGTTATATCTCGTCAGAGCATTTGTCAACAGGGATGAAAATTTGCAGTTCTGTGTTTTTATATGAAAGGAATTGATTGATAAACTTGATTTTCTTTTTGAATCAACCAATCATGGGTCTCAAGTACAAAAGTTGATAAAAAATGCACAAAAATGCATTTCGGGGGACGCCAAAATTGGTTCAAATAAAAAAAAAGTACACCAATCGAAAGGATTTTTCATGCATTATTTAATTTTGGTACCGGAATTGGGGATCAGATTTTCGATACACTCTAATGCATATCCACTGAAACCAATTGAATTTACGCTTGCGCTATATTTCAAGTCTTCTAAATTAATTTTCAATGCATTAAATTGGAAAAAAAACAATGAAGTATCATACGGGCTTTATTCTTTAATCTCAATACTGATATTATTTGAGGAATTATTGCTGGGTCCCAGGTAAACAAAGTCCTAAACAACCTTAAAGGAGGTGTTGTCAACAGTGACGTGGTTTCAAAGACACTGGGACTGTTTGTTTGTTGACACAAGCTACTTCGATGTATGCTTTAAGCACATATAGGGCATCGGACAACTGCGACCGCAGAACACGCTGTAGCCAGACAATTTTAATAGTCTAATTTGACAGGCACGTACATAAAAACATAAGCAACCCAGCTCATTTTTGTTTTCTGTTTACAAAACGTTAAAAGGTGTAACCTTATTTTATCAAAAAATATAATTTTTTTTTAAAAATATTTTATTTCATAGAAACTGGGAATATTAAGTGAGAACTTGAATAAAATTAAAGTGTTACACATTTTCAATGCACTGGTTTTTAACAATGACTTTATGGATATCTTCTGGTCAATTACTTCTTGAAAGAATCTGTAGTTTAGAGATAGAATAAGAATAAATATATAAAACGTAACTCTTTAGTTTTCTTAAAAATATTACTTTAAACGCGTACTTCTTACAAAAAAATTTTGTTTGCAATTGCAACATGCATACCATTTAAAATCTTAAATCTAAAATATGAGCGCAACACTCCACAATCATGGTAAGCAAAATAATCTATGGTAAGCAATATTTTACACCATAATTTATTGCCAATGTGAACCGCGTGTAACGTGCCGTAAGTGAGCAGAGACCTTGACTCAATTCATAGATGCCAGTTTCGTGTGATAAATCACTTTTCGTGATTTTTTGAGGTCTGTGTGACAATGTGTGATTTCTGAAATGAAGTGAGTGATTTTTCACTCATGCGTGATTTTTTTAATCACTCACTTTATTGTTGAAGAGTGCGTTCAAGTAAATGCGAAAACACGTATATGCACGAACGAACCCAACACTGCAATTGAAATTTGCTAGCACAGGTATAAAGTTTAAACTTTCAAAAAGTTAATTTTAAGTTTATATTACAAATTCAGACAATTTAAATTATTTCCACTGATATATATTATATTGAATTACCAAAAATTTTCATATCTTCTTAATTTTGATCTAGTAAATAAGATATTAATGAATTTTTAACAATAAGCTTTTGCTAATATTACCAAATAACAGAAAATATCTCATTATTTGTAAAATTGTATGGCATTAAATGCTCTTTTATGCTGTTGGAATTGCTTCTGAGTGTTTTTCTGTTGTATGTGATTTTTGCGTGATTTTCTGTTCTGTTTGTGTGATTTTGCGTGATTTTTTTTCTATGTGCGTGATTTTTTTGCTGTGAGTGTCACACGAGTGATTTTTACATATATGTTGTGTGATTTAGTGATTTCGGGTGTGAATTTTGGTTGGCATCTATGACTCAATTCGATATTTTGCATGTAATGTGGCTTTCACATCTGTAACTCGTGTGGCAAACAATATGGCGGCTTGTATGTGTTCGAGAAAACGAGCATTCAAATTACGGAATTTGTTTGGCACACACAGGGTAACATTTGAGAACAGTAGAAATGTACTCCTAAAAAAATATTTATTGCTTCGAAATAAAATTATTTTTGTGTGGGGAAAATAAAGCAAAAATGCTCTCCAAGTCTTCCACACCAGCTTACTTTTTTCGAAACAAATTTTTTACTGAATCCAAACAAAGTTATCACGTATACTGTATGCAATTTACATAGAGTAATACCAAACAATACAAAAAGTGCCAAACATTTCCATATCGAACTTAAATCATAAAATGAACTCCACATATTACTACACTTATGTTTCAATACAACCCTGGTTACGTTTGGACATAGTTGGACGTTTGGTTTGTTGGACATAGAAAATCATAGATACCAGTTTCGTGTAATAAATCACTTTTCGTGATTTTTTGAGGGCTGTGTAACAATGTGTGATTTCTGAAATGAAGCGAGTGATTTTTCACTCATGCGTGATTTTTTTAATCACTCACTTTATTGTTGAAGAGTGCGTTCAAGTAAATGCGAAAACACGTATATTAACGAACAAACCCAACACTGCAATTGAAATTTGCTAGCGCAGGCATAGATGCCAGTTTCGTGTGATAAATCACTTTTCGTGATTTTTTGAGGGCTGTGTGACAATGTGTGATTTCTGAAATGAAGCGAGTGATTTTTCACTCATGCGTGATTTTTTTAATCACTCACTTTATTGTTGAAGAGTGCGTTCAAGTAAATGCGAAAACACGTATATTAACGAACAAACCCAACACTGCAATTGAAATTTGCTAGCACAGGTATAAAGTTTAAACTTTCAAAAAGTTAATATTAAGTTTATATTACAAATTCAGACAATTTAAACTATTTCCACTGGTATATATTATATTGAACTACCAAAAATTTTCATATCTTCTAAATTTTGATCTAGTAAATAAGGTATTAATGAATTTTTAACAATAAGCTTTTGCTAATATTACCAAATAACAGAAAATATCTCATTATTTGTAAAATTGTATGGCATTAAATGCTCTTTTATTCTGTACAATTGGAATTGCTTCTGAGTGATTTTCTGTTGTGTGTGATTTTTGTGTGATTTTCTGTTCTGTTTGTGTGATTTTGCGTGATTTTTTTTCTATGTGCGTGATTTTTTTGCTGTGAGTGTCACACGAGTGATTTTTACATATATGTTGTGTGATTTAGTGATTTCGGGTGTGAATTTTGGTTGGCATCTATGAGCGCAGGTATAAAGTTTAAACTTTTAAAAAGTTAATATTAAGTTTATATTACAAATTCAGACAATTCAAATTATTTCCACTGTTATATATTATATTGAATTACCAAAAATTTTCATATCTTCTTAATTTTAACCTAGTATATAAGATATTAATAAACTTGTAACAATAAGCTTTTGCTAATATTACAAAATAACAGAAAATATCTCATTATTTGTAAAATTGTATGGCTGAAAATTGTAATGCTCTTTTATGCTGTAAAATTGGAATTGCTTCTGATAGTGTTATGACACTGGCTTGTTTTCAGATCTTAAAACAAGCAGGGGATAAAAGAGACAACAATGTCTAGTATGAATGGGATGTCTGTAGAAAATTGTGTGGAAAATTCAACAGCTGTTGCGACAAAAATATAATTTATTCTGTGTCAAAAATCTACAACTTGTCCGAATTATTTAAACATAATGACGAGCTCGTGCAGCGCAAATATTTTTTATTTCAACTAAAAACATTTATAGGCAACCAATTGAAATGCAAAAACAGCATTTAAAGGTATAACGGCAAAAATGCAGAATGTCTGCTTTATAAAATATTTATCTTGTTCTTCCTTCTGCTGTAACAAGGTATTCACAATGACTTTTTCGTGATTTTAAGCTGGTAGAAGCTGGAAAAGTAGAAAATTTTTGTATTTTTTAGCGCTTGATTATACATATAGCGTAGGCAGTCATATCAACGGAAAATTATAGCAAGCATTTATGGTTCTGCTCTTAACTTACAATTTAAGCGCTGAAAAATATTAAAACTAGCCAGTGTCATATAGGCATGAGTGATTTTCTGTTCTGTGTGTGATTTTTGCGTGATTTTCTGTTCTCTTTGTGTGATTTTGCGTGATTTTTTTTCTATGTGCGTGATTTTTTTTCTGTGAGTGTCACACGAGTGATTTTTACATATATGTTGTGTGATTAAGTGATTTCGAGTGTGAATTTTGGTTGGCATCTATACAGATAATCAAAAATTTTTGCGAACAAGCCAACTAGTGTGCCATACTGGCGAACTAGCTTCTTAACTATCGAACCTGTGTGGAAATGACCGCCGTGTGGCACACAAAAACTGAGATTTGAAGCCTGCATAAACATCATAGAGTTAAAGTTGCCATTCTTTTAGCTGAACGGAAGCACTAACCTCGAGTTAGCATCTAAACAGAGTAATTGGTTGATTGGCAACCATTGAATTTTTCTTAAAGTCCCCTTTTCCACACGTCAATTTTTCTTTCTGGCAAGTCTAGTTTGTTGGCATCGGAACGTGGCGAGAGGGGACGAGTACAGACTTGCTCGTACCGGCAAGTTTTCTTTTGTGCTGCTCTTTCTTTGAAGTTTTGCTTTAGTTTCATTCAGAATTGGTCAAGAAATTTTGCTGAGTGGAAACGCAAGTGGCAAGTCCAAAAGAGATTTAAAAACTTGCTGGCAATAAAACTTACCGTGTGAAAAACGGGACAAAGGAAAAATTAATTTTTCAACATGGCGGGAAAAACCTGTTTGAAAAAGTTAGCGTTCAAATTGAACGAACCTGTTTGTAGATCATGCGATTTTATTTTCTATTTTTTGCACTTTTTTTGTTATAAATACAAGTAAATTTGCTTTTGTCTTATTTTTTAGTCGTGCTGGTCTTATTGTCACTACAAAATATCACTAGGTTTGATGCTCACGTTCAAATAATAAAACACGTTCTTTGAACAGCTCTGGCTCGAACATAGCCGCCAGATTTTTAAGCTGCTTTACTATATTTTAAATTCTAATTGCTGATAGCTCACACGACACGCCAATCAAACTCAGCAGATTGCTGTCCTGTATAGCAATCACAAAATTAGTATATTTTGTTTAGTTAAATCCAGTGTTGCCAGAAAGTTTTGAGAAAAGAAGCTAGATGGTCTTAAAAAATGGCTAGAAAAGGCTAGATGACTTTAAAAAAAAGCTAAAAAAAGGCTAGATTTGTTAACGTTATTATACACTAAACCTGTAAGGTCAGTGTATATTGACTTTGTGCAAACGTTTTTTACGCATAGAAATAAGCGAGTCCGGTATAGAAAAGTATATATATTCTTGATTAGCGTCACCTCGTGAGTCGAGCTATCTATGTCCGTCCGTTCGTCTGTCTATATGTTGTCTGTAAATATAGGTTAAGAAGGAGTTGAGATTGGTACACATGTTCACGTGAACCCAAGCATCTGCAATATTGAATATTTTTGGAATCCGCCTACGAACACGCTTACTTCGCATACAACTAAAAAATAAAAATCGCTGTATAGACGGTTGTATTTAAGCTACCGAAATAAAATTTAAATGTATTTATTTTATATCAAAATGCAGACGTACACAAAAGATGGGTGTGATATACCAAATTGAAAACACTATTATAAAGACGCTTTTATTTGAACTACAGGGATAAAACTTATGAGATATGTATTTTATATTAAAACTTAGATGAGTACTAAGATGTAAAATGGTCGTCATTCGCCCTTTAAATACGCCAACCTCCCATACAACCCACTATAGTAAAAACGCTATAAAGAGGTCTATATGAGCCAAAAATATAAAACTTGGTATTGAGATTGTTGTATCAAAACTAAGATGTGTTCACAAAATGAGCGACATCCGCCCATGAACACGCTCATCTCCCATACAACCCACAATTTATATTTGACCTACACAGGTAAAACATATATACTGAGATGATAGAGATGATAGTATATAAAATCTAAGGTGTGCTCACAAAAAAAAGGCATCATCCACCTACGAACGCACCTTCCTCGCATACAACCTTCATAATATAGGTAAAACCTATATAGTTCTTTAAAGAAAACATGAATTTTGAACAAAAATAGGAAGTTATTTCTATTTGTTTTAGTATTTTAATATATAGTTTATTTCAATATTATAAGAGGTTTAGGGTATTTCATAGTCGGCTAGACTTACTTTACTCGTTTCCTTTTAAGAGCATATCTTATCGTTAGAAGAAAATTTAGCATGCCAGTTTTAAAAATTTCGTTGTACTAAGAATTCTTTCTATGCAGCGTTGCTTTATGCCAAAATTATAAAACTGAAAACCAATAGCTTTTGGAACGGATCTTCATTCAAAGAATCTCTAGCCTCTTCCCAGAATTCAGTTATGGAACTTAAGTTATTCTTGTGATTTACAATTTTTTGCCATTATGTATCAATTATCGTTATTTCTTCTCGAGAGTAACTGGATTTTTTTTCTCTATAACAGAAAATATTTGGGCTTAACCACTCTAAAAGTAGAAAATAGCAATACAAGATTTTCACTTTCAAAATTGTATGCAAAGTCAGAAAAATTGGATGTGGTAATGCGTCTTTAAGCAATATATTGAAAAAGGCTAGAAAAGGCTAGAAAAAAATAAAAAAAGGCTAAAAAAAGGCTAGATGGTAATTTTCGAGGCTAGGAAACAAAAAAAAAGGCTAGATCTAGCCTCAAAAAGGCTAGACCTAGCCTTTAAAATCTGTGTTAATCTAGTTAAATCTGTGTTGATCCGCTCACACTCTCAATGTTTTTGACAATGTCACATTGAAAGTAACAACAAAGCGAGTAGATTGCTTGATTGACAATCACCGTGTGAGCAGGGGATATTAAATAAAAATTGGCCATTTCCTTGAAAGGACTTTAACCAAGCTTCTTATGATCAATTGTGTTGTGTGTGTTATTAAATGTTTGCACACAATTGACCGAGAACTGGGTCTACATGTTTTATGCCGATTCCGAACGGTTAAAGTTAATGTTCTCAAGAAGCTTTACGTGGCATTATTTACTCTCTGAGGCTTGCCATTGTCTGTAGAGAGGTGGTGACCGATCGGACAAATTTTTTATTGAAAAAACTTTTCGCCGCGACTGGGGATCGAACTCGGTCTCCCAGCATGCTAAGCCACACACTTAACCTGCATGCCACGGTCACCACAGGGCAGGGGATATGCCTAAATTTATTAAACGGTTTTAATTTTACTACAACCAGAAATGTAACCGTTATCTGGTTACGTAACATGTTTTGTGTTTACAAGCTGAATTAACTCCAGGCATATTTGTAGTTAATCCTGCATTTACACGAAGGTTGTGTTGAGTTTCGTTAAACCCAAGAAAACTCCACAAAACGTGTTGGATTTAGCTGAGTTTCTTTCGTCAACATCTATTATGGTTTTTTCATTAAAAAATTACGGCTGCAAGAGTCTGTTGGAGTGCCGTCAATAATTTTCTCTAAATATTCTTGACAAATCTAACTTAACTCGATGTTTTGCATGCAAACAGCCTCGAGTTAGCGTTGCCATGCTTTTAATTCAACGAAAATCCTAAACTTACGCAAAGATGCCAACCTAACTTCACTATGCAAAAAAAAAGATAATGCAAAATATCACACAGCTACTAAAAATCGCACACTTATGAAATTTTTTCAAAAATAACTCATCAGTTTTATATGAAAAATAAGGAATAATTCTAGTTTGGGGCCCACGCCCCTTTTTAATTTTTTTTTTGATTATATGTATTTGGCCCTCCCCACAATGGTGCAAGAAAAAAAGGCCGCTCTCTTATGGTTAAGGAGATACAATTCATCAAAGTTTGAAAAATCGCTCATATAAATCTGTGATTTCTGTGAATCTGTGAATTATATTACTTAAGAATAAAATTATTATCAGCATTATTATGAAAAATTAAGCAACCTATGCGTGAAAAATTGAAGAAATTATAAGAGTGAAAGTGCACACACTACATTAAAAAAATCACATGAGATCACACGGCACTTAGAAAATAACGAAAATTGGTTTAAGCTGTTCTAGTTTACACTTCTATGGATGCTTTGTTCCATTGATCATTCAAAACAATGCTGCTTTTTTTTCGACAATGTTGTTTGTCGAGTGAGTGAAAGAGCATGAAAATACTTGGGAGTTTTGGCAAAGCATGTGCTTCATGGGTGCCGACCACTGATTTACAGTTATTTGCGCTTTATAGTGTACATCCTCATTGAGTGTGACAGTCTGCATGTGGTATAAAAACTACTTTTTGGTAAATGTAATAGATTTCTAAAAGCCCTATAAAATGGAGTATTTGTCTCATTTTTCCAACAACGCTGATAGTGAAAATATTTTGCTCTCGCGTTCTCGTTGAAATGGGCGATGTTAAATCGCCGTCAAGGAATTTATAATATTAAAAAATCGAGAAATAACATCTAAAAATTTGTAAAGACTTCTTCAAATACCAGAAAACAACAGAAATTTATTAAACTATTGAAAGAATTATCTGTGTGTTTATTTGGATGCTCGCAATTCTTTAGTTTTCATTTGTGTTCTGTTTCATTTTGGTGCGCTGTATTTTTTTTTCTTGTGGCTGTGTGAAAAATCGAAGTTTGCGGTGACGACGTCGCGTTGCAGCAACGCCTGTTAATATCTTGAAGTGAAAAAATCATAAATTCTGCATATAAATAAAGGATTTCCAGCTTGTTTGTCCTGTACATGGTTTAACTGCATAATTTACGTTCTAGGCAAGGAAACTGATTGCTAATAAGCTGAATTAAAACGCAGTAACGAAACTAGGATATACGGAAAACTGAGTCAGTGCTTTATTAAAAAGGTGTTACGCCAGTCTTTGTTTTCCAGACGGCTCTCTTGTTTTGGCGCAAACGTCACCGAGAAAACGGTAAGTCGTTATGTTTTTTTAATTACAAACTAAAAGGAAATATGTTATGCCTTCAACGTTGCTTTTGCTTCGTTTGTCTTTATTTTAATTGGGGTGCTTCGGTCATTGTGTGTAGGAATCCGTTAATTCAAATTGCTTCACATCGATTAGAAGAATAGCAAACTGAGCGAGGAGTTGCCACCTTTTCATTAGAGAAAATTTCTGTCAAAATTGTGAAATGCCGACAAAAGTTGAAAGAAAATTATTTATACCAGTTTTTTCATGCGAAGTATGCAAGTTATTAAATTTCTTGGAACAAGTGAAGAATAATGGAAATGGTCTTTTTTCTTTTTTTTTTTTTTTAAAATGCGTGTTTTGAGCTAAGTAATTGAATGGTGAAAAAATTAAGCGTCGCTCTCAAGTGGTTTAGAAGTTATAGGGGTCAACGTTTATGAAAATGGGCTTAAAAACCTGTGTTTTTTTGTTGTTGTTTTCGAACATAAGTAAACGTAATGGATATCAAAAGAAAGGTTATGCTAAAACCTTTTTAATGAGCATTCAATCATAAAAATCTATGCATTATTTTGGATGATATAACTGTTTTTGTACTCAAAGAATTTGAGGTGTGCTAATTTTGGTTGTCCTTTTGAAGTGTTTGTCTTTGAGACTAGAAATATAAATGTTTTCATAGAAGTATGTTATTTATTGTTATTTCGTAAAAGGTTGAACAGTCAAGTGTGCACAATATATTAAGTTTTATATTTTAACAATTAATGCAAGTACTTTTGAAGTTTGTTGTACACTTACATATAGTATATTGAGACCAAAAAAAGGCGCCGCAGGCGAAAAATTGTTATAAAAAATCGCGCGATTTTTTATAACAATTTTTCATTTTTGGATAGTTAGCAATAAATGGATTTTTTATAATTAATACCTAACTGAATAGGTCATGGTATGACCTCTTGCTACCCATATTGCTTAAATTTTATTAAAAAAAATCGAAAAACAGGCAAATGTGTAGTAATTTTTCAACTTTTGATCCCTATAACTTCTAAACCACTTGAGAGCGACTCTTAATTTTTTCAGAATCGAACTTAGGAGCCCCAAATCCATATAATTACATGTAAAAAAACACAAATTTTGCATTTCCATTTTTCTTCAATTATGCCAATTTCTTTTTTGCAAATTGTGTTTTTTTTTTAACTGATTTGATAAAACAAAACAAGATTATTATTGTATCTTTTGTATCATTATTGTATCTAAATTGCAAATTAATGGAAACTCAAAATTTCTTGTTTTTTTTTTTATTACATGAATTTGAGACTTCTTAGTTCAATTTTGAAAACATTTAAGTTCGCTCTCAAGTAGCTTAGAAGTTATAGGGGTCAAAAGTTGTAAAAATAGACTTAAAAATGGGTAACAAGAGGTCATACCATGACACATTAAATTAGGAATTAATTATAAAAATCAATTTATTACTAACTATCTACTATGAAACAAACATGAAAAATTCTCGCGATTTTTTATACCAATTTTTCGGATGCGGCGGTTTTTTGATCACAATTTAATTTTTAAAAATAAAATTACTGGCATTACTTGTAGAGATATACCACTTGTATATTGTACACACTTGACTCAGAGTCGTCAGATGAAATTACCACCAAATTTCTCTTGTTCTCTCACTTAAAATAACCAATAATAACCACGCTCGAAAAATACCTCAAAATACCACAAATCACCACAAATTACCACAAAATACCTCAAATTACCACAAAATCCCTCAAATTCCCACAATACGTCAAATTACCACGTAATCCCTCAAACTCCCTCTTATATGAAAATTTGGTCTGTTTATTGAGGAATTGTACAAAACAAAGAGAAAACATATACATACATACATACTACTAGAAACAATTGTTTTTTGCACTAAAGTGCATGCATTCATGTGCATTCAGCAGGATGATCAGAGTGTGATTTTTAATGAAAATTGTAGAACAAGCAAATTTACACAATAGATACATATAAACCACCCAATCAAGTGCATTCAGTCATTTTAACAATTTTTTTAACGGATCGTTTATTTAATTCGTATTTTTGCCATGCGTGTTAAAAATGTTGAGGTATTTTGTGGTAATTTGAGGGATTTTGTGGTAATTTGAGGGAATTTGTGGTATTTAGAGAAATTGAGGTAATTTGGGATATTTTGTGGTATTTTGAGGTATTTTTTTCCAACGCGAGAAATTTTTACCACAAAATACCGTGGGAATTGACACATCCCACAATCGTTGAAAAATACCATAAACACTATTTATCATGCTTTTGTGGCAACATAGACTTGACTGTTCATCCTTTTTACGAAATAGGCATTAGTAACACAAACTTTTTAACCCTAAACCTGATAGGTCAGGGTATATTACTTTTGTGCAAACGTTTGTAACGAGAGAAGGAAGCGAGTCCGGTATAGAAAAGTTTATATATTCTTGATCAGCGTCGCCTCGTGAGTCGAGCTATTCATGTCCGTCCGTCCGTCCGTCCGTATGTGTGTTGTCCGTATGTGCGTTGTCCGTAAACTCAGGATAAGGAGATGAGATAATTTGCTGAAACTCGGTACACATAGTCAGGTCCAACGAGTTACACTGTTTAATATTATAGGAATCCGCCCACGGACACGCCCACCTCCCATACAATGCAAAAATTGAAAACTCAATAAATAAGCTTGTGTTTAACATATAGAACAAGATTTTGTTATGCATGCATTTTATATCAAAATAAAGATATCTTCGAAAAATGGATGTCGCCCTCCCACAGACACGCCCACTTCCCATATAACCCAAAAATTTAAAACTCAATAAATAAGCTTCTGTTTAACCTAGGGAGCTTAAAGTTTTTTTGGCAATCGGACAAGTACTTTAGGAGTAATCTATGTACATTCACATTCAAAAAAAAAAAAAAAAAAAAAAAAAATCAGAGAAACCAACCAACTTGATAACCTCTTCCTTTTTGAAAAGTCGGTTAATAAATAATAAATTTGTTATTTTTACATGCAGCCGGTTTGAAAATGTTTGTTCATTATGTCAGGTGTAAACTTTCTTCTTTGTGTAACTTATTGTTGAACGGCAATATTTTACTGTTATCATGGTAATATATGCAAAAAAAAAATTAAATTAACAGTAAATATCAGGGGCGTCTTGGAAATATGTACAGCTTAATACAGTTTTTATAAAATGTTTATGTAATGCATAATATTTACTCAATATTAAAAGTAATTCCTTTTAGCAAAATGCGGAAGTTAACTCAATTTATAAAAAAATTTGATATCAAAAAACTAAATAAGTGTCTGTCAGAGGTTGTCTTGTAGCGTTATATGTAGTATTTCATATGGCTCTGTGAATAAAATTGCTAATAACAACGATATAGACGCTGCTAAGCAGCGTGCTGGTCAACAAAATATTTTAAATGACCTTGATCGGAGAGCTATAAGTCATTAAATTATTACAGTAACAGAAAAATCGGGCACTGACGTTCAAAAGTAGCTTTAAAATGAATTGGGGAAACAAGTTTCAAGAACGACTGTCAAAAGAGAGCTAAGAAATATGGAATACACTGCGGAAGCTCAAGAAACCTCTATTTATACACGTCACAGAAAGTTGCGGCTATAGTTTGTAAAAGCTCATGTAAATTGTTCTTTGGAGCAGTGGTATTTCGTGATTTGGACTGACGAAAGCAAAATACACATTCGCAGACCCGAGAAACAATTTTCATATTTTGTGTTAATAAATTAGCTGATACATGTCCGGTGCCCGTGTCGGTGAATGTCCGACCTCTGCACAGAAAAAAACGTGCTAGTTTTGGAACACCTTGGGCAGGCACAGTGTACGAACGAAGACCGTATCGGGCACTCGTCGGTTTATTGTGTCCGAATATGGTCACTCGTTTTTTTAACACTTTATTGACATAATACAGACTAACTACGATACTATTTCTAGTGATTTTCTAAATAAAATTTTGCCTGATACTTCGGACTTTTGTACCTGAGCACTTTCGAACGGGCACAAATTGTTTTTCGAGAGACCAGACGAAATTCGGTATGTATGAAAATAGTCATCCAAAAGTATAACTGATCCAGATGTAAGAAAAGTTTTATTCTGAGGTCAACTTACCAGAAATCAGAAAGATCACGGTCAATGTCTAAATCAATTATTTCAGTATATCGGTGATTCCAAATCAATTCGACAAATTTTAATCAAAATCTGACCTTAGTGCTTCCGATTTTTTTGAAGCTTTGTAGGTTAGAAGTTAAAAAAACATATTCTGTGTTTTTTATTATTGCGAAATTTTTTTTTTTTTGCAAAGTTATATAATGTCAAAAACATTGAAAATCATACAAAAATTTAATAGATGCGTGTATTTAAAGAGCTGTATCTTCTAAACTGTAAGTTGGACAGAAAATAAACTCAGGTATAGTTTAAGTAACTTGAATGGATCTTTCTGGTGGTATCATTTTTTTAAAGTACTTTTATGGCAAAAAGTTTTTTTTCTTATCCCGAAATTTACCATTATATTTTTCACAGTCGGCGCAACAATTTTTTCACCATTCTAATAAAATGTAGTATGTAGGCATTCATTCTGAAGGTTTGTGCATAATTTTAAGTTGGATCTCCAACGATTGCTATTTTTAATGAATTTTTTAAAAAATGCCTGCTAAAGGTTTCATATATTTGTATACAAATAATCAAATTTTAATGTAAAAAAGATATTGTTCCTTATTTTATATATGCAGTAACTCTTTGGTTTGAAGGAAGCCCTTCAACTGTGCCTCGACTGTGAAAAATATGATGGTAAATTTCGGGATAAGAAAAATAAACTTTTTTCTATTAAAAAACTATAAACAAATGACACCACCAGAAAGTTCCATTCAAGGTTCTTAAACTATACCTGAGTTTCTTGTCTGTGCACCTTACAGTTTAGAAGATAGAGCTGTTTAAATACATGTACCTATTTAGTTTTTTTGTCATTTCTTATATTTTTGAGAGTGTATAATTATGTAAAAAAAATTAACTTGCAAAAAAAAAGTACGCAGTTATTATATTTTTCAGATGAACAATCCACCAAAAAAGTTTCAAAAATAGTGATGTCAGAAAAGTGTGCCTTTTGGCATGGAATCACCGATATATGGTTTAGATATATATATATATATTTCAGTTTCAATTTCAATTTATTAAGTAATAAATTATAAAAATCAATAACATCAAGTGGCCATTGCATAGCCCAGATGTCCATCTGATTGAGAACATTTGGTTTTTACTAAATAAAAGGGTATATGACTATCCTATATGACTATGTTGAGCTTTGCCATCATCAATGGTTTTTCAACATCGAACATACCGAATCCGCAGCTGCCAGCAAGCAAAGAGGAGCTTTTTTCATGATGCAAAGAAGTTTGGCACGCTTCCAAAAAATGTAAAAACTTAGTAAACAGTATGCCAGTCAGGATATGACAAATAATTACTGCCAAAGGTTGTTATGGTGTTAAACCAAATTAAAAGGAGTATGTCTCCACATCAGACGCAAATGTGGCTATCAACTCCAGCGAATTTATCATTGCCAAACAAATTGATTGACTCTTGCAGTTTGTATTGCATAAGTAAAATTTGGCCCAAGGGACGTCCGTTCACGCTCAATAGATCACGGTAACGCTTGCAAGAAGAATCAGCAGTAGCATCAGCTGTCAAAAATTTTGAAGAGCCATCTATTTGGTAACAGCAAAGCATAAAAATTATCCGAAGCGTTGTTTTCGTTAAAGTTAAATCTAATCGGATCATAGACCGAAAAAAAAACGCAGCTTATATGTTTTAAAAAAATTAATGAAACTAGCCTTTTTTGACCGAACAAATCATATTATTGAAGGAAACATTCGCTGTACTCATAAATTCGCATAATGGGCCTGTAAATTGGCTTCCAATATCTTGTGATTGTGATTTTCTGGCTTATACTTAAGTCGCCCGTTCCTGAAATTGCATAATTTTTAAAAAAAAATTATACCACTTGCTTTATACCATTTATGAATATGAATTTATATAATTTTTGTATATTCTCTAAGATATTTGATAATTTTGCTTTAACAAAAT
Organism: Tetanocera ferruginea; assembly: GCA_958299015.1. Taxonomy (NCBI): domain Eukaryota; kingdom Metazoa; phylum Arthropoda; class Insecta; order Diptera; family Sciomyzidae; genus Tetanocera; species Tetanocera ferruginea. Next base: position 45,698,836 of record OY282642.1, on the reverse strand, counting down.
TAATTGTTGATTTGAATTTTGTGGTATTCTAAAAACTTAATAGCGTGCAAATAGAATGACGTATTGTGATTTCTTAAATTCACTATATTTCCAGAATTATTCACTGTCAAAGTTGAAGCTTCGTTCAGTAAATAAATCGTTTCACTGTACTTGAGATTCATTTCGAATAGCAATGGATAAATTTGAATATATCATCACTCAATAAATTTTGTTTAGACATATTAACACAACTGAAATAGACATACAACAATGTTAAAAAAACGTTATAAAAACTTATAAACTTAGCAATGATTTTCATCATATCAAGCTATAGTAGAGGTCAGGAAGATAGTATGTTTTATGTAAATTTCTTTTTGTTGTATAAAATTTTTTTTCACTTTTTTTTTTCTCATTTAATTTTAACTATCAATAAACTCTTAAGGTCAAAAAGAAAGCTCTCGTCATCTAGTTTACTTCAGACATATAAAAAAGTTTACAAAAACAAAAAAATCAAGCCCTTTTAATATCAAAAACAAAGAAATAAATGCCCAAAAGAGAAGAAAACTTTTTTAAATAAATATGTTAATTAAGTTTTCTCAGACAAACTTAGGCGTTAATACAAACATATATGTTGCATACGCAAACGCGCGCACACACATAAACATACACACTTATATTCATTCGTAGAAATCAAAAGGTATGCAATATTCGCAACTTCGAGTCAGAAAAACTTAACTGATTCGTCTAAATATATACTAGGTATGTGCCCAAAATAAGAAACCGCTCGGAAAAACTGCGGCGGGAATATTGAGCAATTCCTTAATATAGAAATGCAGCAATTTGAATGTAAAACTTATTTTAAACTTGTAGCAGTACGACGAAAATTTCATTTAATTGATTTATTTAAAACTTCGCAAAATAAAATTTGGTCTAATATATTCCAAAGTGAGTCAATGAAATTGCATTTTTTGTTTTACTTTTCTACCTAATAGGTTATAGTAATAAAATCAAGGTTTTTGCTCCTAAACATATGGTCATTTCCAACACAACCAGTAGCACTTTATAAGGTTAATGAAAGAATTATTTAAAAGAGACAACAACACTGTTCTGCATACATGCCATATTAACACCACAAAAAGATTTTTTCTTTTACGTTGAAGTATGAGCTTACCTTGTGGTTGGCGCTGTTGAGCTTTGTTGTTGGTTGTTGTTGCTATTGTTGATGCATCAACGTTTTGACAAACAATCTAGTGCGAATCAAGATAGAAAAATTAATTAGTTAAATTTTTGCTGCATAGCCATGTTTGGGTAAAATAAAATAACGTTCGCTCTTGCTTCCTTCCTTCACTGCTTCTTCTAGATCATCACACTTTCTGCTTGACTGATTGTTTTAAATGTTTAAGCACTCAAACATAACAAAACTAATTTCAGCACATCTTTTATTTTACTTTTCTTTTTACATTTAGAGGTCGTCGCCGGATATAAGATATAAATCGTAGCTCAATAATACAAGCCAATCAATATGACGGAGGACACTGAATATAAAAAGTTGCCAGTGGAAGAGCGCTGTGTGCACAAATTGTGGAAGGCGCGTGTCGATGGTTACGAAGAAGCAGCCAAAATTTTCCGTGAAATAGACGATGAAAAATCCCCAGAATGGCAAAAGTTTATGGGACTAATAAAAAAAATGGTGGTCGATTCAAATGCAATGGCCCAGGAGAAAGGTTTGGAGGCAACGTTAGTTTTCGTTGAAAACTGTGGCAATGCGGGGCGTACTGTGGGCGATGCAATGTCGGGAATTGTACAGAAATGTATTGCAGCACCAAGAACAAAAACAAAGGAACTCTCTGTACAGGTCACTTTGATGTACATAGAGATTGAGAAGCAGGAGGCCGTTGTAGAGGAACTAATCAAAGGCATGGAACATAAGAATCCAAAAATTGTCTCTGCCTGCGTGGCAGCAACAACATTGGCTTTGCATGATTTTGGTAGCAAAGTAATTAGCGTAAAGCCATTAATAAAAAAGTTGGCTCCATTGATGAGTGATCGCGATAAGGCGGTGCGTGATGAGGGCAAACAGTTGGCTGTGGAAATATATCGGTAATTATTATATATATTAATGATATAAATATGGTTGCATGAGTTATTGATGTATTTTTTTTTATACATCACAAACAATTTCAGCTGGATTGGCGCTGCGATGAAACCACAAATTGCATCATTGCCACAGATTACCATAAAAGAGTTAGAAGATGAATTCGATAAACTAAAGGGTGAAAAAGCGGAACCCATAAGGTAATGTTTTTGTTGTCAAATATGTTTATATTTTAGTTATAATTAACAAATGCTTACTCATCAATTTTCCAGATATTTAAAATCTCAACAAGAACGACAACAAGCCATTTCGACTGCAGCTGGCAATGTCGATGACTGTGGTGATGGTAAGTATTGTTTTAAATCATATTGTATAAAATTTTAAAAAATAGCATTATGTGGTAGCCAATTCATGAACTGAATGAACACTATGATACAAGAGATGATGTGAAATAAGTCAAGCTTTACATGGCATTATTTGCTCTCTGAGGTTTGCCATTGTCTGACCTATCAGAAACAATTTTTATTGAAAAAACTTTTGACGCGACTGGGGATCGATCTCGAGCTCTGAGCATGCTAGCTTCACACTTAACCTGCATGCCACGGTCATCACGGTCGCAAGATTAAAATTAGTCCTGCAAGCAATTTGCTCGGTTAATTAATTTATTAGTTTTCTCCAAATAAAACTATTTCGAAAGTTTTGTGATATTTATTCAAAGGGAAAGTACAAAGGGAGAATACAGTAATTATTTTAGACACAATCAGCCCAATCATGAAACTTAAGAATTTCCAAAAAGTATTTTAACTTTATCTTAAAACGGAAACTTCCATTTACAACTCCGGGAGAAAATGTTTCATGATTGGGCTGAATAATCATTTGGAAGACAATTTTATGAAATGACTTATATCCGTATATCTTCATGTTTATAGTAAATGACAATTTTCTGCTAGATGTTTTAAGTGTGAGGCTTGCGAGCCTAAGAACCTTGGCAGCCCGGGTTTAACTTTCCTCATATCTGAAAGTTTTGTTTCTATAGTAAGTTTCTCAATTGAATACATTTTTCTCATCAGCCGTCACCTCTCTGCAGACAACGAAAAACCTCAGCAGATAGCCCGATCACGATAACAGTTCGCGAGTGGTGCTTAGGTTATATGAAGGCTGTAGCACAGATTATTGAATTCCTCTATCTGCGATTAGTTACTTTAAAGTAGTGTAGGAGTACTTTTCCCTTAACCGAATGCAGAGGAACCAGAACTGATTCCACTGTTAACACATCAGGGTAAGAGCCTAACCTGACTAGTTCGTCCGCTTTCTCTGCTTTACTAGCTTGGACTTAGATTTTACTGCAGCTTAGAATAGCCGCTTGGCTATCTGACAGTATCGCTGCATTTAGGTTGTTTGTGTTTTCTCGATAGTTTAGCCCGACAAACCTCTCTTATCGCTTAAGTGCTGCCTGAAAGACAATGGCTGAGTTTGGTAGTCAGAATGAGTTCGCAAACCCAGTTTCTCCGAGAATGGGAAGGAAGTCTGTACTAATCAGCAGTTTCGGTGGCAGTAAACTAAGGATTTTTCCATGCCCATGAAGTTTTCCCCTTCAGTAGCCTTTAGTCTGGTCGGACTGCTCGATGCAGTTAGTTTAATATGTAAATCAATAGGAAGCAAGTGAATAAGAATGTTTAGTGCATCTGTAGGACATGAACGAGTTGACTTCGTTATGTCTAGGCGTGCAGAGCACTGAACTCTGGGAAATTTTGTTAACATTTTACGCTTTGCTTAGTGTAGGCCACCTCACCAGTGCATCATATGAAATAATCAGGCGCACTTCCGCAGTGTAAAGCCATAAAAGGATTTTCGGCTTAAGACCCATTTCTTGCCGAATGTTTTTTTAATAGGCGTAGAAGGCTACACAGGCTTTTTTAACCCTTTGTTCATTCAATGATTGATTTCAGCTCAGTTTCGAATCTGTTTTCACTCCCAGATTATTGCAGAGCTGGATAAATAAGGTGTTGGATCATTTTAACGTGTTAGATTAAAGTGCTGCACGTTGGTTTTTGTGGTATCAGTGGTACAATTTCTGTTCTTTCTTGCTAGGTTTCACTCCTAGCCAGCACTTGGCAGCTCTGTGGCTGTGTTTATCCAAAACTCCCTTCATAATCTCGCTGAGTATGCAGTGAAGCAATATTGATACCATAAAAAGCACTTCATATGCATATGCCACTGCCTTGATACCACTATTGTTAATTAGATTCAGCATTCCGTTTAAAGCTATGATCAAAATAAGGGGAGAAATGATTTCCCCTGGAAGTGTTTCTCTATTTACTAATCTGGAATGTTGGCTGTAATCAAGATTCGCCTGGAAAACTCTTGTGCTAAGCATCGAGACACTTCAGTTTTTCACAGGTGGTTCTACACCCACCTCAGTAAGTGAGTCACGGATGGCACTTATGAATGTTAAATTGAAATGTTGTTTGAAATGTATTGAGATATCTCTCAATAGTAGTAATAACCTCATGCAAAGCCGTATTCTTTGATCTCCCTTTAAGGGAGATATTATATTAGGGCTTTGGATATTAATGTTTTATCGAGTATGTTTCTAAAATGAATGTCTAGAATTGTGTCCAGTGTTTTTAATGCGAATGATGATAGTCCAATGGGTGTGTAATCCTCAACTTTCGTAATAAATATAACTTTACCTCTTCTCCAGGTCCTTAGAGTATAGTTAAGATGTTTACAGAGTGTAACCACTTAATTAATTTTTTTATGCATTACTGGTAGAATGCCATCCGGACCTGAATATTTATAGGGTGAAAACCTATTTATGGCACATAAGATATTTTGCTCTTGAATAATGGAACTTACGATCCTTAAAAGAACATCTACCAACTTCTTTGTAAGGACTCATCACACATATCTGTTCAACCGGGAAATGTGTGTCCAAAAGTTGTTCACAATATTCTTATCCAGATTAACATCTCTTAGAAGATTCTGTTCACATGCAATACTCCTTTTTTATAAAGGAAGAGCCGACGTGTTTTTTAGATACGATTTACTAAATCGAGCTGATTGTCTTGATTGACTTTTAAAAATAGTTTCTCTTTATAAATAATGCTTAATTCATTTCAATATATCTGTAGGCTCGTCTCCTATAATTAGTTGTTTATTAACTGCTTTAATTATTTGTTTTCTCAGATGAAGAGGGCGACGTCGGTTATGAAGTGGTCGATCCAATGGATCTGCTCGATCCAGTCGATATATTGTCGAAAATGCCAAAAGATTTCTACGAAAAGCTCGAGGAAAAGAAATGGACCTTGCGCAAAGAATCTTTAGAAGCCCTAGAAAAATTACTGACAGAAAATCCTAAACTGGAGAGTGGCGACTATGGTGCTGTGGTTAGTGCTTTAAAAAAAGTGATAACAAAGGATACAAATGTTGTGCTTGTTGCTTTGGCTGGTAAATGTTTAGCGCAGCTTGCAAAAGGTTTAGGAAAACGCTTTTCAGCCTATTCACTGGTAAGCTTGGGAAATAAAAATTTATAAAATTTTCCAAAAAAATATGCAAAAAACTTCCTTCGTTTCATTTAGGCTTGTATCTCTTCGCTGCTGGAAAAATTCAAAGAAAAAAAATCCAACGTTGTTGCGGCATTGCGAGAAGCTGTCGATGCCATCTACCCTTCAACAAGCTTAGAAGCAATGCAAGAGTGTATCGTGGAATCCTTAGGCAATAAAAATCCAAACGTCAAATCAGAAACGGCTTCATTCTTAGCACGCGCTTTTGTACGCACACAGCCGGCGGCAATTAACAAGAAGTTGCTTAAACTGCTAGTGACAACGCTTATTAAAACTCTGAATGAACCCGATCCCACGGTTCGGGATTGCTCAGCAGATGCTCTGGGCACGCTCACTAAACTTATGGGTGAAAAAATTGTTGGCCCCTTTCTTGTTGATGTTGATGCCTTAAAGTTAGCCAAAATTAAAGAATGTCAAGAGAAAGCTGAAATAATCGTTAAAGTTCCTGGTACAAAAAAGGCGGGCACGGCACGACCGTCAACAGCCCCGCCTGGCACAAAACAGACACCTTCAACTGCATCTGTTTCACGTGGTGCTGCTGAACCGCGTTCAGCTGCAACACGACCTGCTACAGCGGCAGCGGGATCAAAGAAAACTATGCCAAAGAAAGCTGGTGGCAACGGTGTTGGCGGAGGCTCAACAGCAGCAACACCGTTAAGCAAATCGAGCTCCACAAAAGTATTAGCCACAGAGCGTGAAATGTCGCCTGACGAAGTGCAGTGCAAGTCTGAAGAACTTCTAGCTGCAGATGTATTGACAGGTTTGAGTGACTCAAACTGGAAAAATCGTTTGGCTGCAGTAGAGAATATTTTACAACAAGTGTCAGATTTTGATAGCAAGTTTGCTGGTCTTTCGCAGATTGTAATACGCACTATCAGTGGCCGCAAGCCAGGCCTTAAGGTATTTATTTTGTTGTAAAGCATAGCAAATTATAGTTTAATGGTTTTTATTATTGCTTAGGAAATGAATTTCCAAGTCTTAAAAATTAAGTTGGACATAATACGCATTGTTGCCGAGACATATCCCATCACATCAACTACAGTTGAGCTTGTCATCAATGAGATCACTGAGAAATTGGCAGATGCCAAAAATGGAGCCACGGCTGCGGATGTTCTCACGGCATTCGCTGAGGGCGTCAAATTAGATTTTGTTATTAGCAAAGTGTTGGGCTTTGCATTTGAACAAAAGTCACCCAAAGTGCAGTCGGAGGCCTTAAACTGGGTAAGCAAGGCTATACTGGAATTTGGCTTTCAGCTACAGCCCAAAATGCTGATTGAGGATCTGCGTAAAGCTGTTCAAAGTACAAATCCTACAGTGCGCCCAGCAGCAGTTAATCTTGTCGGCACCTTATCCATGTATATGGGCAATGCTTTAATGATGCTCTTTGACAATGAAAAACCAGCCTTAAGATCACAACTGCAGGCGGAATTTGATAAGAATATTGGTGAGAAGCCACCCAAGCCAATAAGAGGAGTTTTGAAAAGATCCACTGGTGGCACAGATAACGAGGGTGATGAGAATAGTCATGAAGAAAGCCCCGAACCTATTAATTTCACTGATTTATTGCCACGCGTGGATATCTCACCTCAAATAACGGAAAATTTGTTAAAAGAAATGTCCGATAAAGATTGGAAGACACGCAATGAAGGACTTAATAAGTTACAGTCTATACTTTCGGAGGCCAAGCTTATTAAGCCACCAATCGGCGATTTGGGCCCTGCATTAGCTCTACGCCTGTTTGACTCAAATGCCAAAATAGCTCAAACTACTTTAGCTATCTGTGAACAACTATCCATTGCTATGGGGCCCAGTTGCAAGGCACATGTGCGCACTTTATTTCCAGGCTTTCTACATGCTTTGGGCGATAATAAAACTTTTATACGCGCCGCTGCGTTATCTTGCATGAATAGCTTTGGTGAAAAAGGCGGCTACAAAGAGTTCTTCGAGGGTAAGTTCGATCGATTCATTGTTGTTGATTATTTAAGTCAATTTTTTTTTTGTTTTTATTTGCTATAAACAATAATCAAATGAATATAATAAACTGAACAAACTCAATTTCTGTGAAACGTGATTAACCTCTCGCTGCTGACTGATATAAGTTGGAAATATTCAGTGTAATTTATTTTGAGCCGAGTTTGAATCCATAGTTCTGTTTGACAAATAATAACTTCACTAACTTTGTTATACATTTTCAACCGTGCTTAATTCCGATTTAATTTGTAAAATATTATATATATTAACCCATTAAAAGTATCAAAACCTTAATTGAAACATACTCAATTCATTGTTCTAAAGAATTAAATGAATTTTTAGTAATAAAGAAATTATAACGCCTGCTGGTTTGCCGACAATGAATCAACATCAATGTTTCTTTTTGCCTTTTAAGACCTTACTTGTGAATTTTATTAGTGATTTTGAATTTCTCCTCCTATAAAGGCGAAATGATTTCGGATGCATTGAAGTCAGGCTCTCCAGCGTTAAAATCAGAGTTATGGGCTTGGTTAGCTGAAAAAATGCCAAACATACCGCCAAAAACCATTACCAAAGATGAGCTAGGCTCAATGATACCGCACTTGTATGCACATGTCTGCGACCGGAATGCAGATGTGCGTAAAAATGCCAATGAAGCGGTTTTGGGCATAATGATTCATCTTGGCTTCGATGCTATGGTCAAAGCTTTGGATAAACAAAAACCTGCCTCCAAGAAAGATATACAAGCTGCTTTGGATAAGGCTAGACCCAACTTACCAATGAAACCTCTACCTAAAGGCAAGCAGCAGGCACCAATACCAGAAGAAATTAAAAAAGTTGTGCGCGGTGGAGGTGCTCAGAAGACAGCAGGAAATAATAAAACAGCTGCTGCTGAAAAGTCAACAGCTACATCAAATAGAAAGAAAGAAGAAGATGTTGACACTTCACCGCTGCTTGCAGTTAACAACTCCAAAAATCAGCGTTTAATCGATGAGCAAAAAATGCGCGTACTTAAATGGACGTTTACCACACCGCGTGAGGAATTTACAGATCTGCTGCGTGAACAAATGACTGTGGCCAATGTTAATAAAGGACTAATGGCGAATATGTTTCATGACGATTTTAGGTAAATGTGTTTTTAGTTTATTGAAAAAATGTAGATAATTTATTTGTCTTCTTTGTCAGGTATCATCTAAAAGTTATTGAATCATTGAACGAAGATTTGCCTAACAACAGCAAAGCGTTAGTCTGCAATCTGGATTTGATATTGAAGTGGCTGTCACTACGTTTCTACGATACAAACCCTTCTGTTTTGATTAAGGGTCTCGAGTATCTCAATCAAGTATTTCAGACATTAGTAGATATGGAATATATTTTGGCAGAAAATGAAGGCAGTGCATTTATACCACATCTGCTGTTGAAGGTATGACTGATTTTGATAGTGCTCTTGATTGTCTCTATTGATATATTTATGTAATATTGTAGCTTGGCGATCCCAAAGATACTGTACGCAACGGTGTACGCAGTCTGCTGCGTCAAATTTTGCTTGTCTATCCCTACACCAAGGTCTTTGTCTATGTCATGGATGGTCTTAAATCAAAAAATGCACGCCAACGTACAGAGTGTTTGGATGAGCTGGGTTATTTAATTGAAAGTTACGGTCTGACTGTTTGTCAGCCATCACAACAAGTAGCACTAAAAGAAATTGCGCGCCATATATCGGATCGCGATAATTCTGTGCGTAACGCCGCCCTGAACTGTGTGGTACAGGCCTATTTCCTAGCAGGTGACAAAATTTATAAACTAATCGGTCAAATGAGTGAAAAAGATCTCTCAATGCTTGACGAACGCATAAAACGAGCTAAAAAGACTAAAAAACCAACGCCACCAGTTGAAGTAAATGTTATTCAAGCTAAACCAGCAGTTGCGCAAATAGCACATCAGGACAGCATAGAAATAGATGAACTAGCTGGTAATGGTTGTGACGAGTTACCAGCACCAGATGAACATATATCAAATGCACAAAGGTATGTGTGTGAATAGTACGCTCTTACAGGCTTTTTGCAAACGTTCAAATATTTGAGATATTCTCGATCATGCTTTACTACGCTTGGTTGTTGTCACTAAATATTACTCTGTAGCGTTCGATTGATTCCACAAATGAATGCTATAGTTCTTGAAGATTAAATTTTTAAGATTTTTAACGTTCACTGCTCACAACCAACCGCTCATGAAAATATTTAATAATGTAATTAAAAAAAATGCAAATTTCAAAATGGAGTTTACGTTGCATCATGTTTGGGTGTTAAATAATTATCTTAAATTGATTTGAAACAAGGTTTGCAAAAAGTTAAACAAAATTAAGCTAAAAAGCTTTTAAAGCGCTACTTTATCATGTAATAAAAAGAAAATATTTTTTTCAACATAACTAGAATTAAGAATGTTGTATAGTATAGATTTGTTGTTTTTGAAAAAATTGGGTTTCTTTAAGAATTTAACTAATTGCCATATTTTATTTACGATTCAGTTCTCGATACTCTTATGAAGCTAACAGCTCTATGGAAGAAAAAGAATTGCGTGCTACACCGCTCATACGACAAGCGTAATTTTAATATTTACTTTTTTATTTATGTTGCTTTTGACGTTATTGTTTAGCATAGTTTTTATGTTTTCTTACTTTGAGCCTTGTTTATGTTCTGTTCATTATTTATTCGTTCTATGTATTTGTTCTCGTATTGTTTGAATTTTATTAGCGTTTATTTAATTTTTTGGCGTACGAACTTGCTTTTTTATAACAATTATTGTTCATAACGCTTATTGACTAGAACAACGTTTTGTCAAAAATCTTAATTTTTCAGTTATTCACGCTTCACACCAATGTCACAGCAATCAAAATCAAGTGTACGAAGAACATAAAAAATTTAACCTTTGACTGACTGTTTGTTGCAAGTGAGAAAAAGTGAAGAAAACTCAAGTTTTTGAAAAGCTATGCTTTTTGAGCCATGCAGTTGTTTAGAATGATCATTTTTAAAATATCACAAATTTCAACATTTCAAAAACGTGTCTAAATGCTAGTCCCTTATCACAAACTCTTTGTATAAAATTTGTTTCCAAGCTTATAATCGTAATAATTTTAAAATTATTACTATAATAAATATCAAATAAAAACTTTTTAAAGACTTTAAAAAAAAAAACTTATAACTACAAATCTCTTCCATTTCCCTTTGTATAGATGCCAAAAAGAATGGATAATTCTTTTATATAAAAACGAAAATTATCTTAAATTAAAATTTAATCAGTGTTTATATTGAACTTAACATGAGAACGCTATAAATAATAAATTTTTAATAGTCTATAAAAAAAAAAATATTGTTTTGTTATTCTCTTGTCTTGTCTTTGAATTGAAAACTTTCATCAATGTTAAATTTTAAAGAAATGTATATATAATTCATTGGGATTGCATGCAACATCAAGTATTTTTTTCTCTTAAGAACCCTACTTTTATGTTGTGCTTTAAGTGTTCTTCATTATTTGTTGTGTTGTATGTTTAAAATCAATATTTGTGTTCAAAGCTTACAATTTCTTTGTGTATTCTTTTTGTTACAATAGAACGTTTGACCAACCTGCAGCCACAATGACTCATCATCAACTATATCAACCGCCTAGACCAACTGGCCCCTTTGGACTTGATCCAGATGTTATAGCTGAAATTGAAAAAGGTTGGGTTCGTGTCGATCAAATGCCTCAAGTTGATGTGCCGCGTGTGGATATCTCCTTGCTTTATGAGCCTATAAAAATCATTCCCACACGTGACGGTGTACAATATCCACAGGATAAATTTGAACAGTTAATATCTCGTTCAAATTATATGCAGGCGCATACAACTCCGCCACCTCCTTCTGCGCTGGGTGCTGGCGGTGGTGGAGTATCACCATATATGAGTCCACAACAGCAGCAACAACAACAATTCAATACAACTTTCTACACTCATTCTTCGGTAACAAGCAATAGCAATTCGCCCAAGTAAGTAACAGCTTCAAAATTTCTGCTTTAACTGTTAAATTTTAATTTATTTTATTCTAACAGTCTGGCAGATGTTCTACCAAAACATGATCCGCATTTGATCAAAATAATAAAGGCTATTTCAAGTACGGATACTCTAAAGGCACGTGCTGCCATAAATGAACTAAATGAAATTATAGATTCGCCCGAGAAACAAGCAGTCTTGCGCGACTATGAAGAAATTTTTATACAAAACGTTTTGGGACAACTAAAGGTATGTGATATAAAAACAAGCTGAACTAAATCAAAATTTGTTAAAAAATTACCAAAAAATATTCACTGAATCTTCTGATTAACTCACTGAACAGATTAAGAACGCAAGATTTTTAAGAAAGGTATCTGCCTAGAGTTTTTATGACAAGTAACTGCTCTTGCTATATATCATTATATCATTTGGCGACGCGCTAACGATTCACCTAAGGGATCTTTGGAAGATGGATCGCTTTTCGATCGTCATAGCGATGAATGCGCGATTCTCGAAAAATTCCAAAATCTTCTTTCGCTCATTCCGGCGATCGTTGGAAGATGGATCGCTTTTCGATCGCTCAAGGGATGAATGCGCTATTAAAAAAATTTTCAAAATCTTCCTTCGCTCATTCTGGCGATCATTGGAAGAGGGCTTTTTAAAAAGCTTTCAAATCTATCATTGGAATGTGAAGCAGACTCGTTTAAATTAATCAAACAATTTTACTTGTAAGCAACTTCATGGAACTGCTAGTTCAAATCGCTGACAACCTCTAAAAGCGATGTCTTGGCCACATGACATATCTCATCAGCGAATCACTTACGACCCCTTCTGCCGATTCGTGAACGCATTCCTGGCGAATCTTCCCGGCGAATCGTTTAAAACTCCTCCCGGCGAATCGTTCGCGGCTCTTCCTAGCGAATCGCCCAAGCCTCATCTCGGCGATTCGTCAGCGAATCTTCCAGGGGAATCGCTTAAGACTCTGCTTGGCGATTCGTCGGCGAATCTTCCTGGCGAATCGCTTTTATGACCTCAGCTGCTTACATTCGGCGGTACTCGCAAGACTCTCAAAAGAGCTCGCCGGCGATTGTTTCCTCTTCCAAGCGATTCGCTGGAGATTCTCAGGCAATTGAAAATGTTTGCAGGGATTCAATTTGTTGTGAGAGCGCGTCCAAAAATATAGTTTTTTTAATGCTTGCCAACTGTTGCAAAGCTTAAGATTTATCTGATAAGATCTATCCAAAAATAAAAACTGCTTGATTTCTCAAATATGGCTATGTTCAGATTTAACTTTTAAATAAATATAAATATAATTTTGATAGTGCAGACGATTTTAATGGCTATTGATGGGATCTACAATAATATTCGTGTTGTATTTCTTGCCGTAAATTTAGGGGCGTCAGGTTCATAGTTTCAGGTGCATTTTGTTCTAACAGTACTATTCTTAACTTCAATCTATACGATTAATTAAAAATATACGATGAACAATAGTGAATATTGAAGAAACTCTGGTATCAGTCAGATATTCTTATTTGTTATGAGCCAACTTATCCTTCCATTTATCCAGTTTTGGTATATTGCAGAAGTTTGGAGCAGCATTTTTTTAGTATCTCTGATTTTTTCTGAGGAAGTTTTATTAATTATAAAACCAATTATTTTATTGGCTTGCAAAAATGTCTAAAATAAATACAAACTAGCTGATCAGATTGAATACGGTTACACAACCGATTTATTGCAATGCAAAACAGATCAATTCCGATTCGAAGTTGACAATATAGGAATTCAAAACATCTATTGCCCCAATAAATGTCGATAAAAATTGGATGCAACAATGATAACGACTATTTTTACACTAATTTTAAATGTTTACTCAAGTGTTCTCTGGGGAAATTGTAAACGTTACTGTTTTTAGGATTTATTTTTGCGAGAGTTTTTAGAAAAAGTTCGTCACCGTGAAGTTCGTCAAGTGAAACTATAATTTAGAAACTAAGTGAGTGTGTTTCAGGTGAGAGTGTAATCGAACAAATTTTTCGTGGTTCACCGTTATGCGAGAACGAAGTATACAAAAATTACGAGAATGTTTCTGTACGTAATATATGTATAAGACAGTTTAGTAACGTTGGTGCTTTCAAGTGGAGTTCTCTAATGTTCCGTTTATCGACAGACTAATTTATGTGGATTATCCGCTATGTTTAGCGTTTAAAAAACTGTCAATGAATTACTTGGCGTGGGGCAAAAAAAAACAGACCTCGAAAAAAGATGATAAGAAAGTCACCAAGTCTTCACTTATTTTGTGCTGAACTTATGCCCAAAGTAGGCTAGAAATCAATGTTGCAAACAGCTTATTTAATATTTGAAAGAAGAGTTTCCTGGATCTTGGCGGAATAAACCCAAATATCAAGGTCATTAGTGAAAGAGAAATCACCACATTAGAAAAATGAGGTCGAATTGTTGGTTGGCCTTCACAGTCTCCAGATGCGAACCCAATCGAAAAGGTCTGAAGCAGTGAAGCAAAAGATCAAAAAGAAACATATCCGCAATATTGAAAAAATTGTATGGAGCTACCACGTAAGTTTGCTCAAAACTAGTACTAATAGCTCGTAGATGTGAAGCTATTGTTGTTCAAAGGCGGGTTTATACATTGTACCACATAAATTTTGTCTAGACAAATAAACAAGCATTTGTCAGCCGATAACGTTCTTTCCAGACAGACTATATATTTCAGTAATGCATTCAAATTTCGCCTTTAAATCTTTGGTGGATAATCTAGAGTATTTTTATAAAAATACAAAAAAAAATATGAGAAAATAAAAATAAAAAATATTAAAAAAAAAATTAAAAAAACTTGAAAAAATTAAAATAAAAAATATAAAAAAACAAAAAACTCTAAAAAATTTAAAATAAAAAAATCAAAACATTAAAACAATAATAAATAATTAAAAATAAAAAATAAAATATAAAAACTAATACATAAAAAAATAGCATAAAAAAGAAAATGTAAAAAATTAAGCACAGAAGAAAAATTAAACAACTAAAAAATAAATAAAAAGGAAAAAAAAAAATTTTTAATAAGTGGTAAGAGTGTTTTGTGGCAAAATGGAAAGCGGAAAAGCGCTAGTACTCATGAAAACGCTATCAAAATTGGAAGAAGTCAAAACGTAGTGTGCAATGTTTTCAGATATAAAACCGACTATGGAAAAAACTTTAAGGAAAATCGGTTGAATTTTTGTAAGAATCACATGACTTGAAAGAGAGAATGGTAGTATGTAGTTTTCTCCAACGAAAAGAAGATCAATTTGGATGGATCAGATGTTTATAACTATCACTTTCTTGATTTGCGAAAAGAGGAATATTTTTTTAAACTCGTCACTAGAACAAGATTTTCCAAAGTTTCCGAGTATGTGTGCACCAGAGCCAAAAAATAAAAAATTAAAACTTAGATGGCGAAGGAAAAAATAAAAAATAGCAAAAACAACAACATGTGTTCTCTGAGCTAATATGGTTCTTAAACAAATTGCAAAAATTACAACAAAAACTAGCCACCACTTTGAGTGTGAATTCCAACAAAATACACAGCAGCTGTTTCTTGCTGTAGCAGCGCGATGCGCCGGCGAAGTCGCATGAACGCACATGAAAATATTCAAGTTGTTGTAAGTGAGCAAAAAAGAGTCAATTGAGCTATGGCACTTACAACCATGGTGTGCACCATTGAAATGAATTTATCAACAGGATAACACTCCTATTCATACGGCAAGTTTCGTTTCAAATTGGATCTGTGAACATAATGCTCAACTATTGTCATGACATCCATACTTCCCGGACCTAAATAATATTGAAAATGTATGAGGTGAGCTAGTTCAGAAGCGTATAAATCAATAGAAAATTTGAGAACCAAGAGTCACTAATTTCTGCCATTAAAATGGCTTTCTGCTGATGAATACCACCCACCATTGAGCATCTGGTACAAAGCTGACAGAGAAAATATAATAAATTCGAGTTCAATAGATAAAGTTTATGAATTCAATTTTAAAAAAGCTGACTTTTTGAAGTTGAATCATTTACTTCATAGCAAGATTAACGTTATTTTAGATTACATAAATGGAAATAATCTTGATGATTCCATTAATTTTTTTTATATGGAACTTTTTGCACCCGTACCATACAGCCTCAATATTGCGAAAAATTCTGCGTATCCCTGGTATACACAGGATTTGAAAATTCTTCGCAACAACAGGAATAGGGCTTGGAAGAAATATGTCTGTAGCTTAGAGTCAAATGACCTAGAAACTTTTGTTTCTGGAATTTGAAAATATCTCAGCTGGATTATATAATGAATATTTAGATAATATTAAGCTGAGGATATTGTCTGATCCAAAAAAATTTTGGGGATTCATAAACACAAAGAAGAAATCTGATGGATTTCCATCTTCATTCAAAACCACTGATGGATTAAGTAACGATCCCGTTATTATTTGTGGCTTATTCGCCAATCTTTCAAAGAATCATTTTGTTCTGATTCTTTTAATCCTGATGAAGATTATTTTGAATATATGAATTCTGGACCCAAAGTTTCTTTGGAACCTTTATCCTTTACTTCTGAGGATATTTTAAAGTACATTGGATCGATCGATGAGGACTTTAATACTGGACCCGATGGAATTCCTGCCGCAGTGTTAATTCAATGCGGTTCCATTTTGTGTCAACTACTATCTTTGCTCTTCAATAAATCAATCAACGAAAGTTATTTTCCAATTTTTTGGAAAAATTCGTACATAAGTACAATTTTTAAAAAGGGTTACAGAAATGATGTTATTAACTACAGGCCCATTGCTAAGCTTTCATCGATTCCAAAACTTTTTGAGCGTATCGTGTATGATCGGGTAAAAATTCACTGCGGAGAAGTCATAACAACTCGTCAGCATGGTTTTGTTAATGGTAAATACACTGTGTCTAATCTTATCGATTTTTGAATGAGGTAACCAGGTCGACTCTATTTATACTGACTTCAGTAAAGCATAAGATAAATTACCTCACAATTTGATTCTATTTAAACTTAAATCAATGGGATTTCCTCAATATTTTGTTAGCTGGATTCAATCGTATTTGACAGTACGATCTTATCAAATAAGATTTCGAGGGGTGTTGTCGTCAGCATTTGGTGCGGAATCAGGTGTTCCTCAAGGTAGTCACCTAGGCCCACTTCTGTTTATAGCAATTAATGATGTTACCCATATTATTAAACATTCTCAATTGTTAATTTATGCAGATGACATGAAAATATACAGAACAATAAATGCTAAAGATAATTCCGACCTACTCCAGACCGATCTGAGTAGACGCTTTATTTGTAAAAAGCATCTTCAATGCTTGGCTTTATAAAACGCTGGGCCAAAGAATTCAGCAGCATGATTACAACCACGTTGTATTATGCAATTGTGCGTCCTCACTTGGACCTCACTTGTGCGTCCTCCTGAGCCCAATCCAAACTTTGGACGGTAAATTTTTTCCGCATTACCTTGTTTTAAGCCACTGTGAATCCATAACATAAATTTTTTTTATGCTATTGGTCGTGGTTTTAAATGGGTTAATGCTGAGAAAGTGCGAAAAAGCTGTAGTAGCTGAACTCTTGTTATTGCATGTAATTGATGTGAAGCTTCCTTGAATTGCTTGAAACAACTCAAGGATTCCATTCCAAAACCGGATTTATGAAAATATTATATTTCTATTTCTCCAAATTAATGTGATGAACCTTTTTTAATGACGCATAAAAAAGTGCTTTGTAATGATAAAGCTTAAACAACAGAAAATTAACTGCATCTTTGTTTGCAATTTCTCTTTATCTAACTGTTTATAATAAAACACTAAACATAAAACATATTCTACTGGCGCGGAATGTATCAACTCTTAAACTAATGAACCGATCAAGGTGTCATTCAACCAAGTTCGATATAAAAAAAGCTTTGGAAAGAGCTTTTTGAGTTGGTCTAATTTGAGTATTTATCAAAACTAAAAATTTCCTTCAAAAATTAAGTTTTATGCATCCATTAAGTGTGAGATATATAGAAAGAGCTATTTCAAATTAAAAATTTGACTTTCCAAGTTTAGTTTTGGCTATATTACATTATATAAAAATAACGTTTCAAATGCTGGTGCTTAAAGAGTATGTTTTTTATCTATCAGTTCAAGATCTCCAACCAATCAAGGATTTGTTTATCGAACTTTGTTTTCAGTGTGTTTTAAAATTGACTTATAAACTTGAATTATTATTTTTAGAATTTATCACAAGTACCTATTGCGGAATCATTGATTGTGTATCAGCCGTTGTTGTCCATCTTGTACTCATTTTTCCATTCGAAGGCGCTGGGCAAAACGTTGAGTGTAGCCTGCTTAAAGAATCTCATGGCTGCTCTTTTGAGCTTAATGGCCGATCAAAAACTAAGCAATGGTGATGATGGACAATATAGTAAAGTTATAAATGGAATATGCCTAAAAGTATTAGATAAAGCTAATTTCACAAATTTAAATTGGTAAGTTTTAATTATGGCTTAAGTTTTAAAGTGACACAGTTAAATTAACTCTCATTACTTTATCAAACACACAGTGCGCTGATTCGCTTACTTCGAGAAACGTGTCCGGTTGCAGGATTACCAAAATTCACGGATCTACTTATGAAATGTATTTGGCGCAATGTTAAAATCTTACCAGAACGTTCAAATGAACTGAACTACGATGCGGTTATCAATGAAGTGCACGAATTTATGTTGGCTCTGCCTAGCACATGGTGGCAAACAAGACCATCGGATACACCTTTTCGTACAGTCAAGACAATAATACACAATATGGCAAAAATAAAAGGAAATGCAATATTGCAACATCTCAATCAAATACCAACGCACTCAGAGCTGCATGCGTATTTAATAAAAATCTTAAAGAATCTACAAAGAGAAGGCAGCCTACCCAGCACTGCTTCTCCACAACGTTCTGCCTCGTCGAAAGACTTGCAAGCTAAAAGAATTTCGAATCATGCACATGAGACCATGTCACATATATTTAAACTTATATCCGACAAAGACACTAAGCAACAGGGACTACAAAAGCTCTATGAATTCAAGGTTGGTGCAAAGAATCCTTGATATTTGTAAGATTTGCTAATTAAATTTTATTTTTTTTTATATCTTGCTAGGTGCAAAATCCTGATATTGATGTGGCGTCATTCCTTAAAGGAGCTAGTCCTAGTTTCCAAAAGTATATAGAAGATGGCTTGGCCGAAATCGAACGCCATTATAGTGATAATGCAGAGAATGCTTCAACAAATGGAGTGCCTGGACTGAGTGGTGATAACAGATTTGGTAGGTTTTATCATTTCAACGCCAACTTCTTTACTTAACTCGCTGTATTTTTAAAGTTTTTTAAATATTTTTTTGCACATTTTCTGCACACTTTTGGCTTGATGAAAATATTAATTTGCTACTTTGATGCTTCATTTTTGTTTTTTTCCCACCCCCCCCCCCCCCCCCCCTCCCTTTTCCCACCCTTTATTTGCAACGTAAAGCATCACGTTCTTCTCACTTGACAGATTCAAATTTTCAACATACCTCAAGCGCCAGCGGTGCTGGTGGTTTATCTGGGGATAAAACAGATCCTGAATTTTGGATGGACAGACTAAATCATTTAAGAGCCAAGGCTAACTTGGCCCCACATCGTAATGCTGATGGTACCTTAGGCGGCCACATACTGGATAACAAGGTGGCTGATGAGAATTTAAGTTTGAACTCTATGAATTCTCAGAAAGCTTCACTCATACGCAAAGAAGTGAGCAAACCATAATTTTGACCTGGAATTATTTAAGTTATTATTATTTTTTTATGCTTGCAGAAACCTGAGATGTCGCCAAATCGTTTACAACACATTCAAGCCAAGCTGGCTCAGATAAAGCAGCAAAATCACAGTTAAATAGTTTTTCTTCATTAAACATTTAACGATATCAAATTTCCTTGCATTACAAAATGATATTAAATTAATTCATTAACTACAAATATTCACTTGAATAATTTATTTGCAAACTGCAAAAAATACCCAATAATACAATAACTGCGCTTATTATTCTACTCTACTATTAAATTAAATTATAAAACAAATCACTAACATAAACTCATCATTTTTAGATTATTAGTATGTATAACATTTAAAAGAAAAAAACACTCATACCCCATTACATATTTGATTAAGACAAGCCGAACAATTAATGTGTATGTTTATTTAAAAAGAAAGAATGAAAATTTTAACTTAGCTCAATCATGCTTGTAAACCACAAAATTGAGTTCAATCACATTTTGTAAGAATAAACCTCGTAAAGTAGTGGAGAGTATTGTTATTTTTTACAATCATACAAGCACACACACACACACACACACATATACACACTACTGATATTTATCTCATGACAATAGTTATATTATGTTGTCTCGTCGTAAGTTTTGTTAAATCAAATGTTAATGTTTCGTTGCATCGTACAATGATTAATTTTACCCGCAACCGCCTCAACTCCGCGTTAATGCAAATGAAAATTATTAAATTATAAACAAAAAACTGTTAATCCCCTGTATTCTAATTTAGTTTTTCTGTAAAATTAGTTGTTAAAAATCAAAACTTTTTGTCATTATTTAAAAATATATATTAAACCACATTAATAAAAATTATTTAGATATGAAATTTGTGAGCGTTTTTTTTATGAAGTTATTTTCTTTGTTCTTAACTGAAGGCTTTAAATAATAAGTGATTGAATTAAGATAGAATTGTGCCAAAAGAAGAATTATAAGAAAAAATTTATCTTCAACCTGATCTTCCAAGTTCAAATTTTTTTTTTTTCAGCATCCTCTTGTCATTACTTTTGTATTGGTTTGGGGTAAATTTTGAACCTGATAAGCTATTCTGAGAATTTATGAAAATGTCATCTATTTATAATAAGCGCATTGCCATTTTCCATATCTTCTTATTCTAAACAAACTTCGAAAACAGGAGAAATGTAGTTTTGATGTTTTTTTTTTTAGTTTTACTTTTTGATGTTTTTTTAGTCAGCAATAATTGATAGAAATGTGAGATAAAAAAAGAGAGTAATTAACTTTTATTAAAAACAAACTGTTCTTTCAATGTTATTTTAAAGTCGTTAACTTCCTATAGCAGAAAATTCCAAATTTGAAAGCGAAACAAGAACGAGCTACGCCGATTTTGGCATAGTGCTAAGATTAAACTTAACTCCGCTGGATGAGCAATAAAAAGTATTGCCGAGTAGAATAAGGTTTGTAATTCTGTACAAAAATAATTTGTTGCTTTAATTTTTTTTCATATTTTAGGTGTGAGTTGATGAAAAATATGTGTGACTGAAAGCGGCAGCATATAAAAAAAATGTTACCAGGAACATAAGTTCTCTTTCATGCTGAAGAGACAATTTAAAGAAAATCAATTTAGACTGAATTCTAAGCAGACTAAACTACGGAAACAATGCTTCTTTATGGTGAACATTTAATTGATTTGGTAAGAAATAATCAGTCACATTCTAAGATTTTCAATAAGAACCAATTCATAAAATTCCTTGCCCCCCCCAGAGAAATATTAAAATGCAAAACAGCTTATTTCAAAATTCCTTCGTTTTCTAGTGAAAGGTTGATGTCAGAGTTATGGCTACAAGCGAAGCAATGCTTGAAGCTTTGTTATTAGATAAAATAAGCAATGCTTTATTTGCATATAATTGAAATTTTATACAAATCATTTCAAACATCGATTGAACGCTTGAAGTTTTCATAACAGCTTCATGTAGCATCGCTTTTACTCTGAAACCTTTTGTGATATTACATAGAAAAACACAGGCAAAGATTTTTGGCTTCGAGTAGCGTTGTTACATCAGCCATCATCAAGACGATTTATCTTTCCTTAATTCGCGTTTTAAATCCGCGAGAATAGTCATGAATGGGCTTATATAGAAGTAAGCTAAAAAGGTCAAATTTAGACAGTTTAATCACCAGAGAGATAATTGCTGTTTCAACTATCGCTACTTATGCTTATTGCAGATCGATTTATTCTTTTAATGCCTGAATATTTGTTTTTAAAAAAGATTGCTTTGATTCAGTTGCATTTCTTCTCATTTGAACGTCTCCTTTAAAATAATCAACCATTACGGGTGCCTCAAAAGCTGCTTAGCTGCTACACATAAGAGCTTCTTTTCGTAAGGTTCACCATCCCTTTGTTTCTATGACTTCTTGTTTAATTTGAGTTGTTTTCTTTTTTGTTGTGCTTCTGATCAGCAAGTATACGCATGCTTCTGTTTCCTTGATACTTCCTTTCTTGCAACATTTGGAATACGATTGGAAATGGAATTTATTTTGCGATGCAATTATGATTCGCCCAATAGTTCTTTGGAAGATGAACTTTTCTATTGCCCAAGCAATAAATGCGCGATTCACGAAAAAGTTTCAAAATTTTCTTTCGCTCATTCTGGTGATTCAAAACCATAGCTGTTCAATTTCGATTACGATTAGTAATCAATTAGATTATTTTTCAAAAAGAATTATAATCATTATATAATCCTAGGTGAGAAATTTTTGATAAGTAATTGATTACGATTACAAATAATCAAATTATATTCACGATTACTTGAAATTACGAAAATAATCAAAAAGAATCAAAAGTAATCAACAAAAATTATCCGATTACTTCAAAAGATTACATTTGATTCTTTTTCTTTATTTTTGATTCTTTTTGATTATTTTAAAAATTTTACCTAAGAAGCAAAGATTTGAGAAATTTTATGTATAAAAAATATAGACATGATCAACACGACTTCGCTCTTCGCTACCAATAGAAATGCGGACAGTTGGCAAAACCGACAACGTTGCAATAACCTAATCAAAAATTTTATTACGCTACTAAGCTAGTTTGAAAAAGAAATAGTGGACGTTCGAGAAACACAACTTATCCTCGAATAATTATATTAAATTGTTTTTCATGAAATTTTCCCACATTTATGTTTAATTGTAAGTTCAATCAATTTTTTTTTTCACTGTCATTTTTATACTGCATTCAAAAAGCACCCGATCGCAAAGTATAGTTTGTAGCATACCCTTCTCATCTATTAACACAACTGGAGTTAAGCTCTACACGACACTGAAAGCTGCGTCGAAATTCTTCCACAGGTTCCAAAGTTGATCGGATTCAACCATATATTACTTCACACAAAAAATGCCTTTTATATAAAAAGATTTTTTAAAAAAAACAAAAATAATTAAAAAGAATCGAAAAGAATCAAAAAGAATCAAATCCTTATATAATCAAAAATAATCTTTAAAAGTAATCGGATTATTTTTTTCGATTACTTTTGATTATTTTTGATTATTTACGTAATCGAAGGTAATCCTTATTATAATTTGATTATTTGTAATCGTAATCGTTTGATTACTGAGCCAAACAGAAAAGAATCATATTTAATCAATTATTTCACCATTTCAAAAAAAATAATCTAATTACTAATAAATACGATTTCTAATCATTATTTAACAGATATGTTCAAAACAAAATTTCAAAATATGCCTTCGCTAATTCCGGCGATGGTTGAAAAATGGCTTTTTTCAAAAGCTATTATTGGAATATGCAGGCTCTGAAAATTCGTTAAAATCAATCTTAAAGTTTACCTAAAGTGCATTTCATACTTATAAGGCACTTGAAGTAATTAACTTTTATTATACATTTATATCAGTGGGAGCATTCTATGTTAGCTTTTTATGCATCGGTTTTGGAGTCAGAGCTTACATCGTGTCATAGAAGCGTTATCTTTCTGTTATCGTTTGCTCGTTTGTTGCACTTTTTGCAGTTTCATAATGATAAGACAAAGTCGAAAATTAGCTGGACTAACAATATCTGAAATTTATAAGAAATTAAGAGAACTTGATCAGAGTTTAGTTCTGAGTTCCAACTCGACCAAGTCATGAGCTAAATTAGCCGTCGCCGTCCACAATAAAGTGTGAAAAACCACAAATTGGCGCACTTTGCACCGCTGCAACTATTTTAAATTATCAAAAATGATCAAAGCACCCCATCTTTTGCCACAGCACAAGCTGACGCGTCTTCGATGGGCCCGATGGTTTCCAATTCTATTGGAGTGATTTACTAAAGAAGCCCTTATTTTTCTAAACGCAAACGCTTTACAGCGAATGAAAAGCAGTGACTTTATTCAAGTACTTCAAAGCAGTCTCCTTCCATTTATTGAGGCATATATGAAGATACCACTAATTGTTCAACAGGATAACGCTGGCATTCACCCCAACTGATTTTCGCATGATCTACACCTCTTGTATTAGGTCAAAAATAGAGTAAAATTCGCAATTGGGTAGGGGCTTCAAGAACTCCTGGACCGAACTGTTCAGGGGAAGTGTTGAACAGTTGCTTGCCATCGGCGATACCTGGATAACTCTCACAATAGCTCACTCGCTGGCGATTCTGTGGCTTCCAAATTTTGTGCATGTATATTTTTCTTTAAATACGTATATTCAAAATTAATTGATATAGTTTTGAATAGAAGCTTTAACTCAAATTTTATAATTTTCAACAGTTTTTGGAAGTTTAAATTTTTTGCGATCACAATTTAGCAAGCTATCGAGTGAAGTTTCAACCGAAAATTTCAATAACTTTTGTTGGTGCCCAAACGGAAAAATTTCGGATACTTTCGCTCTTAGGCAATTGGCGCGGCCCTTGAGCTTAGCAAACAGGGCACCAAAAACTTTAAATCAAACTTTTTGATAATATTTTTAATTTCAACTTATTTGTTTCTTAACAGTTCACTTAGTTTAGAGATAACAATAAACAATGCAACAACATTTTCTAAACAACTACTTCTCCACCGATGGCTGACTCATTGACACCATTAGTTTTTATAGCATCCAGCTTACCAACGTCTTTCTTTGACTTTTGACTGTCGAAGCGCGATGAAATTGTGGCAACTCGAATGGCTGCCTTGAAACTTACACGTGCCTTCATTCTAGCCAGCTTGGCTTTCCAGTTCTCATCGCGGGATGGCAAACCACTCAAATAATTTATCATCTCGCCATTTTGAGGATCAACAATGGCTAACACAGACAGAGAACCATCAACGGTGCCCAAGACAATGCAACGTCCATCCTTGCTACTCTTTATGGCGGTCAATTCTGCCTGCAAGCGATAATTAGCTATCATTTCGGTATCAGATGTGCGAAAGACACGTATGGTCTTGCGGCCGCTATGATAGTAACACACATATTCATCATTCTCGGTAAATAGACAGATGACCGAAAACACGCCTTCAGCCACTTTTGGTATGAATGTTTTCACAGTAGTGCCTTTGCGTAGTTCCAGCATCTCAAGTCCACCTCTAGAATAGGATTAAAATGTTTTTTAGATTACTTAATAGTAGTATTTCTCAGGTTGCTGTTTTTCACATACCTTGTGGGCGCATAAAGACCGCACTTGCCATCCTTTGTTATGTGTCCACCCCACTTGGGTATGGAACGCAAATGTTTCTTGCTCTTAATGTCAACTATGCTGCCCTTTTCACTGCTAATAACAGCCACCTGATTCACTTTGTGTGGCATGGGCACTAAAAAGCTGACTTCCTGTGGGAAAAAAATGTGTAAATCTTCTTTTATGGAATTATTTAAAAGTATGTTACCTTCATTGCACATCCTCTGAGTAAAATTTTTGCCACAAAAGCTCCACTTGTAGCGCTATAAACAGATAGACAATCCTTATTGGCCTTATCAATGGAACAGACAATAATGTTGGCAGCATCTGCTGAAATAACCGATTGGCGAAATGGTATTCCTGGCACCATACGTATCGGATATTCAAATCGAAAAAGTATTGTGCCCTCTTGTGCAAGAAAGATTTATTTAAAATATAATTTTTTACACATAAAGGCTCTTTACTTACCTGGCACCAATCTTAAAGTGGTGATGGCCGTCAGACGATGACCTTCGGCATCACCACCTATAGCAGAAACCTCTTTTTGATTAAGATTCGGGCAAGAAACCACCATCACTTTGTTGCCATCTTCCATGAATGTCATCTGTTGAATACCCGGTTGATCATCACGGTATATAACTTGTTCTGAAACTCGATTCCAAATAAGAAATTTGCCCGTTTCTGAGGAGATTATATAACGGCCATCCGGTGTTATATCGGCATGTGTTACTATGGCACCCAGCGGACTATCCGCCAATTTGGTAAGTAATCTGCCCGAACGTGTTTCCCATACACCGACGCAGCATCGTGTTACTGTGACTGCCAAATCGACTTCAGAGAGACTGAGTAAAGGAAAATTATTAGCATAAGGATTTATATTAAAAAGTATGTTTTATACAAATAATTTTTTTAATCAACAAAATAAAACTGCTCTTTTATACATTCTCAGAGTTATCAGCAACACTTGTCTCACATTGAAAGTCACAGGAATCTTCAGCTTTTCAATAGTTTTAACCTACCTGATGTTGTCAATTTGTAACTCATGTCGATCGATAACGTGCACCTTTTCAAAAATATTATCAATATTCCAAACTTTCACGGAACGATCAATCGATGAAGTCACCACACTATTCCAATTTCCAATTGTTAGAGATTCTAATTGGATGATGCGACCAAAGTGAGCATCGAGCACTTTTGCCAGCTGCCTTGTTTCCAGAAACCAAACGTATAAATTTTTGCGTACGCCTGCCACAGCATAATCCATTTTGGAGCTAACCATAATGGAGTTGGATTGCATCATTTTAGTGGTTATATTGCGCACACCATGTGGCAATGCAAAATACATAGCGTCCTCACTAATGCGGTGTCCATCTTGACCAAAATCCCATATGACAAAACCCTTGCCAGCTGTGCCCAACAACATGCGATCATGCTGATCCAAACGCAGTTGTAGAATCATTTCTTTATCGTCATTTTCAAAACGTGGCAGATGTTCCTTGAATTCCCAATCCAGCACATCAGATGGTTCGTCAAAAACCAAGTTATATACGCTGATCTGAGAAGCAACAAAAAATAAAAAGAATCAGTTGTGGTATCTTGATAGATAACTATCTCACCTGATAGTTATCTTCATTCGCACAGCCGAAAAGCATGTTACGCGGCTTATTCAGCGTCAAGGCACTGAAGAAATGGGATGTATGCGAAAACGTTCCGTTGCGTCGCACTGTATCAAATCGCAGACGTGTTTCATTAATTGATCCAGCCCAGAATGTTATGTTATAGTCATTGGGTGTGAAAAATTCCATGGCTATTGGGAGAGTTACCAAAAGATAGTTTCGTCAAATTGCGGTTAAATCAGCTGCTGTGCATACTATAAAAGATATGTGAACTCACATAGTATTTCCCAGTCAGCTGTAACACCGTTTACATTGAACAAGTCCACCAAATTGCCACGCATGTCGAACTGGGCCCACTTTAGCTTGCAGGTAAGGAATAAACTATGGCATATAATTGAGCAAATATTTAAATATAAAATTTAAATAATAGAAGTTTATGATATTCAAAAATCTATCTAACCTCTGATTCAGCAGATATAACCCTGCAACTTTACCATCGGCATCTTCAAATGGACTCTTGATAATCACAAATTCGCTAGATAACATGTTCAGCAATACCGTCTGATTATTATTCGAGTAAGCAGATGCCCATTTATTGTCTGGACTCAGAACAAGTTGCTGCATAATACCTTCAATGCCTGGATTTACATCACGTGATAGATCGCTGGTAGACAGATCGAACGTTATGATATGTGTCGAAATGGATACCATATAACGCAGATCACTGGTTAAACAGAATGCAAATACAGCAAATTGATGTCCTTCCAGCGAGTACTGTAGCATTAAAACAAATTTTATAATTATATAAATAATTAATCAAAACATTACACTCACCTTGAGTGGACCACCTGGCGTGTGTAGACAATGATTAACCGGTAACAGCGAACAATCCTTGGGCCCAGAGAGATCACAGGCACGTAGTAACATTTTGATATTGGCATTTCCACCAATTTCAGGCAACAAACGTCCAATTAGCTGTGGTGCTAACATATTGGGATATATGGCCAAAATGGCGCCACCCAAACGCAAAGCGTCCGCCACAAGCATCAACTCACGTTTGGCATCTTTGTCGTCGATATTTGTTGAGGCATCTTCAAAGTCGGCCAACACTGCCTGCAGTGGGCAACTGGAGAGTTTTGCATGCAACCAATCGTAATTGAAAAGCACATGTTCAAAAAGATCCTTGAAACGACGCGAGCGAACAAAATGAAAAGGTAGTTCACCAAACTGAGAAAAAACAAAAATGTGAGTGCTAATTATAGATTGTATTTTCCAACATTTATCTCATTAATCCCCTTGAATTAAAGGTAAAAATATGCAAATGCCGTGCTACAGAATACTTGCTTAAAACAACAAATATTCATATAAATAAAAATATTACGTATGTTTCCGTATTTTTTAGAATCTAGTTAAATACAAAATGTGAGAGAGTTACTAAAATTCTCACTCCTTTCTCGACTCTGATTGATTTCCCCTTGATTGTGGTAATAATGCACATGGCGTTAATTCTCAACATTATGTGTTCTATTGCCACATGTGATATAAAACCCGTGACGTAAATACACAGCCCT
The DNA here is from genome assembly GCA_958299015.1 of Tetanocera ferruginea. Taxonomy (NCBI): domain Eukaryota; kingdom Metazoa; phylum Arthropoda; class Insecta; order Diptera; family Sciomyzidae; genus Tetanocera; species Tetanocera ferruginea. The sequence goes on along the minus strand of OY282642.1, from coordinate 45,670,526 downwards.
GGTATTGCATGATATCATTTTTGCTACGTTAATTCTCTACCTAATGTGAATTATTGCTATAACCAATTGGCTGGCAATAATGCACATGGCGTTAATTCTCAACTTAATGTACATTATTGCCAAATATGGCATTAATGCACACGGCCTTAATGCACAGCGCCAAGGAATTTGTTGATAAGCTTGATTTTCTTTTTAAATCAACCATTAGTGGGTCTCCAGAACGAAAGTTGATAAAAAAATGCATTTCAGGCGACGCCAAAATTGGTTCAAACAAAAAAAAAAAAATACCCCAATCCAAAGAATTTTTTATGTTCTATTTAATTTTGGTGCCGAAATTGGAGGTCAGACTTTAAATTTGTTAATATAAAATAGATATAGGTATAAGAGCTAAATATAAAATGTACCAAATCAAAACTAACACATAGCTTACTTTTCTTAAATTAAAACGTCTTGAGCTGCCATCTTTGCTTGTAAATACGAGAGGTTGTATCGGAACCTTACGATCTGCAGAGCCTTCTTTATCAGTCAAGCCAAACCTGAATGCAGAATATTTTTATCTTTTATTCACTATACCACAAAATCTTTCTCTCTTCTACATCACATGCTTACCTGTGTCTCTGTATTTCGGTGAACTTGAAGGGTTTCGGTACACCGCCACCCCAAATGCCATGATAATAATCTGCAATCATCGAATGAAAATACATGGCCATGTTCATGTTCTTGAAGTAACGCTCCTTAGCTGTATCCCGAAATTGTCTGTGATACCAGTTCATAACATTAACGCCATCCGCTTCACGTTCACTCAGATAGTTGGGTAAATCATTGCGTATACGTGTCCATAAAAGCGGTGGTATACGACGAACGGGTGGCATATGATACTGATAGACATCATCGAGTACCTTATCATCTAATGAGATCAAATCCTCTAGTTCACTTTCGGAAAGTCCTGACTTTGCCGCTGTAATATAGGCCAATGCATGAAATACTAGAATGCGGCCGTGTTGTTTTTCGATACGCTCGAAGAGCATCATTATAGAGTCCATTACGGTGTTGGCTAAGTGGGTCTCCTGTGGACGCGTATAGCTACGCCAACGACAAATTTCCGCAAAGACAAGTTTTACAAAGATAGGCAAGGAACATTTACTTATAGCATTTGCCACCAGGCGCCACTGAAAATTGTTTAGATCTCGACAAGCAGTTTTCATCCACATCTTGATGACATTCATGGCCAATTCTTCGCCGAGTGCTGTAACCTCGATGAAAAGCTCATCGATGTCAATCATTTTGCGTAAAACATAATACTCCTGAGATACAATAGGATTCGATTCTTCGTTTGCACATGAAATAATAATCTAAAATATTGGGGTTTTCACAACAACGTATTTTAGAAATAGGTTTAGTGGGTAGAAAAAGAAAATAAATAAACTGCACAGTGGGCTGGGTTTTAAATAAACGTACAATACTTTTAAACTTTTTTTATAAACAGTGCCAGAGAGAGGTATACAGGATTGACAGTATCCCTGAGTACAATTTTTGTCATGCTCAGCCCAGTGTGTGTTAGCTTTGTGTATTGTGCAGAATGTTAAAAGTGAATGCATTCCGTGTACTTTGCCTTAGTTTCAATTCCATTGATTGTTGTTAAGTTCGTTTGTTTGTATGATAAAAATATGGTAACGCATGCTTAATAAACCTTCCTGGATGTGAATTTAGCAGGCACAAGCCAAGCAATTTTTTAACTTATACGTTGTTCCGATTATTTTAGGTGATATATTCGAATACATATATATAAAAATCAATTTCATGCCATGCATTAAAAATATGTTGAAACATACAAGTATTTGGTAGAAGTAAGAAAGAGCAGAGAAAATCTTGCATGCAGTCAAAAACGGCGCCATGATGACGAGTTCTTGCATAGACGTAGTAGGTACTTTACCGACGCACTCACCTTACAATTTGGCGGTAGTCTCGTAGGTATCCAGGATACCTTGTTCGAGTCTTGTGTGCCCGTCAGCTGATCAACTGAATCAAGATATAGCGTTAGCGGTTGATTCGGATTAGCATAAGTTAGCAATTGCTTAAAATGTGCTGTTAAAGGTACCAGGTCATCGGGTATACTCTCGAAAGGTAGCATATAATTATAAGAAATCTGTGGAAAGTTCAAGTTAGTTAATAGTTTAGATTTCAAATTGAAACCAAAAATACTCTCGCTCTCTTTTAAAAACATACCTGCTGACATATTGAGATTAAGGTTGGTGTCAGCGCACTCGAATCGGGTGTGGTACCCAAGAAACGTATTATATTTAATGGTCGTTTACCCGAAAACCAATCCGTAGCCACTAATGATGCACTCTTTGCTAATAATGAGGTTTTTCCACAACCTCCCTCACCATAGAGGACAAGTGGCTTATCTGAATCCCCCAGCATATAGCGCTTTATATGTTCGAGATTCGCTTCCCGACCATAGAACACTTTAACCGAATTGTTACAAGCGTGCAAATGCTGAAGGATCTCAGTTACTATCTGCCCCTGTGCACTGGAGTCTTCCTTACGCATGGCGCGATCGACAAGCTTAACGATGTTCTTGTAAAAATGCGATATAAAATGATTCAGGTACTCCTCGTGTGTTTCGATGTCTAGACCCTCGCGTCCAATCCATTCCACAGTATATCTGAAAAATTACAAAGAAAAATAATTATGGTTAGGAGTATGTAATACATATCCTTAGTATTTTTATTTTAAGTTTTAATTCTTAGTTCAAAATGTTAATTTTTCGGCGAAAGCATGTCGAGAGTTATCATTGATTCTTGATCAGTGGTTCAGAGGTTTTCGGGGTTTTCTATACACCAAATTTGTTGCAGATCTGTTGGTTAATCGAAAAGACAATTTATCCCCTGGTTTTGGATTCACCATATTAAATTTCATCGGACCGAAAGGTCTTATTATTTAGAGAAACTCACGTTCAAATTCACGATTATTTAAAAAGGATTATAAAAAAGTTTTAAAGAGGTTGTATTTTACATTGCACCAGATCGGAAAGAGCAGGTTTGAACTAAATATTAGAACTGCTTCCTACTAAGCTAAGCGATTGAAAAAAACATTAAATTTATGGTATTTCAGACCGTAAACGGTTAAGTAGGTTTTACTTTGCTTATCAGACAGGCAAATCTACAGTAACTGAAATCCACAGCCTAACTGACCGGAGACACAATTCATATTTTGTGTCAACAAAGTACCCAATATATGTCCGGTGCCCGAGTCGGTGAATCCAACCTTTGCACCGAAAGAAGTGCTAGTTCTGGAACACCTTGACCAGGTACAGTGTACGAACGAAGAACGAATCCGCGCACTCATTTTTAATTGTGTCCGAATATAGTCGTCGCTCATTTTTTAAACCTTTATGGACATAATACAGACTTGCTACGGTTCTATTTTAGGTGACTTTCAAGGTACTTGTTGTGTATGTTTTGTGTGCACTATAGTCTATAGACTCAGACCAGTAAAGATACTATTTTCGGTAAATTATGTAAATTTTTCCACGGGTCTTGTTCGCAAAAGCTAGTTTTTCGTAACTACTCGTAGCTTTTGTGCTTACTTTTGTGCCTGATACAAATTGTTTTCGGACAAAAATTGTTTCTCGGGTGATATGAGCGAAAAGGCCTTACTGATATTTGAGTAAAAAAAAAAACAGCATTCAGAGGCATAAAAAGGCCTTTGCTTTGGATCTTGACTTAAAGACCCCTTTGGCCATTAATGTAATCAAAGATGCGATGCTTAAAAAGTCGCTCCTGAAATTACAGAATGAATTTGCAACGCCATCACTTCTACCAGAGGATTCCCTTTATTAGGGTTTCTATCACCCTTTTTGCGAACAATGTTCGTTGATGAACTACTCGAGAAGCTGCACAACAAGGGTTTTGGTACAAGAGGAAATTCGGATGACACTGATTGGACCTTATCGTGTGGCTTTTGTCCTGACAAGTCTACCATAGACTAGATTTTTACACTACGCCAAATACTTGAAAAAAACCCACGAAAATCAAATCGACACCTACCATCTCTTTGTTGCTGCGTTCGATAGCCCCATTCTGGATTGCCTGTATGCAACAATGTCTGAGTAGACTTATCAATGCTGATAAGACTCTGCAGGATGACGTTGAGCTCCGTCAAGGTAGGAAGTGACCTCTCCGAAACCTTTAATACCGAACGAGGTTTCAGACCAGGCGATCCACTGTCATGCGAACTCTTCAATTTCATCATGGAGAGGAACCTACGAAAGGCATTGCAAATTGTGTAAATTGTGTAAATCGCGTAAATCGCAATCACAGCGTACATCCTTGCGAACGCTGATGATATCGACATTATCGGCCGAACCAAAAGAGATGTAACTGCTGCTTTCGCTGCTATATAAAGTATATGCTTCTAAATTATAGCAGGCAAATATAACAGCAATAACAATGCCAGCCTGGAGATTAAGTGAAAAATAAAAATTTATAATTTACGGGCTTAGTAAGCCATTAGGTTCCAGAGCCCTCTCTCGATCGAAAAAACCACACTCCACAAGATGCTCATCATACCTGAAATTCTCTATGGCGCTAAGGCATGGGTGGTATCGCAAACAGATGCAGCCGCTCTTGGGGTGATCGAGAGGAAATTTCTTCGCAAAATCTTTAAATCTTTGGTCCTGTTCGAATTGGCAACGACTATCGCATTCAAATGACCCACGAGCTGTATGAGCTCTACGACGACATGAATTAAGTTCAGCGTATAACAATTTAGAGACTACGATAGCTAGGCCATGTCTATCGTATGAATAAAGAAGCTCCAGCGAAATAGATGTTTGAGGCCAAAGCCGATGGTCCACGACGAAGAGGAAGACCATGCCTTCGATGGATTGACCAGGCCAAGGAAGCCCTAACCGCGCTTGGTGAAAGAAATTAGAGAAGGCGCGCACGGAGTAGAGCCGTTTGGCGAGAGCTGATGAAGTCGGCCGTAACCCGACCACCGGTTGTCATGGCCACAAAAGTGAGTAAGTAATTTTAAAAGACATATACAAATTCGAAAAAATACCTTACAGAATATTACAAACAACATTTCCCGAAGTGCTAAAAGATTCCAAAATGCCCTCCCAATGGGCTATACTCTAACCATATTCAAAGCTGAAATACTGAAGTATGTTCGGGAATGTCTCTGAAGGAAAACTATTTAGGTCACATATGTATATACTCTCAGACAGTCAAGCACCATTAAAGGCCCTTTAAGTATATGAACTTGATTCAAAATTACTCTTTGACTGTGTAACATCACTGAGTGCATTGCGATGAAAGGTTTGAAGGCAACGACAAAGCTGACGGCTTTGCCAAAAGAGGGGCATATTGCTCCTTCATTATCCCATGAACCATTTTGTAGCCTATCAAAAGGTTAGGACCTGGGAAAATAAAAAATTCTGTGTCATTTGTAAAATTGTAATGAACAGAGGCAAGCAGAAAAATTTATAAGTTTTAGTAGAGCTAAATCACCTCTCTACAGACAATGGCAAACTCCGAGAATAAGTAATGACATGTAAAGCTTCATGAGAACATGAACTTTAGCCTTTCAGAGTCGTCATAAAACATGTAGGTCCAGTTCTCGGTCATTTCTGGTCACAATAACTCTGAAAATTTTTTCGCGAATCTTAACACCTACCTACTACATTCCTTCTTCCCTAGTTTTAGCAAGAAATAACAAAATTGTAAAGCTTTCTTCTTGCATTCTGGTACTAAGCCTTTGAGTTATATAGATACGTACATATTTCTATAAATAACACTCACTTCTGCATATTGCTTGATTCAATCTTATTCGGCAGCCGCGTATCACGCAAGTCGCCCAACAACTTGGCGGATTCGGTATCCAAACTACGATTGATGATGTCAACGAAAAGTGAAGCTTTCTTCAAATTTTGCAAATTAATATTATTGATGTAGCGTACATAGGCCAAGCAATGGTTCTTTGTATTCTTGACATCGAGTACACCGTTGATGACCTCACGCTCAGTGACTGCATGGGGGATTTGGAGGGAAACAAATTAAAAGAGCTTCAAATTGTTTTGTCGCAAATTTGTGGCAGCACTTACCCGACATGAAATAATTATGTACTGCCTCCTTGTCCATTTTTTCGCTGGCACCTAACGAAGCGGCTGCCTTGCGGAGTAGCTTTTGCATTTTGTTCAAGGTATCCCACCACACGGCCTGATCCTCGGCTTGTAGTTTCGGTACACGCTGAAATTGTTGAAAACAAAAAATTAAAATTATTGGTGTGAAAAAATAATTGCTTAATTATAACGCCATTTTTCGAAGAAACTGCTAATAGTTTTATATTAACAACATGCCTTGTTGTTGAAATTGATGAGTATTGAAGAAATCGGCTGTAGCACAGATATCGGTGGCACTGCATTGCTGTCTTTCTTATACCAGAGATCCAATATAGCACGATCGGTGCCCATTGAGGTGAGCTCTTCGCATATTAGTTGCAGCTCGGAGGATACTATGTAAGTGGGTATTGGTCGGTAGCCATATTTTTGTCCCAAAAATACTATAAAATTCGGTCCCATCGAGAGACGTTGACAATTTTTTATTTCACGCATACACAGTTCGGTGGTCATGTGATCGTCAGTGGCCTCGTCACGCACGCCCCAACGCATGTCAACTACCTGCAAGGATATGATATGTGAATATCTCATATAAATTTATAACATAGTTCAAAATTAAATGATAGTTGATGTCGAAGTTCGTTACACTGCCTTGTTTTTGTATGATGGGTCAAATGGCGAATTCGAAGCCAATTTCGAAGAATTTTTAGCGTGGTGTCTAAATTTGGAATAAAATTCCCCATCACCTCAGTATTTTTTCTAAATATTTGAAGTATATATGGTTTTCCTGAATACATTTTTAGCTACTTTTAATGTATATTCTATGACTCATTAACTCATTTACATTAGTAAAGAATTTTAAGAAATTATTTGAGTTCGAAAAAATTGACATTCGATTTTCACTTCCTCTTTCTCTTGACCAATTCGTCGCAAATTGCCTACAAACTCTAGAAATTACTTTCAATTATTTAGAAAATATAAAAGGGATCTATTGTAGCATGTTGTAGTAATTGTTCACTTCAAAATGAGACGTCTAGTGGTCATCTACGGTTGTTATGTGTCTCAAATTCAAAAGTAGCTCAATAAGCAATTCTTTGAGTATATTTAATGAAATATCTGTTACATCTACATCTTCACATCTGTTCATCTGAAGACGTGATGGATCAATTCTGACCTCAAATTTGGAACATTCTTTCCAAACTAGCCCCCAACTGAATAAAATAAAAAACCAGTGAACCAGTGAAAAATTAAATTTTTCTCCCAAAATTCACCTGAAATTCAAGTCCATGTTTTTCGCGACAATAGTCCTTTATTCGCGGATAACATTTTGCCATGAGTGTGTTGCGCTCCATTGTTGTATCTTGAAATAAATATTATTTTAAAATTTTGAAATCATTTACAAAATTATGTGCCCATAAGCAACAATCGCTTAAGTCCACTTAAGACAAAACTGAGTTATTCACATAAGAAATACAGCTTCTAGCGTTATCCTAACCAATTTTTTGAGACAAAACCAAAGCACATTTCACATTTCATTAGCCATTGAAAATTTTGCACACAGATTTCTTAAAACATTAAAACCCACACTTAAGCTCTTATTGCTTATTGCACAGAAAATTTGAATCATCAACTCACCCGTAAAAGTCGAACTGGTAAAAATGCGCACAATTTTCGAGCTCACCGGAGGCAAGGACTCCAGGGATCCAGCAAAAATTAAATCAATTGTATGATCATCCATTTTGTTTTAAGTGATTTAATAAAATTTCAATTTTATCTTGATATCCTTGCGGAACATTTTATATTTACAGTTATTTTGTGCATGAATTGCAAAGCTTAACTGAATGAATGTTGTAGCTAAAATTAAATATTTACATTAAACATGTACAGATTCGTTGGCTGGCTGGCAGGCAGGATTTGTTAGATCAATAAAATAACTTCACGTCATAGCATGCTGATGATAGAATATTTTAATTTTTATCACCTTCCTGGCAGCGAAGATATTTTCAAGTGTTCACACGTCGCAATAAAGCAGCTACATGTGCCAACATACTAGGACGTAGTAAGCATCGTAGAAGTGGAGCACTAATTTAAGTAAATTGTTGAATTTGCTAATAGAATACATGAATGGCTAAGTGGATTTATGCATGTATGTACATAATTCAACATGTTTATGTTCTTAATTATGGAAATGATTATTCCTGTAATTTATGTGTAGGGCTTTTTTTGAAAATAATTGCCAAGCTGGCTGCTCCACATTCGTTTCGGACCGAATATAGATTTTTTATATTTTTCTTTAAAAAGAAATTAAAATGTTTGTTGCATTTTCTTGACAAGCTAAATATGTATGTTTTTGCTGTTGAATACTCGATGCTTTAGCACTCTTAAGCCAACACGACAGCAGAGGTCATGCAATGATAAATGGGAATAGTTAAATATAGGTGAACTTTAAACTGGTACGAAGTTTCAGAACACAGTGGTTTGTTTTTAGTTCTTGCAGCCAAATTTGAAAATAATTTTTGCCTTCTTTAATATAAAATACGTTATATGATGAGAACAGGGCAGTAGCTAGTATTTTTCTTCAAAAAGCCCGGTGGTTTTGCGGACCATTTTCAATTTCTGATTGGGTGATAGTTCAGGGAATATTAGTTTAGTGCAAATCTGTCCTAAAGAGCTCTTCCAAGAATCTTGAGAATCGCGGAATGAGGTTGTTTTGATGTGCTGCTTGAAGATATTCTTACCATCACCACAGAACTTTTCCGGTCCTATTCTACAGGGTGAACGGGAATAACTGTCGCACCTAACATTCGTCATAATTAAAAAATGGAGGTCAAAGTTTAATAAAAAATAATTTTTATTTTTTCCTTATATTATTCTTCACAATTTCTCATTATTTAATTCAAACCGTTCGCCTTTCATTTTTTTTACCAACTTAAGACGTTTTCTAAAAGATGAGCACGCGGCACGTACCTCCTCATCCGGAATATCGTCCCATATCTTCCTTAGTTTTTTCTTGAATCCATCAACAGTCATTTTTTTAACATTGCTTAATTTGCTAAGCATAATACCCCAAATAGAAAAATCTAGAGGATTAAGGTCAGGGGAAGACGGAGGCCATTCCTCTGTAGATATAAAATCTGGCAAATGAGCACGACACCAGCTTTGCACGATTTTTGCCTTGTGGGCTGGAGCGGAATCTTGTTGAAAGCAAAACTCTTTGTTTCCGTAAATCTGCTTGGCAAACGGCAGCAAATGAGTTTTTAAAATCTCGTTCAGGTAGTATTGAGCATTGATTTTGACCCCTTTTTCTATGAAAAGAAGGGGTAATTTTCCTTTTTCAGAAACAGCACCCCAAACCATGACGGACGTTACGTTTCGAAACCTTTGAACGGATTTTTTTTTCTTTAGGAATATCTTCCATGCTTGCCGCGTAGACTCTGTCATTTTGGGGGTTATGACTTGCCTGTAGAAGGAACAGTTTTTCATCTGAAAATATGATACTGCAATCAGCGTGTCTCCGAAGGATAACCTCACTTCTTTCCTTTCGCATAAGTCGCTGGCGTTCCGTAAGGCCGTGAATCCTCTTTTTTTTATACGCCTTGAGCTTAAGGTCTTCAGAAATGACCTTACGGATGGTGTCTTGGCTGACGTTTAGCTCCCGTGCGATTTTTCTTCCGGAAACTGAGCAATTTCTACGAATTCTTTCCCTCACCTTTTTAACCAGGGTCGGCGTCCTCACTGTCCGTTTTGCACCACCATTTGATTCTGGAAGAACGCTGCCAGTCCTCCTTAAACGAGCTACCGTTCGCTGCACAAATCGCCGGCTTATTTGCAAGTCTTTTAAGCAGTTGATAATTTTGCAAGTCGATTTTCCTTCCAAATGTAGATTTAAAATCAGTGATCGTGTTGCGTTCATCTTTTTTACGCGAAAACTACTAGACAATTTATTATATTTTTTTTTTTACATACGCTCACAATGAATTGGAAGATTGCTAGAAATTACAAAAAAAATGTTGGTGCCTACAGTTTTAAAATATACGGTACTTCGGTAGGTGCGACAGTTATTCCCGTTCACCCTGTAGAATGTCTCTAGGCTAGAATGTTCGCTTTGATTGTAAGCTCATTTTGTTTTTCTGTATAGCCAGGTCGTTGAGGACGGTAACAGTCTCGAACGCTAGCCTAGATTTAATAATATGTGATTTCAGAGCTTTAAAGGCAGCTTGACTATCAGAGAAGATTAACATTGTTTTACCTCTAGTTACACTATTAAGACTGTTCTGTCTGATACATCTGTTAATGGCAAGAATTTCCGCTTGGAAGATTGTGGCATACTGACCGACGCTGTAGAAGTTGCTCTCATTGGAGTATTCTTCATAGATTCCAGCTTAAGTGCCTTCCTTAATTTTAAAACCGTCCGTATACCATGTAAGGTTGTTTTAAATGGAGTTCGTGATTCCAGTTAGAAGGGATAACTACGATGAAGTTTTGCTTAAAGCCGCTTTTGAGAAGCATGTCAGCTAAAGGTATGCAGAATTCCCTTTCTCGCTTCAGGGAAAAAAGCACATCATTGTAGCTTAAAAATCAACTTTATAGATTTTTTACTATTGTGAGTTGTATATAAGTGTGTGTGTTCGTTTTTATGACAGAGGACACATAATTTTTGTACAAAGAGTTTACAAAAAGAGTTTTGTAAAGAGTTCTTTTCTATAGTGGGTTCTATGGGAAGTGGGCGTGTTGAAGAGGGTTTGACGGCCATTTTTCGTATACATCTTAGTTATGATATAAAATACTTCCATGCCAAGGTTTATGTGTGTAGGTAAAATAGCTGTAAACTCTTTAGAGAGTTTTCACTATTGTGGATTGAAGGTGGACGTGTTCGTGGGCGGATAAACTCAATTTTTTGTAACGTAAAAATTTGTTATAAAATTTTATTTTTGTAGCCTCCTGCCAGTATTGAGAGTGCCTATTTATCACTAGCTATTTCACTAGTTCTATACGTATTAGCTACTTTTCTGACCTTAAGTAATGCTTAGACCGGTCAGTTAAATCAACTTCAAGCCCGTACTGCTTCTTGTTTATGTTTTCTTAATTAAATTATCGTAAAAAAATGTTGACAGATAAATGTTGCGAGTATATTTCGCAGCGGAACAGAGCACTACTTAATCGAACATGTTGTGAACATTTTCATGCATGTTTCGCAGCTATCGTTATTTGTATGGAGATTCGACTGGAATTGCACATGAAACTGAACGGAGTACTATGCTTTACTATAAAAAATTGTTTTTACTAAAACGCGATCCAGTAATTTTATCAATTTTTCTTTTCGCAATTCGTGCAACACAGACACCCATATTTTAGGTGGACCAGCAACCGTGCACTCTTTTTTAAAAAAATATCCGTTCGGCTTTTTGAAAAATATGCTGTGTGGTTCAGCACTGGTACTCCAGCAAGCTCTAGTTCAGTGCCATCAATATATTCTACACAATGTGGCAACTAATTAATTTATATTGAATTCATAAAGCGTCATTTAAGAGCCAGTGAAGAAATGAAACTATTTATCCGTAAAAAAATTTAATTTAATTAATTCTTTTATTTCAATTCGTATGCCAATATATAAGTTATTTTTATTATAATTATTGTTATTATTATTATTATTATTATAAATATTTTAAAAATTACAAATATATAAAGATTTTCTGCCAATTTTTGTTTTATAGGAATAATGATCCGAATAGATAAATATATATGTGTTTGTTTGTATGCTTCTTTTTCAATTAATAAATTTTCAACATAGCTTAGTACAGTTTTGTTTGTTTTCTTTTGTTTTTCAAGTAAGTACCAATATACATGCCTATAATAGTAGTAGCTATATTTTGTGGAATACAAATAGAATAAATTAATTTTAATATGCTTTTTACTATGAAGAAAAGTTTAAACCAATTACAAATATAATTAGTACTCATTTTAACTAAATCACGTCAGTTAACAACAATTGTTTCTGTAAAATATTTCTGTTAAAAACAATTTATTTTTGCTAAAATCCTTTGTATATATCTTTCTTTCAACACAAACTCATTTGGGAAAATATTAGGATACTTTTTTTGTGTATTGTTTTCTGACATTCTTGTGTTTGGTGTCAGAAAAGGCTCTCTACATCAACTTAAAAAATAAGCACTATTATTAGATTCAATGTTAACAATATTTAATTTAATATTTATATATGTATATAATTTGCATAAAATAATATTAACAAAAACAAAGAAATTAACTAAAATAAACTACATGTTTGAAAAATTGCTAAAATAATGAGCAAGTAAATATATAAAAAAAAAAAATAAAAAACAAACATTCATTGTATCTGATTATGTTAAGATAATAATAATAAATATTTATAAATAAGAGTTCAGTATTTTGCTTTTCATCCGTACTATGCAGTTTAGGTTTGGATGGTGATTATTTGGTGTTCCATATTTGACTTTAAATATTTGTATATTTAATTTTCTTAGCGTCGACGATGCACTAGATATAAATGCAGTCGGCATTGAGAGTAATTATTTAATTATTAAGTAAGTTTAAATTTCAAAAATGTTCGCACTAAAGAAACATTTCTTTTTGTTTTTTTTTTATAATAAAAATTCTTAATTATTGCTATATTTAATTAAAGAGTGTTCTTTAGTGGGGAGCATTGCAACCTTGAGAGTGATTGGGTACAGTCTAAGCAAATGAAGTGTCGCCATTAAGAGTTCCGCTATTACTGTGCTTTGCTTGTTGTTTGTCGCCGGATGCTTTTGCAGCAGCAGCAAGTTTATTAATCTGGGGCGACGATGGCGATGTCAGCGTAATCCTATAATAAAAAGAAGCTTTTGTTTTTACACACATATTGGAGCGAATGGGCGTGGGCAAGGGGTGGAACAAAATAGCAGGGTTAAAGAATAAAAAAAGAACATAAAATACAACAAGTAATTTTTTGCATGGGTTTTGGAGAGTAGCAGGATATAGTTGGAGGTTGTTACATTAGCAGGAGGGAAAAATAATATATTAGTAGTTATTGAATGCGGCCATATTCGAAGCAGTTTAGCTTAGACAAAGTGTTAAATGCCTTGCAGCTTACCTTGGACTGTTTTCATCTTTCTCGCGTATCAGCAACTTTGTTCCGTTGCCAGCCTGCGCACTGTTGGATGCGCCAAGCGATGAGGCAGTGGAACGTTTGACTTGAATTGGCCGCAGTCGTTCTTCCAAATCCACCAGAGAACCAACATCGGAATCGTTGCTCTCCTCACTGTAATAGAGATGAAAAATAATGGAAACAAAACATATTTAGTTAGCAAAGTTTAAAAAGTTTGTTTTAATTTGCTTTACTAGTTGTTATGCCCGGTGCTTATCGGGATTTGAATTCAAACATTACCCATTATGTCGATAGTGATTAGAATCAACTTGTCAACTTGTCAGAACTGTCTTTTAAAAGCCTATAAAATTATTTGTACTAACCTCTCGCTCACAGCATCATCATCGTCCACTTCCTCCTCCATGGCCTGCTGCAAATCAGCAATACGCTGCAGTGCTAGACGTAAATCATTTTTCAGCGAGGTTGCATCCGTCTCGGTTTGCTCCAATTTCTTCTCGAGATCCTTACGACGCAATATTGATTCCTGTTCACGTCCCGTAACCACATGAAACTCTTCACGCAGTTCACGCAGAGTTTTTTGTGACTTCTTGTGCACATCCTGGGCTTGCTTCTCGCGCAGCTTGGCCTGTGTCAGTTCTTGTTGTAGTTTTTCTACAGATTCTTTGTGTCGCGTAACTTGCACCTCCAGCCGCGTACGCGTGGCCTGCTCTAGTTCAAGTCTAGATTCTAGTTCTTTGGAACGTAGTTCCAGGCTATTGTTGTGAAAGGTTAACAAAAGGTATATTAAAAATATAAAATTAAAATTCTTAAAAAGAAAATAAACAATTACCGCTTCGACATCATTGCCGCTGAGGGATCAGCCAAATTTTCAATATTTTCCAGGCGTTGTTGCAACTCACTAACTTGATCCTTGAGGTTATTGCGTTCAGCTTCTAGTTCAGACAGCTTGAATTCATACTCAGAAGCAGCAATTTGTTCAGTGTTAAGCTGTTTAACGGTGCTGCTGTATTTTTTCATCAACTCTGCCAACTCTTCCTCGTTCTCCTCTATCTGAGCCTGCAGCTCAGTGCGATCACGTTGGGCTGCAATGGCACGATCTTCTGCATCATTACGACCACGATTAGCTTCCTCGAACATGGCTTGCACTTCTGCCAGTTCGGCATCGGCTGCTTGACGCGCTTTCATTGCCAAAGTGCGTGCTGATTCGGCATCTTCCAGCTGGTTGCGTAGCTGACGCACCAGAGTCTTGCCGGGCGTATCGGCTTTCAGTCGTTCCAGCTGCGCCTGACAATCCTTAAGCAGTGCCTTGTATTTGCGCACATCGCGACGAAGTTTTTGATTTGCCGCCTCCTCTACCTGGCGATCGGTGCGTTCCTGATCTTCTATGGCAGCTAAACGACGCTCTAGTTCATGTTTTTCACGCAACAGCAAAGTGCGCTCTTCGTGTTCGGTCTCCAGCTGGCATTCTAATGCTTTGATTTTTTTGTAAGCCACACCACGCGCTTCCTCCAGCTCTTCATCACGCTGTTGAGCTTCGCGGCGTGCCTCTTTACGCATTGTTTCCAAGGCCATTTCAAGCCTAAGCTTGGCCTGCTCCAGCAACTGCACCTGACCCGCCATCTCATCCAGTTCTTCATCTTGTTCCTTGACACGACGATCAAGTTCATTTTTATTTCGACGTAGTTGAGCGATTTCTTCCTCAGTGCCAACACCAAAAGTCATTTCCTCCAGCTCTCGCTGTAGTGAGGCTAACTTCTCCTCCTTTAGTTCGAGATCAAGGCGAGTGTCCTGCATGCAAAAAAACCAAATTAATTTAGTTGAATGGATAACATAAGAGCGTTTGCTTTTTTGTAACTCACAGCTAACGATTGCTCAAGCCCAAACTTTTCAGCAATCAAGACGTCCATCTCACGTGAGAGACGATCCTTAGCTTGACGCTCTTGTCGTGCTGCATCCTGCATTTTAAAATCAATTAAATATTGCTTTAGTTTTGTATAATTTTTTTTTCAATTACCTGCAGTGCTTGGCACTCGGAGTCGAACTTCCGTTGCTTCTTCTCCAACATGTTGTTGCGCACGTTTTGCTCCTCCAGCAGCATGCGCAGATCATTCATTTCATTTGTCATCTTTTGCGTCTTTCGTTTCCATTGACCTACAACTTGCCGCTGTTCTTCAACTTCTTCGTAGGCATCAGACAGCTGGAACAAGAATAGAAATAAAAGCATTGCAGTTGATGGCATCATTCACATAAACTTCACTTCATTTCAATACTAACCTTCTTTTCCAGCTGTTTCTTTAGCCCAACCAACTGTTCCAGATCATGTTCGTGCTGCGTCTGTAGACGACGTTTGGTAAATTCTAGCTCACGTGCCACACGTTCGTATTTCAACTTATAGACCCCCCCAACACTCTCATCATTATCGTGATCTTCATCTTCAGAAACACCATTCAAATCGGATTTTGCACATATTAATTCCATTTCAAGCTTCTCCGTTGTCTCTTGTAAGTTCTTTACTTTATTCTGTTGATCTGTTAATTCTTTTTCAAGCTTCAAACGCTCTGCAGTCTCTGCTTCAAGTCGTTCGGCATTGATGTTGGCTGAGGAACGTTCTTCAGTAAAATCAATGGTCATTTCGGATAACTACAAAGAGCAGATAATCAACGCAATTAACCAATTAACAATGTCTTTTTTTAAATTGTTCTCATTATAAATAAAACAAAGTTTTAATTTCAAATTAATTCAAATCTCTTATCATAAAAATATTTCAATGAGAAAGTAATCGAAAGCAAATGGAAAAATATTTTTAAGCTGTTGGAATCTTCTAAACTTGAACCTGCTTCGCTGTAAGAATATAAGCGAGGAATTTACTACAGCCATCATATTATGATTATTATTTCATTTATTAACTAGAAAACATAAAATTTAGAATTTTCATTTATATTTTTCTCACACTTTGTAGAGGTGAATTAATGAATCAATTACACAGGTCGACAAAATATATGCCCTAGAGAGACGAATATTTTTAACATTCCGAATTCGAATTTGAGAAGCGAATTTCTATGGTAAACTTTTATTTTTAAGATATTCTAATATTAAGTGCAAAAATCACAGTATTTCGAGATATTGAAGGTTATGTGCAAAGTATTTTATCTTTTAATAAAATCTTTTTTATTGTACTGTTTTTCTTTGAGAAGTCGTGTGTTCACATTAAATAGTTGTACTGCACTTATAAATCAGTTAGATTTTTCAATAAAACAATGTTATTGAACTGGAGAACTGAATCTACATGATTTATGCCGCCTCCGAATGTCGATGTTCATGTTCGCAGAAAGCCTTCCATGGCATAGTTGATTTTCTGTGGTTTGTCGTTGTCTGCAGTGAGGCAAAACGCCGGTTAGAACAAGTTAGTTCTTAAAAAAAAACTTTCTGTTAAAAGTGAGGTTTGAACTCGGGGTGCCGTACTTCGAAGGGCTCGAATGTCACAGTTCAAAAAACAAATCTAAAACTTATCTGCTTCAAATAAGTTAATACGAGAATTATATAATTGTTAAAATTTTATCCTTTATTTCCACTAAACTGCTATGTTTACAAGAATAAAACATGCTCTACATAAGTAGCACTTTTGTGATAACGTTAAAAAATATTTTGATGTTACAACTCTGAAATGCCATAAAAATGATTATGGCAAATTTTTTTTTTTATTCACATTAATGAACACATGAACCATATTAATCTCTCTATTTTTTTTGCAAGTCCGAAAACACTTTTACGAAAAAAAAAACAAATTGAAACATTGAGAAAGAGACCGCATAAATTTCTTACAAATATAAAATATTTTTTTAAAATTATTTATATAATTTGGCGTTGAGCATGATTTACATATGAAACGAGCATTTTAGGGCACCAAGAGCACCTAAAAGAGTTTTTAATTTGTAGTCGTTGAAGTTCGTAGTTGGTTTAGAAATTTGATGCCTTAAAATTAAATAAAAACTAGTAAGATATATTTTCGACTTGGCCGAAGTTAAAATACCACCATGGCCGATTCGTAAGGATAAAAAAATTAAATTGTTATGCTGTAAATATTACTATGGGAAGTGGGTGTGGCCTTAGGCGGATACCAACTTCTTTTTTTCCACGATTTAGTTTTGATATAAAATACGAACGTATCAAATTTTTTGTCTGTAGCTTAAACAGAAGCCTATTTATAAAGTTTTCAATTTTGAGGTTGTATGGGAGGTGGACGTATTCGTGGGTGGATGACACCCATTTTTCTAACATGTCTTAGTTTTGATATACAATGAATAAATACCTAATTTTATTTTTGTAGCTTTGTCAGAAGCCTCTTTACATAATTTTTAATTTTTGGGTTGTATGGGAGGTGGGCGTGTTAGTGGGTGGATGACACCCATATCTGTTTTGTCATAGAACACACAAATAACAAATTTCAGTTTTGTAACTTAAATATTAGTCTCTTAGAGTTTTCATTTTTGGAGTTGTATGGGAGGTACGCGTGGTTTTCATCCGATTTGACCCATTCTCGAACTTGATCTTTGCTTTTTAAAAAGAAACTTAAATTTCATTACGATAGCTTGAAAATTACGACTGCAATCGTGTCGACAGACAGACGGACGCCATTATTGGTTTTACGAAAAAAAAAAATAACATTTTTAGGTGAAGTAACCTATCACCGTCCGCGAATCGAATAAAAAACATATAAAATTCGCCAAGTTGGTATCATTGTTCGCAAATTTCAAAAATTCGATTCGACTCAAAAGTCAAAAACAGACGAATAATAATACTTGGTGAGCAGCTGGCGAATCATAAACATTTTTTTGACGTTTGTTTATATATTTTGTGGTGACCGTGGCATGCAGGTTAAGTGTGTGGCCTAGCATGTTCGGAGCCCGGGTTCGATCCCCAGCCGCGGCGAAAAGTTTTTTTCAATAAAAAATTTTTCTGATCGGTCACCACCTCCCTGCAGACAATGGCAAACCTCAGAGAGTAAGCAATGCCATGTAAAGCTTCTTGAGAACATGAACTTTAGCCGTTCGGAGTCGGCATAAAACATGTAGGTCCAGTTCTCGGTCAATTGTGTGCAAACATTTAATAACACACACAACACAATTGATCATAAGAAGCTCGGTCAAAGTCCTTTCAAGGGCTGAAATGGCCAATTTGTTTTTTTTTTTTGTTTTTTTTTATATATTTTAACAGTTTTTGCTTTGGCAGCACTGAATTTACGGCGAATAAATGTATTCGCGAACGATGATACCGCAAGACTAATAGTTCGGCTGCTGAGTCGATTCGACTGCAACATTCGACTCAAGGACTCAATAGGGGCAATAATCTCAAATATTTTCAAAAATCGTGAAGATCGACAGTTTTTTATCAGAAAATCTAAAAATAAAAGCCTCCAGGGAAATCCCGAACTCGAAGTTAATTTTTGGCGCATTTAAAACTTTGGGAAAAGTACACTGAGTAAAAAAACACATACCTTGCTCCGGTAAAAAAATTTCTCTATTTTTGATAATAGCAATTTTCTCTTTTTCAAATAAAATTTGCTTCAATTAGAATAAATATTCACATTTTGGAAGAAATATTTCTTTACTTCTAGGAAATGGAAATATTTCAATGTCTCTAATAATGATAAGTATTTTTCTCGCACAAAAAATTTTCATTTATAGAGAAATTTTATTGAAAATGAAAAACTTTTCTTATATTTTGATAAAAAATTCACTATGAGAAGTATTTTCTTCAATAAAAACAAATATTTTCTCCAAAAAAAAAGTATTTTTCTCTAAAATCGATATATTTTTCTATTTCATGGAACCTTTTTAACATTTTTAGAGAATTTTAAGTATCGCAATTAGAGAATAGCATTCTCTGGAGCAAAGTCTATACCATTTTTCTCTAAATATGATGCCATTTTTATCATATCATCCGAGACACTTTTTTCTGAGTGTATATAAAATGACCTGAGTATTGGCTAAATTTTAACAATTGGTATTTACATTTGACAAATTACTCAAAGAAGATATGAGTCTCGATGGCCATTACAGAAAAAAAAAGGTTTTTCAGCTAACACTGTTGTAGTTAAATTTTGGTTCTACGATAAGACCAAACACACGGGTTTCTTACAAATTTGTGCCAATCTAACTAAACCAAGGACACAGTTGAAATGGGGGAACTCCCCCAAATCCGAAAAGGTTGAACTAATCGCAGAATTAAAAATTTCGTGTCAAAAACTACAACAATATTATCGGAAGCTTTGTTTGTAGTTTGTGGCTTTGAAAATGCGTTTATTATTTGGATACGGATATTTATCCAAATAATGCACATTTTAATTGTTTTCAAAGTCTTGCAAGCAAATAAAAGATAGCAAATGTATATAAAAATCCAGTTTGTTTCTTAAATTTTGATCTCTCCTCGAGTAAAAATTAAAATTTTTTGCTCAAACTGCAGGCTATTTCTACAGCGGCCGAACACGAAAAAAATTAAAAAAAAAGTTTTAAAACGGATGTAAAATGGGCACCGTCAGGACATACAGAAGTTGAACAGCAGTGTTAGCGGTCGTTTTAAAATAAACTTGCTTCTGCGTTGTTTGCCGTTTTACGGATTTTTCTTGTTCGACAGTTATACGAAGGTTGTAAGGCTTGATCTAAAATATTTTCATTTTTCCTCGGCTCCAATAGGGTCAGCAAAAATGCAATTTTTTTTCTCCCCACAGTGAAAATTTTTCATCCATATTCCACTTCATTGTAAAATTTACCAATACCAATTGACACAAGCCTTAAAATTTGTCCTTTGGTTAGTAGCAATTAAGCTCAATTCCGAAAGTAAAAAAACGCTTAATTTCTGACACGTTGGGATGAAAAACAAAGAGCCTGAATTTGAAAAAAATCGTTTGAGCCCCTCGACACCAAAACTGCCGATGAAATTTCCTGTAAAATCAACTTTTATATCGTAGTTTTTAACACTAACATACTATCCCAAACTCTTTGTTGGAATCAAGTATGTGATGAAGCCACGTGATTCATTAAAAAACTTCTGATTAGCTTCCGAACCTCTCTTTGGATTTTCAAAATCAGTTTCATGAAAATCCCTCAAAATTTCGGAAATATTATCCGATTTTAATATATACAAGGGGGCTCCTTGGAAAAGTGTAGTAAAGACTTGTCGTTAAAAAAATAGAATTTCAGTTTAAGTCAGCATTTGCTCATTGGTATAAGTTATACCGTATAGCTATAATCTGTCACTGGACATAAACGGGAGAACATAAGAAAAATCAAACCAACATCTTTTTACCTAGTAAGTCCTTATTCCTTCAACAATTATTTGAAGTTTTAAATTATTCATTTCAATTTTTAATAATAATAACAATTTAGAGAAATTTTGGTGAAACAGATTTTTATGAACAGATAATCGGAATTATTTTTTTACTGAATCATATGACTTCACTATAAACTTCATTCTGCAGAGTTTGGGTTATAAATGTTTAAAAAAATAACTATAAAAAAGGACGAAAAATTACAATTTAAGAGCAAATTCAGTGGCGAGGGACACTAACCGATTTTACTCAAATTCAGGCTTTATGTTTTTTGTGTTACTTTTGATTGATTTTTGTTACTTTGGGTTCCATACTAGAAGTTGAAAAAATAACTCAAATCGAAGTAGAGCAAACAGTGATCAAAATCAGAACATAACAAAAATTAAACATGTGCAGTAAGTTGGATAGAAATTTAAATTTCACCGGACAACGACTCCAAAGTTAGAGGGACTTTTAAAAACAATTTCTGTAAATTTTTTTTATCGGAGAAATTCCCATGAACGGTTTCTGAACCCCTTTTTAAGGGGCACTTAGTCTTGATTAAACCACACCATATGATATACCAAAATAAAGAATCGATCCGGCTTAATGTGTAGTCTGAAGCAATAAAACATGACTAATTTAGTAGGTAATCACCCAGAATCGATTTGAAATTTTTCGCATTTTAACATAGTTTTTTTTAGGTCAAATCTTGCTATTTTATGTGTCATTTTCGAACAAAATCTTTCGTAGGTATTTCTGTAACTCTTCGTAATTTCCGACAATTAAATTCCAATACAGGTGAATGAAGTTTTTTTATGGCGCGTGTCACGAATTTTGACGTAACATGACGAATCCCGTCGTTATCGTGAGCGAAAATTTCGTGATCGTGCGTGATTAAATTTTTCTCGTGCGTAACCGTGCGTGACTTTAATTTATTCGTGTCACGACTTGTGTACTAATTTTCGACAGTCTTTGCTTTTCAAATAGTACTAATTATTAATTTAATTCAATGGTTCTTAACAGTATTCAAATGTGTAAAAAGTTTTACCCCTTCATTTTGTATAACTAAAAAGCACACTTATCTAAAGAATTTGATTCGTGTTGTTCCAAACTTATTTATGTATTCATATAATTTTAATACACTAGACGTATCTATATAACATACGAATTGAATTTACGTTTCTTATTTTAAAAGCACTAAATGCACTTTTATTCAAAACTTATGTGTATTCTTCTTCCTTTTAAACGTATTCGTGAATACGATCGTGAACAAAAAATCATTTTTAATCGTGAGCGTGCGTGATTAGAAGAAATCACATCGTGATCGTGCGTGATCGTGAGTCAAAATCACTCACGCGCCCATCTCTAATTAATACTATTCATAATATTCATTCATAAGAAATTATGAACAAAAATCGAAACGAATGTTTTTAATTGGTCATATATAAAAGGAGTTAACATTAAAAAATCAATTTCGAAAATTTTACATATGGATTGGGTAATATTTTTTAACTTGTTTTCAAGTACTTTTATAGATTCAAATAAATTAAAAACTCCCCCCATGGGAAAATTCTGACTACGGCCCTGAGCGAATGCCCTTTCTATTTTCTCTCTGTCCGAGAAACTTTCTGGGTAGACCCTTTCGTCTCTGTTCGATGTATAGTTAGCGAGCAACACTCCAATGAGTAGAGAAGCAATGCTGTAAATAAGTCAGTTCGTAGAAAATAACAACAACACAAGCAAAAGCAACAAAAGGAGCAGGCACAACATAAACAGAAAATAATGATTGGTTTCCGTTGCAGTGTTTGATATAAAGTTGACATGCATTCTTAGATACACTGCTTCCAGAAGACATTCTAAAAATCCAATCGTGCTTCCAAATCCAAAAGTGCTTTCAGGACACATTCTCATAAACTTCTAAAATGCTATTTGAATTGCTTTCAAGAATGCTCCCATGGCATTGCCTGTGCAAGGCAATGGTTAAATATTTTCTAAGAAGCATTTTGTATTATGTCTTTTGGAAAGTTTTTTCTTTTTAAAGTTTTTCTGGAAAATACCTACTAGAATCCTTTCATTGAAAGCCTCAAATAAATCTTTCATTGAAAAATTCTACAAGCACTGCTAGAGAGGACTAAGAAAAGAATTCCTCCCAATGACATGCATATGTTAAAAGAATGCCTTCTGGGTATGGGAGTAGAAGGGATGGAACGCACTAGTTTCTCTTCCAATTTACCTTCTTGGTATGTACTTAGGGTTGCCAACTCTGAAAAGTACAAAATCGGGACGCAGCCATCAAAAATGCGGGACTTGGCTGAAAAATGCGGGACAACATTAGAATTTTTTATTTTATTAAATATTTCCTTTTATTCTTTGAGAAATAAAGGGTATCAACGATGCCTTTACACCATCGCTTGGTTCCTTGATATTGTTTAGATCTCTTTCCAACTCTTGCCCAATTCATGAAAAAACAAAAAATAAATCCAAATCGTTTTGATAAATAAAATATATGAAAAATAAATGAGTTAGCCTGTTTCAAAAGAGAAGAACATTTTCGCGCAAGTTTGAGAATAAGATAATAATTTGGAGAGTGTTCTTCATTCTGATTGGTCGACATTAAAAATAAAATTCAATATTCTCTGAGCAGAAAAATAAATGAAAAAAATGAATGTATATTCCTGAATTTTGTTGATCATCGCAACTGCGCTGCGGAAGTACTGAATTTTATTTTTCAAAATCAACCAATCAAAATGAAAAAAAAAATTTGCGTAAAAAAACATTTTGTCATCCGTAATTTCACTTCACAATTTTTTCTTGAGAAAATAATTTATTTTTTATGTAATTTTAATTTTATTTCTCTCTCAAGATGCAGGTTGCTGCAGGCCGTCGTTGCAACACCGTACTTGTGCGATAATTTGTTCTAAATGTTTGCGCATTTAAATATTAAGAAAAACAGTAAAAAACATTCAAAAACAGCATAAAGTTCAGCGAACAGAACAAAAAGAGCAAGAAACTACGCTCTAAAAAATTTTCTAGCTTTAGAAATAATTTCTCACTGCGCATCGAAAAATGAAACTAAAAAATGTTCTTCTCTTTTGAAACGAGCTATAAATTTATTTTGATAATAAAATTAAACGGTTTAGGAAACTGTGTTTCATGTCGAATTGGAAATTTAGATACAAACAATCTTAAGTTCTCAAATGCGGGACAAAAGGTGTCCCGCAAGGGGTCGTCGCGGGACGCTAAAAAATTAGCTGAAATGCGGGCCGTCCCGCGAAATCCGGGACAGTTGGGAACCCTAGATGTACTTGAAAAAATTTGTAAAAACGACCTATACAAACCGCGCTGTAGACGTCAAAATGGAAACCAGATATAAACAAAACATCAATAGCTCTCAACATATTGATTGCAATTATTTTTTTAATGAAGATACCGTTATTATGTGATTAATGTTATCATTAACTTGATATCTTCTAGGAATTAACTTGATATCTTCGAGGAGGAATGCCACTTTCAAAATAAAATACTCCTATATAGGTCCTGAAAATAACCTCAAAATACAAGTTTAAAATATTTTGACGCCCACAATACAGGCCCAAACACTAAATTCCGTACAGATAAGATTATTATTATAAGTATTTGCCATCTCTTACGTATCCCTTGAAATTGAACTCAACATAATTCAGAGTAACATAATTCAATAAGTTCAGAATAGCTCTACGGTATTTACAGATGGATTTACGGTGGCCACGCGTGGGGGCCATAACAACTTCCGGTTTGCATCGGAAATGGAAGTGACGTACTAAGCAAAAGAAAACTAAACATACTCAAAATGTATAAAACTAAATCAAAATAAACAAAATGTGGCGTAATATTTCTTAGATAAGCAACGTTGGGCCTTATTCCACTCTTTAGAAATTTGAAATTTGATTTTTTCAAAAGCTTTCAAAGAAGTTAAAATCCCGTGAATGACAATTGCATCACCACTAGTTATTTCTAATGTTATTTTAGTGCGTGTATGTAGAGATGGTGATTAAATATATAGAGATATATATATTAAATATATATAGAGATATCTCAGACAAAAAATAATTATTTATCACTAGACTATAGAAGCCGTTAATCTTAATACAATATAATTAGCCCAATCATGAAACATTTTCTCCTGGGAGTTGTAAATGGGAGTTTCCATTTTTAAGATAAAGTTAAAATACTTTTTGGAAATTTTTAATGCAATTTTGTTCATCAACTGCCAATATTCATGAGTGTAAAATAAAAAAAATGAGATATCTTTATCTGCTATCATAAAACCGGAAACTCCCATTTACAACTCCCGGGAGAAAATGTTTCATGACTCGGCTGAATATGGAAAAATTAAAAAACTAACGTGAGATGATGATGTTGATAGAATTCATATAAGTTAATAAGGTAAAAGCCTACAAAGGTTTTTAGGAATTTGAAATTTTGATCATAAAGGTCGTTTTTATTCGTTCAATTAACGATTCGATGCATGTTTAAATATTATTTTGATTTTTTTATGTGAAGTAAAGTATCATAAATTCAATTCAAATCGTCTCGTCTCGTCTCGTCTCGTCTCGTCTCGTCAAGTCAAGTCAAGTCAAGTCAAGTCAAGTCAAGTCAAGTCAAGTCAAGTCAAGTCAAGTCAAGTCAAGTCAAGTCAAGTCAAGTCAAGTCAAGTCAAGTCAAGTCAAGTCAAGTCAAGTCAAGTCAAGTCAAGTCAAGTCAAGTCAAGTCAAGTCAAGTCAAGTCAAGTCAAGTCAAGTCAAGTCAAGTCAAGTCAAGTCAAGTCAAGTCAAGTCAAGTCAAGTCAAGTCAAGTCAAGTCAAGTCAAGTCAAGTCAAGTCAAGTCAAGTCAAGTCAAGTCAAGTCAAGTCAAGTCAAGTCAAGTCAAGTCAAGTCAAGTCAAGTCAAGTCAAGTCAAGTCAAGTCAAGTCAAGTCAAGTCAAGTCAAGTCAAGTCAAGTCAAGTCAAGTCAAGTCAAGTCAAGTCAAGTCAAGTCAAGTCAAGTCAAGTCAAGTCAAGTCAAGTCACGTCACGTCACGTCAAGTCAAGTCAAGTCAAGTCAAGTCAAGTCAAGTCAAGTCAAGTCACGTCACGTCACGTCACGTCAAGTCAAGTCAATAAAACTCAAGTAAAGTAATAGTAAAGATAAAGTAACAAAAAAAAATAATTAATACTTTAAAAGGCAACCCCACAACCGTACTGCGACCGACTATACAAACTTCAAGCTCTAACGAATTGTTCATTCATCTTACATTATTTATTTCGGTTGTTCCAATTATTTCGTTTTCTTTATTTTCATTTTGCTGCGCTAAATAAGATTTAATGTAGTTATCGCCTGCCTGCCTGCCACTATTTATTTATACAAATCTAGAATTTATTTTAAAATCAAGATGTAGGTGGGTGGTTGGTAGAATTGATGTGCTTGAGTGTTTACATATTGTGCAATGAACAGCACTATACAGCTGTAGGTTGCTAGGGAGAGAGAGACACTCAGCGGGAGTGTGTGCCACTGGAAAAGTTCTAACATTGAAATATAAAAATAGTCAGTTTCCCTCACTTGGTGCACTTACCTTCACAATATTAAAATGATTCTGCTTTTTTGTGTTTTTTAGTAAAATTGAAATGTTGAGTCAGTGTAGGAGAAAAAAAATGTTTATGATGATAATTTATGGGAAAATGGGCCAGTCAAACGCAAGAAAAAAAAAATTTAAATTTAAATAAACAAGAATAAAAAAATAATCAAAAATTCTGATTTGTTTTTGTTTTTTTAAATAAGTAAACAATTTTATGAACTTAAATTTTTGAATGTCATCCAGAGGAATTTTGATGATGATGAAGATATTTTACGGTTGTCAAGTCAAGCGAGATAAAAAAATAAATGAAAAATAATGCCAAATTTTTAACTTGACTGGAAAGTGAAAATTAATGCTTTTTAAAAAAAAAAATTACTGACTTCTTTTAGAATAAAGCGTTTTTCTCATTGGCATTATTTAAGTATGAATACTGATCATGATATACCTACAGTTTTTTAAATATTTAGATATATTTTTTTTTAAGTTTTGAACAAAGAATTTCAGGTGTCATTCCTATTCAGTCAAGGTTGTCTTGGATCGGATATGGGGTGATAAATAAGTAGGAGAGAAATAAAGTTAAGAGCGTTCTTTGTGTGGTGGAGTGCTATATCAACGTGCGAATTTGAATCGGAGACAAGTTTTATGCCCCAACCTTAGTCAATTTGAGTTATTAGGCAATCTCAATCCACAAATATCTCTACCCCCACGTACAACTCTAAAGTCGTAAATATTAAAGAATTTTGAATTTCAGTTGATTAGTCAGTTGATAAAATTACCTATAATACGATTCGACAGAGGTTTGCTACCATGAGAAATTCCAATATATTCTAAAAATAGACATTTAAACAACATATACGTGTATCGTCATTTCCCTTCAGCACGTCAGAATTTTTTTTTAATCGATTTTTTAAGTTTGTTGTAATAGAATAATCACAGCTGACGCATTTATATAATGAAATATGGCTATAAAATATAAAAAAGTGAACTGATTTGCATAAATGAAGATATTTTAGAAAGGTCCTTAAATTTTTAAATTAAAAAGCAGTACCATACGTCACTTTTTTTTTCTCTTCAACACTAATTTAATAAAAGCTTTAAAATTAAAATACGTTTTTCTGCAGTAGTTGTGTCTCGACAAATAGACCAGCAATATTCTGCTAGCATGTGTCTCGAGTCATATCCTTAAAAGTAATTTTCCATAGTTGATATATCCTTTTAAAGTTAACACGTTCACCTTGCACGTCACTGAAGTCTTTTAGGTTTGACGGAAAAAGTTCCAAATGGTTGTGAAAAAATTAATTTTTTTTAACGACATGTTTATTTTCATGGCACCAAAATCAGAAATTATTTCCTTCACGATTTCTTTAAAGCTTGCAGAATTTTTGACTTCCCAAAAAGTTGTTTACAACACCTACAAAAGCATTTATGTACAATTAAAAAATTGTTGCACATAAATTAAAAATATGTGGGGATTTTTAACTTAAATAAGGCCTACTTAGTTATTTAAAAGCGTCACCTGTGATATTAAAAAAACTAGAATCATTAAAAACTTCACAAATCGATTAAAAAAAATTGTTTTTATAAAGTCTTTTTTCAGAATATATTCGAATTTCTCATGGGTGTAAGCAAATATTTGTCAAAATTTATTATTATTATATTAATATCTACTATTGAGCTACATGCAAAGAAGCAAAAGTTTATAGCCCGTTTGCTGCAGACGAACTTCGTTTGTCGTGCTTAAAGTCATTTATCTCACAATAGCTCAATGAATTATTGAAATTCTATTTCTGTTTTATTAACTGCTTGGTCAAAATAAAACGTCAATAATTGTTTTACATAAAAAAAAATTATTTAAAAAAAAAATCTTTGGTGTTCTTGTCGGGGATTGAACCCAGGTCAATCGAGTTCTTGACTCGAACGCCAGCACACTCGGCTAAACTTGAACTTCCAAAACAATGATGAAATTTCAGTAAGTTTGATGTTCTTTCGTTTCAAGCAAGATCTATTTTTAAAGTTGATGACAACTGAATATTCGTTTGCGGCAACTACAGTTCGTAAACGAAGTATAGTTGGTGAATTTTTTGCGGTTGCGGTAAGCGAAATATTTCTTTGCATGTATAGTTAAAAAAGTTTTGATTAGTCTACGAGGTACTTACGCAAATCCCTGCCTTAATAGCTTGTCCGCTTTTGTACCAGGAAAAAATTACATATTGATTTTGAGTTCAAGAATGAGATCAAAAATGATTTACTATATTTTAAAAAATTAAATTTCAAGGAAATTTTTTCGAAAAAATTCAAAATTTTGTGGGAATTTTTTGACGTAATTACACATGTGGACAAAAAAAATAGGTGCGAGAATAAAAATACCCAATATAACGATACAATTAACCTACATGAATGCCCACATTAAGAAATAGCTTTTTTTAAATATGGCAACACTGTTTTAATTTAAAAATTAAAATTCCCGTTAATTTTTATGCTTCTAGATTAAAATACGTTGAATTTATTTTTTAAGCTAGCAATTTTGTGTGGACAGTAAAATAGGTATGTTCTCTTTAATATTATTGAAACAGCATTTTGGAGTATAATTAAATAATAAGAAGTATTAAAAAAATAATAATTTTAATTTAAGATAGTTTGAGTTTATAAAAAACGTTATAGATGGGTCGTGGACATCACTGTAGCGCAGAAGAAAGAAGACTAGTGCAGGAGCTTCGGAAGCATGCACACACGTACAAATTCATTGCCAATGCTTTAGGACGGTCTCAAAACTTCGTGACAAATGCTCTAAAGCCCAAAAAAATAATTGAGAGTCGTGGAGCTTCTAAACGTGATCCTTTCAAGTCGTCTAAAGCCATTGCAGCCGATATTTGTAATATTGTTTCATCCCGAACAGTACGGCGCAGATTGGTAAGTGCAAAACTACCCGAAAGGATAGCTCGAAAAGTTCCCTTGCTAAGAACGGCAAACTTAAAGAAGAGGAAAAATTTTGAATTGGGTCATAAATCTTGGTGCGGTCCTGAAGGCGAACAAAAATGGCGAAATATTCTGTGGAGTGATGAAACGAAGATAAATTTGTTTGGTAATGATGCTGAGCGGAATGTTCGTCGATCTAAAGGCAAAGAATTCCATGTCAGATTTACAAAAAAAAACCGTGAAGCATGGAGGAGGCAACATTATGGTGTGGGGCTGCTTCTCGTGGCAGGGGGTAGGTCCAATACATCAGATTGAAAGTACTATGGACAGATTCGTGTACAAGGATTTATTGGAGAGAGTTATGTTACCTTACGCAGAAGAAAACATGCCACTTTTATGGAAATTTCAGCAGGACAATGATCCGAAACATTCATCCAATTTTGTAAGAGCATGGTTTGCTGAGCAAAATCTGACGGTTGTTGATTGGCCAAGTCAATCCCCTGACCTCAACCCAATTGAGAACCTTTGGGGTGAGCTTAAACGACAAGTGTCCAAGCAAGTCTGAAAAAATAAAACTCAATTATGGACAAATATTGAAAAAGCCTGGTATGATATCCCAATAGAGACTTATCGCAAGTTGATATCCTCCATGCCCAGAAGAATCCGGGCTGTACTAAAAAAAAATGGTGGATATACCGGCTATTAAGTACTTTTAATAATATCTAGTTCAAACATTACATCTTTTATATGAAATAACCGTATTATTTTGACTTAAAATTTTATTTTAAGTTATTTTATAAATACCTATTTTTATGACCAAGTTTAAATCGATAAGTACCATGAATTAACGATTCCTAAATGTTTCTTTTATTATTGTTTTTGTTTTATAATTATTTTTCTTTATTCATTGTGACTTTGTTCATTCGAGATCTTTGGCTCCGAGATCCTACATTTTACCTTTTTTAATTTCTCTTTTCATAAATAAAAACAGCGCTATCGAGATCATAGCCAAAAGTCTTACATTTGGAAAACTAGTTCCATCGTGGTTACTTGAAAGTTACATGCAAATTAGTAAAAAAATTTATTATGGGACTATTTATTGCATGTTTTTAGGAAAAGAAGAAAATTGTTTTTTATTAAAAAGTAAAAAATTTGTCTTGGTCTCAAGATAACTCAGATAGTTCATCCTGGACCTTTCAAAAATGACATAAAATGAGTATGACAAAACAAAAAAAGGGCTAAAACAAAAGAGATTTATAGGGAAAAATTGACAATTAAAATTAAAAATAAAACCTTTTGGTTCTGAGAGGGATCCGAAAAAAGTAATGACTTGTATTACGCTAAGTTAAGTACAGACATACTTGTAAGAGTACCCATGAAGTGTATGGAATTTTCAAAAGTGACAATTGTTTTTCGCTCTCCGCGAAGTCTCCTAGAGAATGGGTAAAAAAAATAAGATCTGCAAAAATAAACTTGATGTGGTTACTTTTGAGTTTAACCCCAAATTTAACTCAACACCCCCATGAAACGCATGAAACGACCACACAAGCTTTCATGTAAAATTTATCGGTAAAGATTTTTTTGGTTCTCACTTATCCTCTTTATCATGTCGGTTATAGTTTGCTAAAAGGTCAAACTAAAATTTTTAAAAAATTTAAGTCAATTTGAGTGAGGAAAAACACACTTTAAAATTAAACAAAAAATTTTAATACACAAATTTAACGTGTTTTTTTTGCGTTTCTCTAAAGCAAAATTTAAATCAAGCGTGTTTAATTTTAAACTACTTATAAACTTTTTCTTTTTTTTTATAATTTTCTTTTATTATTTCTTTGCAATAAAAAAAAAGATTTAGTTTCACAACAAAATACCAAAAGCAATTCTCTGAAAGAAAATTTGCGTGTGGTTTTTATTTTGCGTGCAAAATTATCAGTTTACACGGTTAACAATCGGTTTAAAAAAAATCGGTTAAAAAAAAAATAATTTTTCCCCCCATTTTATGTATTTTTATACCTATTTTAATCAATAAATAAATGCTAATTTTAAAAATTATAGCCAGTTTTCATCTGACCTCTAATGGGTTAAAATAATACAAATCTTTTATTGAAGATTTGAAAAAACAAGCATAAATTGTGATTTTCAAGACACAGTTTATATAGCTTACTTAAATCGAAAGAATATCCTCGAAAATATTTGGAAATGTTTTTTTCATATTCAGTTCATAAGTTTTTAACGAATATCGATGGTGAAGCGCACTAAAGTGATAAGTGACCTTTTGACAAAAATAGGTTTACTGCATTTTTCAATCCATCAATATAATATCTACATTTAAAAATCGACGTTCCTGAACATTTGAAATTTTTCACTTATCTTTTTTGTGCGCTTAACCATCGATATGCTAATCTCAAAGTTACAGGTCAAAAAATGCCATTTCTGTGCAACTAATTCTGCAAATTTAGTTTCTTTTAAATACTGCGGCCAGTTTTTTTAACATTTTCAAAAATTGTTTTCTATCACACTCCTGAACCGAAACTTCTCCTATGAGTTTAATATTAATCTTATTAAGACTCTTTGAAAGAACTAAAGTGATGCAGAAGTCTGCTTCTTCCACATCATCTTTCTTATGCTACAATTTATGATACACTCTTCTAACGTCCTACCTCATCCGAATCGTTATCGTCCTCTTCATGTATTGTGCGATCGTCGTCATCCCGCTCCGGATAATCTCTGGCCATAGAATTAGAACGTGATGTTGGTGTTCGTGGCAGTGTCTTCGATAGCTGATACGCCTTCGTCAGTATATTCTGCGCCGAACGTGAGCGTCCTATAGAGGGACAACGCTCCATGCTGGCACGTTCCCGCTGCCGTTCAATCAAGCTGATTGTGTCGTAATCATCGTACATGGAGTTTGTTGGTGTGCTGCAGCCAGAGGCCGAGGATCTTGGTCGCTTACTTAACGCTGACCATTCCTCTTGCACATGATCTGTGCGACGCAAGAAATTCTGTATCTTTTCCGATAAATAGGCTGATGAAGTTTGCGCCTCCTGATGTGAGGGTGAAGGACGGAAACCTTGACGCACTGGTTGCTTTTTACAGCCAAGCACAAAGGAAAGATTTGCATCGAATACCACGGGTGCAGACTCCAAATGACGCGACTCGTAGAGGTCAAACGAGCTATTACCGCGCGTGTAGGTTTGGGGAAAAACGCGTCGTGGTGGCGTCGTTTGCAGTGCCGCGGAAGCCGAAGAATAGTGAGACGCAGACGATGAATGTGAAGTGGTGGTAGTGCTAAAGTTGGATGAGCAGCGTGATGATGTGCCACTGCGCAAGGATAGTGCAGGACTAGGCGAACGCGCCGTCGCCGTGTTGGCTATGCTGCGTGGACGATAACGTTCCGATTTGGCCGCAGACATGGTTTCTGATTTATAGAAAGGCAGATTAAGCGAAACTTTGATTGGAAATGGTGCAGTCGACTGATCAGACAAGGCCTTGTCAGTCGTTGAGCCATCTTCAATCAAGGTAAAACCATTAAAGGTGGATTTGGAAAACAAACCATCAGCTGTTGAATCGCTGCTCTTGTGAGATGATGCGAATTTGCTGGACTTCGATGTTCCTCGGTGTGCTGAAATAGTTTCTACGATTGGGCTATGAGAGCGCTCCTTATTGCGCGTCGGTGTGGTTGTGGCTATCGGTTTGGTTTGTTTGCGCAGTCGCATTTGTGCTTGTGGTGGAACAGGTGGGCGTGGCGGTAAAGGCTGTGACTGTGTGGAGGATATGGAAGAGCTACTGCCATTTAGAGCTTTATTTAGAAGGTATTCACTGGCACCGTTGGTGTAACATGAGGGGCCAGAGCTTGAGGGTGGCTTCGATGTTGATGTTGGAAATTTGGAGGATTTTGAATTCATCATGGCTAGAAGCACACGATTTAGAAATTTGGTGCTATTTGGATCTGCTTCACTGCCTTCAAGTGTTGGTGTGTCTTGATTACTGTTATTATTGATTTTGCTGGATGGATTATTGACAGCAGATGGGGCTGCTGGTGATGTAGTCAAGGGTGTGGCATGCTGTTTGGGCTGAAGTAGAGAGACATTTGTGTGAGTTTGATGCGTAGTGTTTTGTGTTTGCTCGGTATCGATGTTGGCCATGGGCACATTTTCCGGCTGTAGTGGTGGCATGGTTCGGTCGGTGCTTAACTAAGTAGCATGCAGGGTTAACAATAGATTTTAAAGGATATTTATTTTTGTTATGTGGTTTGTGAGGAAATTGTTTTTAAAATTGAAACAATTCGTCTTATTATTTTCTTTGTTTAAATTCTAGTTTTCTATTTTCTAAAAACCGCGTCCAATTATGAGGCAATAAAATTTGTGCAGTGTGGGTATATTTTTAAATTAAGATTTTGTAATTGATACAGAATGTTATGTTTGTTTTTGTTATTTTGTAAAATTTCTTGTTTGTTTTTTTTTTCTTTTCGTTTTTGTCAGTATAAATATAAATAAGCAGTTTTAATATTTATTTTTCTTTGCGTTACTGTGTGATTTTATGTTATGCTCTTTTATGTTCGAAGTCGTATTTCGTAAATAATTCGTGATTTTTCTTGAATTTCAGTTTGTGTTAAAAATAAAGCAACTCGAGCGTCTGCTCCAATTCGACATGCATGTGGGGGTTAAGTACCGTTTGTAGTGTGATAAGTTTAATTTTTTGAATATGTTTATAATTCAAGTGTTAAATTGTTAACACAAGCTGAATATCAATCGTAAGATGCGCATTGATGGCAATAATTATTGTCTTTAGCTATGGCAACATTTTTCCGATGAGCAGAAAAAAAAATGCATTCATTGTGCCAATTAATCTTCTTGTTTATTTTTTTTTTGTTTTTTTGGTGAAATAAAGCAGCCCGTCTTGTGTGCGTCAATCATTCACTAGCGGTAACTTGTCGTTGATGAGCTTTCATTTGTTTTGTGCGTCCACAGCAAGAAAAAAAAAAATAATTTCGCACGCACACACACGCACGCACGTACGCACGTTAAACCGATCGCGTATAGCACTTGAATGTTTTCTATAGTAGTAGCAGCAGACAGCACGCGAGGCTTTCTTTACTTCACTACTCAGCAATGACTGAGTGCTTTAGGAACTAGCAACTGTTCGATGAACGCAGTGGTTTCCGCCAAAATGTGAACCACGGAATCTTTTGCAAAAAAAAAGATCA
Source organism: Tetanocera ferruginea (assembly GCA_958299015.1). Classification (NCBI taxonomy): domain Eukaryota; kingdom Metazoa; phylum Arthropoda; class Insecta; order Diptera; family Sciomyzidae; genus Tetanocera; species Tetanocera ferruginea. The sequence continues at coordinate 45,636,257 of OY282642.1, read as the reverse complement.
ACACAACTAAAGCGACTCTCATTTCTATCGTATATATTGTACACTGAAAAAAGAAATGCAGTGAATTTTCTCGTTCAGCTTAATTGCTACAAAGAAGTTGACTGAAAACTTTGGTAAGTTTAAAATATTGCGAGGCTTTCATTTGCGTTTAGACAGTGCTATTCAGATGATACATAGAAAGGTCGAACAGCAGTAGCTCAGTCGAGTCAAAATTTAGAACACTCAAACACAAGTTAGATGTAAAGTTGGCGACCGAGTGGTATTCGAGTGGTAAGAGTACTTGTCTACCAACCTCAGAGACCCAAGGTTCGAATCCCGGTATCGCTTTGGTTCTACATTTCAACCTTTCTTCAAATTATTCTTCATTTCTAATCATTTTTGAATTTTGTAATATCAAGTCATCCTTAAAGAATGCCCCGATAGTGACGATCAGGGTTTAAGTTGTTTACTATAAGTACTTTAGATATATATTATTCAACAATCGGTAAAACCGATCTCGGTTAATACAACCTTAATCATTGCGATTGGAGAACTTTTAAAAACTAAATAAATTACGAAAAACTTTAGCATATGAAATTCAAAATCAGTTATCGATAAAGAAATTGAGGGCTTCGTAAATTTTATGCTGTCTGTAAGAGATGTTTTCATCCCTAAAAGAAATCATTCCCATAATGCCCCCTTACCGCGTGGCATGCTAAATTATATAAGCGAGAAGAATAAGTTTAGGAGAAAACAACAAAGTATTCAACAACGTACTTCCTTATGTAGTTCCTAGCATGAAAGCTGGGAGATAAGCGAGTTTGGAAACTTAGCTCGAAACTGGGGCCTCGGAAGTCGAGTGGTAAACGTACTTGGCTGCCAAGCTAGAGGTTCCGGGTTCGAATCCCGGTCCAGCCATGGCCCGACGCTTTTAACTTTCTTTAATTTCTCCCCATTTCTAATCAACTGAAATTTAAAAAAAAATGATCAATATATACAACTGTGGAAGTTGTAGTGGTAGTTGGTGGTAGAGATGTTTGTGGAATGAGATTGTTTAATAACTCGAATTGACTGAGGTAAAGGTACAACACTTGTCTCAGATTCAAATTCGCATATTGATATAGTGCTCCGCCACACATATTCTACACTTGTTTCGCTTCATCTCACTTTCTCTCCTATTTATCTATCTCTCTATTTCCGAATCAAGGCAGACTTGACTGAATATGTTTGACACCTGAAATCCTTGGTTCAAAAGCTAAAAAAAAAAACGAAGAAATAGCTGAAATGCTAGAAAACACTTTTGCGCCTATCAGTAACTAACGAAAAATTATTCCCAACCAACCGAGAAAAAAATCAATCTAACAGCAGAAAGCCTTAAACTTGAGCCGGCAATTAAAGATGGAATATAATTTAATTAGAAAATTGTAAGAATTAACAATATTCAAAACAACAAAATTCTTTTAGCCTTATTCAACAGTTGCATTCTATTGAATATCAACCCCTTCTATCAAGGGGTCAATCTATTTTCGAATTTATCCGTTCCACAGATCTTACTCAATGTTGTAATAGCAGCAATAGGCCAACTTTTCAGAATAGAATCAGGCAAAAGATAATCGACTTAACTTTAGTGAGCAATAGGGAACAGGTTACAGTTGAAAGTTGGGAGGTATCACGAATGGATTCGTTTTCCGACCACTTTGAGATTCTCTAAACTATTAATTGCGACCCTCATAAAGACTGCCCCAGAAATAACTGTCCTTTTGTTTTTTTTTTGTATTTTAAAAAAACCAATGATGTTTTTTAATAATTCTTTCAGTTGATTATTAAGTGAACATTACAAAATAAATGAAAATTTTATTTAAACTGAAAATAATACACTTAAAAAAAATTATGCACTTTTTGATTAAGGTCCTCCATTAGGTTTTTACCGACCTTTCGTTAGTATGCCCGACGCCATTTACGTCAAAATATTTCGATGTTTTTCGCAGTTTGTATTGGTCTTCTTAAGATTTATTTTCATTAAAGCCCAATATCTTTCGATTGGACGAAGTTCGGAGCAATTCGGAGGATTGGCTTCTCTTGCTACCACAGTGACATTATTGGCTTGGTCTCAATCTATTGTTCTCTGGGCGTAGTGACATGTTGCTAGGTCAGGCCAAAATATAACTGAACCTTGGTGCTGACGTATAAAAGGCCGTAAA